>JAWZYV010011636.1:0-429723 GCA_038373885.1 Cheiracanthium punctorium
TGCCCTGTGGGGCGCCAGGTTCCCCACTCCACTATTACACAAATTGTGCACTCACAAGCAGCAGGCACCTGCGCCCCCCACCAGAGCCAGGTCCCAAAAGACAGACCTGGACATTAAGTTGCTTAAGAACAGCAGCACTAAGGAATAAACTACAACAAACATATGACTTTCTACTACATCTATCAAATGTAACTTAGCCAAGCAAGCAACTCACCACAGCCCCACTAGCTATCATAAGACAGCATAGGAAGGCCAGCCAACATTCTCTCCAGGCCTCAGCATGGACTCGTACTCTCTTACGCGCCATGTCAGAACTGTTCCACACAAAGGCTACTCATAAAAAGACACCCTAGCCACAGACAACAATCCCAAGTCCTCGTGAACCACTGATCACTACAATCAGACCTTGTAAAACTGTCATCAAAGAGGGGGCACTATATGGCAGCAGACCTGCGTGTCCTAAGTCTGTCCGCGTTCCCTCCTGAAAGTGTGAATCTGTACCTCAACAAGAAGCTTCTAATAAAAGTTCGGGACCGTAGGAGCGCTACAGGGAAGGCGTCAGCCTCTGTGTCTGGCCCGGCGCGGACGACGGGCTTCCCGTGGCTCCTCCTAGGCGTTGGAGGACTCCCAGGACTGCCAGTAAAAACGCTCTAAGACCGACCTCGTCGCTCGAGCGGGCAGCCCCCTGGCTTTCAATTTCCTTCCCCTACTCCTCTCCGGGCCAGCGAGAGGGAAAGACGTGTGCTCCGCGAGCTCCCAGGCGAAAATTTTTGAAGTCCGACGTGCGTATTTTTCAGTGAAAAGTCTTAAAAATCTATAACTTGTGTTCTAAAGTACGGATTACGAAGTGGTGCCAACCAAAACAAAGCAAATAGTCCGAGGATTCAAGAAATCCAATTAGTGTGTGGATACGTGCAATGGTTCTCTCCAGACAGCGCCATTAACAAGCGCAAACAAAAGGATAGCCCCACGCGGCGAAGACGGCCAAAGGTAGTAGCCAACTTATTTTTAAACTGCCATCCCTCCTGAATGGTGTCTCCTAGATATACAATCCAAGTATCAACAGACAGCCCATGGTTCACTCACCCTAAAAATCAACTTTCTTACCCTAATTAATTATCGTAATTAAATGTTTACTTTTCCCATTGTTTTAGCTTGGTAGCCCCACCACCCTTACTCTAGCATAAAAGTGTCAGCGGCAAAGTTGTTCCCTAAGCCAAGAGCTCTCATCCGCCGCAAACCCCATCCCTCTAGCTCAATTAGTTCCCGAGTTACAGGGTAAAGAGTGTCCTCAGTAGTGCTAATTAGCCAGGTCCCGTCCCCTTTTTTAATTAATATCTCAGCCCCCCTCAGCAATCCAACCTCAATCTTCCAGTTTCCCGAAGAGTACACCCTCAGTGACACCCTTGCCAAGTTTGGAGGGAAAATACCGGAAAACTCAGGAGAAATAAAATATTGTTGTCTATCTTTGATTATCTATTATGTATACTGTGGTTATACCATTTGCAAAAAGTTTTAATAATTAACTCTCTAAGCAAGCAATTAGCTAATGTTGTATATTGAACTGTAGTTATCTGAATAATACATAACGAGAGCTCCCCAGCAATACAAAGCTCGGGCTTATAACCCAAATATCACAGGAGTTATTACGCTAATTAACTTAATTGGCCTCTCTAATTAAGCTCTTTTGCACGTATTTTAACGTGTTCTCCTCATCTCATTAGCATCTAAATACTATCGCTGGACAGCTCTTGTTATGCTCGTCACGTCAATGTAACTCTTATCTTTTTATGTCACTCCTAAGTATTTATTTTTAATTTAAATTCAGTGTTTTTCAATGTGTTCATTTCTGCTGACTCAGGCACGATCACGTGACACCCCCGTGGCCGGCGTCCCCTTTTTTTGACCCCGCTGACCCCTGGTCTCTGCTTTTTTTTCTCAGCTGAACACGCGAACAAGCACTTTTCGCAGAAGGCCCGAATTTTTGCAAAGTCCCTAAATTTGCAAATTTTAAAAATTTTATAATCTCAGTTTTATAGTCTAATTTAGTTCAATTTTATAGTCTCAGGGGACCATAGGAAGCTATGTTATCTAGTTATTATTTTTAATTTCAAAAATTTTTATTTTTCGGGACTTTGCCATTTTTTCCGATCCTCTCGAGTCGGCTGGTAGCTCAGGCCAGTGCCAGAAGCTGTCCACCGCCGAGTTTGGCACACTTTTGGGGACACCCAATCTGGTGGAGGTACAGGTCAGCCAGCACTTCTTCTGTTCCAGTTTTTCTGCCTAAATAAAGATTCAGGTCTCTCATTTCTTATCCAAGGCAGACCTTCACAGGGGCCCAACAGGAGCCAGGTACTAAAGCTACCTCACTATTTTTCTTTTTCTTTTTATCAATTCGGCTCTTTGTCAACTTCTCTATTCTAGTATTCCTATTGCTAGTCTTACAATTAGGCCACATATTTGATCTCTTTTTATTTTTTTCAAGTCTTTCTCAACATCTTGTCTATGCTCTGCATGTAACTTCCAGATGCAAAGAGTTGATCTAAGAACTATCACACCCATCATGTCCACACGTCAGTGTATTTAAGGCAAGCATAGTCCCAAGCACACCCGAAGCACCACTGCAAGCAGACAGACTGGTTTCTGATAACATAAACATAAACCGGACAAAGAACTTGCTGAAAGCCATCATCTCAACAATATGCGTGGCAACAAAAAAAGGTCTAAACCCGCACGAAGCCCAGCTCTTACTGATAAAGAAAACGAAGTTATCAAATGCGAATGACATCCAACACATAAAAACACTCCAAAATCAGATCAGGGTATTAAACAGGGCAGTAGAGCACGTCGCGCATAAAAATGACGTGCAAGTTCTATATAAGGACTTGCAGGAAGGTTTAGAGAGGCAGAGAAAATCCAACGAAGAAACGGGAAAACTCCTGGAAGACTTAAAGAACACAATATCAAAGGCTAGCACCCCATCAACCTATAGCGAGGCCGTTAAAAAGTCAACTAGCACGGGCAAAAGCCAAACCACCCCACAACCAACTTTCATACTACAACCCAAGGCAGGAAATGGCACAAAGTTATTACAACAACTGCCGAGTCTAAAGGTGAGGGAAGGTATATTCACCGTACTCAGAAAAAACAGAGGTACGGTTGAGTTATCTTACAAACCAGAAAGAAGGCAGGAAGCATTAGAATTACTAAAGCCACTACAAATGGAGGGTAAGGAGATATCCATCAAGGATAAACCACCCCAACTAAGAAGGATTAGGGTAAAAAATGTACCGGAACATGTAGACTTCGAAGAGGGCAAAACATCAATGGCAGGTATCATGGGTCTAAATCCGGGTAGCTTATCAGTGGAGCTCCTACAAGTCTTCCAAACCCCACATGGCACAAAGCACTGGCAGCTGTCCCTCCCAGCCCCTCAAGCAAGTCAACTACTCAAAGAGAGCCCAATTCTACTAGGACTCAAAAGATGTAGGATAGAACAGCACAAAGGTTCTCCCCGCTGCTTCAATTGCCAGTACCTGGGAAACCACAAGGCATGGGAATGTCCAAATAAAACAATATGTGGCAAATGTGCAGGCTATCATGATACCAGAAGCTGCACAGAAGAAGACAAGAGCTGTTGCTACAATTGCAAGGAAAACAACCAGCGCTACCAACAAAGCTACCCAACGGACCACAGCGCATCCAACCCACGTTGCCCAAGCTACTTGGCATACAGAGAAAATGGAAAAACCCAAGCAAGAACTACCTACCCTAATAACATACCAATTCCCCAGAACACATCCCAAAAAGTCAAAACAAGCAAGCACAGAAGAAGTACAGAGGAAAAGTCCACAGGAGCCCCGCCTCCATCACCACACACCGGCGACGATACTGAAGAAGTAGTCTCAACTTACGAACTAGAACAAGAGTTAATCCCACTTTCACCACCCCCGGAAGGCAAGAAAAGTCACAAACAGGCAGCCTAAAACCTCCAATTTTCCAGTGGAACAATGCAACAAACAAACATAAGAATAATTCAAATAAACCTAAACAACACTAAAGCTGCGAACGCCATGCTAGCCACATACATGGAAGAAAACAAAATAGATATTGCGCTAATCCAAGATGCACATACCAATAAAGAAAAAAGTTTAACAGCCATCCCAAAAGCATGGACCACCTTCTCCTCCAGCAACAATAGTGCACATATCTTAATTAGGAATAACAACCTAATCTTCACACAACATAAAAGTACCCCAACCTCAATACACATCTCGCTCACCCTTGCCACCAAGAACATTATCATAGGCTCGCAGTACGTGAAAAGGAAACTTAACTAATTATATTGTATTATAAATTAAGCTATTCAACAAACAAATTAAAAGTCTTTGGCTGAAATTGAATAGTCACTGGATTTTATCTGTAAAATAAGTTTTTGTAGATTCTAGGCAGAGTTGAAACTCATTTAACTTGAGTTGCACAGTAGAAATCTTTGGTTTTGAATATGCGTTTAAATAAGAAAGACAAATTAGGTACCTTTTTTCTGTAGTTTATTGAAACAAGATGATTATGGTAGGTTTACACAGTGCACATGGTGAAGACACAATACTTAAGCAACATCCGATTAGTGGCACAAATAAAAATAAGCTTTCTCGAAGATAAGTCGCCAGCGGCGATCTTATTCTGATTCACAAAACACATCACATCATATTGAATCATCTGGGTACCGCAGCACGGATCCCTGATCCGGCTCTACTTGAATCACGTCGGTTGATTACACACACAACATAGCAGATCGAGAACACTCTCTGTCTGACAGAAAGGTTAACTTGTGATGCCCTTTTTATACCTGCCAGTTAGTGCGGGACTACGATGGATATTTGCATAGTGGGAAAAAAGAGTTCTTATTTTATGCAAATCAGGAACAGCGCCATCTATCGGCGAGAAATGTAAACTTTTTATTACGGCGTTAAAGACATGACGATGTTTACACTGCCATTTTCAAATGCTAACGAAGTTACGTTTTCACTTAGAAAACATTTAAAGGAGTTTACAAAAGCTTCGTTTTCTCACTTTAGCAAATTTAGAAATAAAATGTCATGGAAATAAAAGGTAAGTAAAGAAATAGCGTTTTTCTTTCTAACAGTACATTCCACCATCAGAAAACCTGGACATGGCACTGGAAGAAACAGAGCCCATAATAGCTCAAAATCTCCCATACTTCCTCGGAGCTGACCTAAATGCGAGAGCACCCTCATGGGGATATGCGTATGAAGACTCCAGGGGAACAGCTCTAATTGAATACCTGGCAACACACAGCCTACTGATGCTCAACAGCGAAGACTAGTCCGGCGACTTTTTACAAACATGGCAGAGAAGATGCAGGCAAAGGATGGCCAGATGTGACGATAGCCAATGCGGAAGCAGCGAGCATAGTTAAAAAACTGGAGAGTGGAGCCAACATTCAATGGGTCTGATCATAAATACATCCGATACGAAATCAGTGAGGAGCCGAAGCTAAAAGAAAGAAGACGTTACAAAACAGAGTATGGCAACTTCGCCAAATACATTGCGATATTACGACCTAATATGAAAAACATACAGAAGCAAATATATAAAGCACAAAACATAAACTCCCTGGAAAAATCAACAGAAGATCTAGTGAACACTCTGCAATCAGCAGCAGATACAACGTTTAGGAAAAAAGCCATAGGAAAACAACAAGTCTTCAGGTGGTGGACAGGTGAACTGAGAAGTGAAAGGAATAGAATTACTGCACTCTCAAGAAAAATAAAAACCCAAAAAGAGAGAGGAGAAATAACACAAGAAGACTTCCGCTCCCTATCACAGAAACTCAATAAACAAAGGGCAACCTACAGGAAGAACCTGCAAAAGCAGAGGCAAGAAGCTTGGAGAACATTCTGCACGAATAGCAAAAACCCCTATGGAGAATCCTACAAGCTGGCGCACGGGAGACTCTTCACCCCCACAGAATTAAAAGCCACCTACCAAGACCCGGTCACATCAAAGAAATCTGCCCTACGCATGCTGACGCAAGCACTCTTCCCTATGGCTGAGGAAACAGACGATAAAACCTATAACAATGAGGAACCCGACGATATACCACTGGCCCCGCATGAGATCAGAGCAGCGCTCTATGCATTGAATCCTAAAAAGGCTCCAGGCCCAGATGGAATAGATTTCAGAATGCTCCGTAGGGTAATGGAAGCCTACCCCAAAGCATTATCGACATGGTGCAACAAATGTCTGCATCTGGGCTACTTCCCAAAGTGTCTAAGGAAAGGTGAAGTAGTGTATTTCCAAAAACAAGGGAAGAATCCTGAAAACGCCTCCTCCTACCGCCCGATCTGCCTTCTCCCAACGCTAGGCAAACTATTGGAAAAACTACTGGCGCAGCGCCTCACACATCACCTGGAGACGCGAAATCTACTCTCGGACCACCAATATGGGTTTCGAGATAATCGGTCTTGCGAAAAAGCCCTTTCCGCTATCATAGCGCAAGTCCACAGAAACATAGAAGAGGGAAAATATACAACACTAGTATCAGTCGACATAAAAGGAGCGTTCGACAATGTGGACTGGGGCATAATAAAGGAAAGGCTTCTAGTGTGCAAAACACCACGCAACATCTACAACACTCTGGCAAGCTACCTTTCGGAGAGAAGCATCCAAATCAACTGGGGTGCTGGGCTAGTGGACTTCCCAATCTCAAAGGGATGCCCACAAGGCTCCTGCCTTGGCCCAATCCTCTGGAATGTAGTAGCTGACCGCATCCTCCATTTGCCTCTGCCAGAGAATGCACACATGTACGCTTTCGCAGACGATTTCTCGATTCTCTTAGGTGGCCCAAGGAGGAAGGACATAGAGACCAGCGCCAAGTTCCTTCTCTCATCCTTCTCAGCAGCATTAAAGGAGTTAAAGCTAGAGCTGTCTAAAGGGAAAACACAAGCCCTAACCTTTGCAAAACCTAAGCGTCTTCAAAGGGACCCAGTCATTAGAATAGATGGGCAAAGCGCCAAGCACGTAGCAACCCTAAAACTTTTAGGACTACGTATTGACAAAAATCTAACCTGGGTCCCACACATTAACGATATAAGGCAAAGCTTTGTGCAAGCTAACAACGGCCAAGCTAGAGTATCGGCAAAGTTTTGGGGCACATCACCGAAGCTTCTCTCCACCTGGTACACAACAATCGCACTCAGCAAAGCTCGATATGCTGCAGGAGTTTGGGGATTAAACCTAAGCAAGGAAGCAAACTCCAAGCTCCTCTCAGCCCAAAGAATTCCGCTCCTGAGATTAGCGAGGGCATACAAGACCACGTCCACCCAAGCACTATGCGCAATAACAGGCCAAGCTCCACTAGATATTACCATCAAATTTGAGGCCATTCAAGCGCAGTGGCTACGAATAAGGGCTCCCCCCCTCCACCTCCCAAATCCTCTGCCACCAACACCGGCCATTCAAATCAACGTGCCCAGATGGAGCATACACCCAGCTGAGGAGCCCAGACCGGACCAGATAAAGCTGGAAACGGCAATAATGGTCACTCCAACAGGCACACACATATTTACGGACGGCTCCAAAACATCATCAGGCACAGGAGCGGCATTCGTAGCCTACAGGGGGACGAGCGAGTGCTACCATAGTTGCATACCACTCAGCACCTATAATAGTGTGTACCAGGCAGAATTGACAGCTCTAGCGGAAGCACTGAAATGGACAGAGCAAATGTGGCAAAATGAGAAAGTAAGGATATACAGCGACAGCCTCAGCAGCCTGCAGGCAATTGCGTCTCACAGAACCAGAGACCCCCTAGTGCTGAGCATAAAATGCCAATTAAAAAAACTACCGAAATGCACACTCTACCATGTTAAAGCACATATCAACATCGATGGCAATGAAAGGGCGGATCTCCTAGCAAAGCAGGCTGCAGAACTGCCGCCAACAACAACAGTTCCAGCACCCTTTTCCTATGTAAAGACCGAGATAAAAAAGAAAATAAAGGAAGAGTGGCACCAACAATGGTCGCGATCTGACAAAGGTCGCTATACATACGACCTAATTCCAAAACCAGGCCACCTCTTTGCGCTGGATGCTTCGGCATCAGCCTTCCTGACGGCACACGGCCCATTTCCTGATTACTTACACAGGTTCCACAGGCACAGAAACGGATTATGCCCCTGTGGGGTCACAGGAACACCAACCCACTATCTGTTTTCATGTGATCTTACAAAGCCAAACCACTTGAAGCAGCCACAAAACGAAATCAAAGAGAAATGGGCCCGAAACGTTCTAAAAAGCGCTCCGGCCAGAAGGAAGCTCTGGTCCATATTCAGTGCGCTGATGGAAATCAATCAGCTAACCTAACTCCATTCCGCCTAAGGACTATGCATGGACCTGATTTTAATCATGGCATGTGCTCTGCTTCCATCAGTTCTATCAACATAATTTCCTATCCCCTAAAACCACCTTCTAGGACTATGCATGGACTCGATCCCAAATCGCGCCATGCGCGCTGATTCCATCAGTTCTCTCAACATCTAACAACCCACTTTCTGGGATCTCGGCCCACTGAGACAATAGTTGCCTTCACATTAGTAAAGAGGAGTCTAACCATAAGGCTTCCAAACGCCTAATCCACCATCAAGGACTATGCATGGACTTGATTTTAATCGCGCCATGTGCCCTGCAGCCATCAGTTCTATCAACATAACTTCCTATCCCCTAAAACCAACTTCTAGGACTATGCATGGACTCGATCCCAAATCGCGCCATGCGCGCTGATTCCATCAGTTCTCTCAACATGTAACAACCCACTTTCTGGGATCTCAGCCCACGGAGACATCAGTTGCCTTCACGTTAGTAAAGAGGGGTCTCTTGTCCAGCAGCTCCCCTGTGAGGATTAAGACTGCTCGTGTGTACCCCACCAATTTGTTCTTAAAGGCTCTGCAATACAGAGGGGTCACATGTAAGGTACAGCCCCTGCGAGGGACTAACTGTACCCGGATTACCCTGCCAAGCTGTAACATCTAACAAACCACTTTCTGGGATCTTAGCCCACTGAGACTTTAGTTGCCTTCATGTTAGTAAAGAGGGGTCTCTTGTCAAGCAGCTCCCCCGAGGATTAAGTCTGCTCGCGTGTACCCCACCAATTTGTATTTAAAGGCACTGCATTACAGAGGGGTCACATGTAAGGTACAGCCCCTGCGAGGGACTAACTGTACCCGGATTACCCTGCCAAGCTGTACCAGCATTGTGTAATAAACGTCTGGGGGTGGTGGCGCGTGGCTGCCCTTGGCTGGTGGGTCGTCTGGCCTGGCCGGTTCCGGTGGCGAACGGGTCGCGTGCCTGCCTAAAGAAGGGCGCCCTTATCGGTGGTGCATCCAGGGACGTTTTGTAACGCAGTTGAGTCTGTGAGGCCCTTGGCTGTGTTGGCGGCGTAAGGGCTCGCGGAGGTGCGCCTGTTCTTTCCCTGGCCCGGAGGGAGGTGGCGAGCCTCTAGAGCCTTCACGTGCTTTGGGGCATTCTCCCGGGTGGCCATCCTAAGCTTAAAGGTTGCACTGCAGCCAAGCTGGTCACCTTGGGTTTCAATTTCCTTCCCCTGGCAACTTCACCAAATATATTGCGATCCTAAGACCTAAAATGAAAAACATACAGAAGCAAATATATAAAGCACAAAACATAAACTCCCTGGAAAAATCAACAGAAGATCTAGTGAACACTCTGCAATCAGCAGCAGATACAACGTTTAGGAAAAAAGCAATAGGAAGGCAACAAGTCTTCAGATGGTGGACAGGCGACCTGAGAAGTGAGAGGAACCGAATAACAGCACTCTCCAGAAGAATAAAGGCTCAAAAAGAAAGAGGTGAAACAACAGAAGAAGACTTCCATTCCCAAGCAAAGGAATTAAACAAGCAAAGGGCGATTTATAGGAAGAACCTGCAAAAGCAGAGGCTAGAAGCCTGGAGAGTCTTCTGTACAAACAGCAAAAACCCCTACGGAGAAACTTACAAGCTGGCGCATGGAAAGATCTTCACTCCCACAGAACTAAAGGCCACCTATCAAGACCCGATCACTTCGAAGGAATCAGCCCTAAGTATGCTTACGCAAACACTCTTCCTCATGGCAGAGGAAACGAATGACACAACCTACAAAAGCGAAGAACCAGACGACAAACCACTAGAACCCCACGAAATCAGAGCGGCACTTTACGCACTAAACCCCAAAAAGGCACCAAGCCCAGACGGAATTGATTTTAGAATGCTCCGAAGGGTAATGGATGCCTTCCCTAACATACTATCCTCATGGTGCAACAAATGCCTGCAACTGGGTTACTTTCCAAAGTGCCTACGAAAGGGCGAGGTGGTATACTTCCAGAAACAAGGAAAAAATCCCGAAAACGCTTCCTCCTACCGCCCAATATGCCTCCTCCCAACACTCGGTAAACTTCTGGAAAAGCTGTTGGCACAACGCCTCACGCACCATCTGGAGACACAAAACCTGCTCTCGGACCACCAATATGGGTTTCGAGATAATCCCTCTTGCAAAAAAGCCCTTTCCGCCATCATAGCACAGGTCCACAGAAACATAGAAGAGAAAAAATATATGACACTAGTCTCCGTAGACATAAAAGGAGCTTTCGACAATGTGGACTGGGGCATAATAAAGGAAAGGCTGATTGTGTGCAAAACACCACGCAATATCTTCAACACTCTGGCAAGCTAACTTTCAGATAGAAGCAACCAAATCAACTGGGGTGCTGGGCTAGTGGACTTCCCTATCTCAAAGGGATGCCCACAAGGCTCCTGCCTTGGCCCAATACTCTGGAATGTAGTAGCCGACCACATCCTCCATCTGCCACTGCCAGAGAATGTACACATATACGCATTCGCAGACGATTTCTCGATTCTCCTAGGTGGCCCAAGAAGGAAAGACATAGAAATCAGCGCCAAGTCCCTCCTCTCCTCTCTCTCAACAGCACTAAAGGAGCTAAAGCTAGAGCTGTCAAAAGGAAAGACACAAGCCCCATCCTTCGCAAAACCAAAGCGCCTCCAAAGGGACCCAGTCATTAGGATAGATGGGCAAAGTGCCAAACACGTAGCTACCCTAAAACTATTAGGGCTACGTATTGATAAGAACCTAACCTGGGTCCCACACATAAATGACATACGACAAAGCTTTGTACAAGCAAACAACGGCCAAGCACTGGTAACATCAAAATTTTAGGGTACAACACCGCAGCTACTTTCCACCTGGTACACGTCTATCGCACTCAGCAAAGCTCATTATGCAGCAGGAGTATGGGGAATAAATCTTAATAAGGAAGCAAACTCCAAGCTCCTATCAGCCCAAAGAATACCGCTCCTGCGTCTATCAAGAGCATATAAAACAACGTCAACCCAAGCTCTATGCGCAATAACAGGCCAAGCCCCACTAGACATAACTATTAAATACGAAGCCATACAAGCGCAGCGGCTACGCATAAGAGCACCCCCTCTCCCTCTCCCCAATCTACTGCCACCAACACCGGCCATCCAAAACAACGTGCCCAGATGGAGCCTACACCCAGCCGAAGAACCCACACCGGATCAGATCAAGCTGGAAACGGCAATGTCAGTCAGTCCAACAGGCACGCACCTATTCACAGACGGCTCAAAAACACCAGCAGGCACAGGAGCAGCATTTGTAGCCTATAGGGGGACGAGCGAGTGCTACCATAGATGCATACCACTCAGCACCTATAATAGCGTGTACCAGGCAGAACTGACAGCTCTAGCAGAAGCACTGAAATGGACAGAGCAAATGTGGCAAAACGAGCAAGTAAGCATATACAGTGATAGCCTCAGCAGCCTGCAAGCAATCTCAACCCACAGAACCAGAGACCCCCTAGTACTAACCATAAAACGTTCACTAAGAAAACTGCCGAAGTGCACACTCCATCACGTTAAAGCTCACATTAACATCGGCGGTAATGAAAGGGCGGATCTCCTTGCGGAGCAGCCGCCATCAGCAACTGTACCAGCACCCTTCTCCTACTTAAAAACCATAGTAAAAAAGAAATTACAGGAAGACTGGCATTTCCAATGGTCACAATCAGAAAAAGGTCGTTATACGTACGACCTAATCCCAAAGCCAGGCCACCTCTTTGCTCTGGATGCTTCGGCATCAGCCTTCCTGACGGCCCACGGCCCATTTCCAGATTACCTACACAGGTTCCATAGACACAGAACCGGATTGTGCCCCTGTGGGGTCACAGGAATGCACACCCATTATATGTTTTCATGTGAATTAATGAAGCCAAACCACTTGAAGCAGCCAAAAAACATAATCAAAGAGAAATGGGCCCAAAGCGTAATGAAAAGCGCACCGGCCAGAAGGAAGCTTTGGTCCATCTTCAGTGCGCTGATGGAAATCCATCAGCTAACCTAACTCCTTTCCGCCTAAGGACTATGCATGGACTTGATCTTAATCACGACATGTGCCCTGCTTCCATCAGTTCTAACCATATGGCATCTTATCACATTAAACCACCTTCAAGGACTATGCATGGACTCGATACCAAATCGCGCCATGCGCGCTGATTCCATCAGCACTATCAGCATCTTACAACCCTCAATCTGGGATCTCAGCTCACTGCGACATTAGTTGCCTTCAGGTCTAATAAGAGGGGTCTCATATCAAGCAGCTCCCCTGCGAGGATTAAGACTGCTCGCGTGCACCCTACCAACAGGTAAATAAAGGCACTGCACTACAGAGGGGTCACATGTAAGGCACAGCCCCTGCGAGGGACTAACTGTGCCCGGCTTACCCCGCCAAGCTGTATCAGTTTCATGTAATAAACGTCTGATGGTGGTGGCGCGTGGCTGCCCCTGGCTGGTGGGTCGTCTGGCCTGGCCGGTTCTGGTGGCGAGCGGGTCGCGTGCCTGCCTGCTGAAGGGCGCCCTCATCGGGGGTGCGTCCAGGGACGTTTTGTTTCGCAGTAGGGTCTGTGGAGCCCTTGGCTGTGTAGGCGGCGTAAGGGCTCGTGGAGGTGCGCCTGTTCTTTCCCTGGCCCGGAGGGGGTGGCGAGCCTCTAGAGCCTTCGCGTGCTTTGGGGCATTCTCCCGGGTGACCATCCTAAGCTTTAAGGTTGCTTTGCAGCCAAGCTGGTCACCTTGGGTTTCAATTTCCTTCCCCTTGACTCCGCGCCGGGCCAGCGAAGGAAAAAGACGTGCTTTCCGCGAGCTCCCAGTTGAAAATTTTCGAAGTCCCGTCAACAAAATTTTGTGGAAAAACGCAAAAAATTCGATAACTTGCGAACCAAAGATCGGATTGAATAGTAGTGCCTACCAAACCAAAGTGAATAGAGTCTGAGCTTCAAGAATATACCTAGTGTGTGTGTGTCAGTGCCATAGTTCACAAGAAATAAAGGCTGGAATCTAACTAATCACCAGGATAGCCTTAATTGGCGAAGACAGCAACAGGTCGTAAGCATTCACTTCTTTAAACTGCCATCCCCCCCAAACTACTTGCAATAGAGCTCCCATCCAAGTTACCTCCTAAAGCCCCCACCCCCCTAACCCGTAAAAACAACTTTTTTTAGACCCCAGTTAATTAGTCTAGCAGTAATTAAATGTTGAAATTAGCCTTTGTTTTTCTTAATTAGTTCCTTCCCGCCTTCCCCAGTTAAAAACTGTCAGTGGCAAAGTTTTACCCCGCTCCAAGAGCTTTCCTCCGCCACCTCATACGCCCCTCTAGCGTAATTAGTTTGAAGGTTACAGCCCAAAAACCCATTTTCATTTCGCTAATTAGCACCCCAGACTTCACCTATTTAATTAATATCTTCGCCCCCTCCAGCCATCCATCCTCAATTTTCTGGTATACGAAAGAGCACACCCTTTCTTACCCAAGGCAAAAAATTTCAGTGAAAAATATGCACTTCCGTAAGAGTTATTAAATATTTAAATTAAACTCTTAAACTTGTAGGAAGCCTCCGGCTTTGAGCCATTTTCTTCTCATTAGTTGTATTTAATTATTTTCTGTATCAATAATTTTAACTATCAGTATTATCCATATGCTTTCTAATAATATAAGCAAAGAGCTGTCCATTGGTGCAAACGGCGGGTCTCTGGCACTCCCAGGTCTTGTGTAACAAAGCTAATTACCTTAATTAGCTAGCCTAATTAAGCACAAAAGTGCCATTATCTCAGCTGTCTCTGTAGCCAGAGACTAGTAATTAGCACCGCTGGAAAGCCGTTAAACCCCTCTCTCACGGGGTACCTCTTGTGTCTTCATAAGTTAACTGTAAATATTTATTTTGATTTTATTCAAGTGTTATTCCATTGTGTTAGAATTTTGCTGAGTCAGATCAAATCACGTGACGTCCCCCTGGCCGGAGCGTCACTTTTTTGACCCCAGCTGACCCCTGGTCTCTGCCAAAAAGTCACTTGAACACGTGAACAGCCACTTACTGACTCGCCTCAGTGGACTCCCCTCGCCTCTCAATTTATTTTTTTAAAGTCTTCCCAGCTTTTTACAGTTTTTCAAAAAATTTCTAAATTTTAAAATTTTAATCCGACAGTCCGTCTCTGAGGGCCTCAAAGAGTTGAGCTGTCAACTCCTTTTCAAAAATTTCAAAACTTTTTATTTTTTCGGACTTAGAAAAAATTCGCTGGGTCCTCATACTGTCAACAACACGCAAGCCCTCATAGTACCGGCCTTTACTCGCAGAGCTCTCATACTGTCAAAACCCCGTTTTCAGTCTAAGTCCTCGCAACCGGTGCGTAGCACAGTACTGAATGGTCACAAGTGACACCCCTGACTCAAGCAAGCGCTAACCCATGGGAAAACAAAAATCATCTGAACCAGGGCACTCCTAAAGAACAGAGAATCAGTAATTACTGTATTTGCAGTATCAGTGTTTAATAATTGTGTTGCAGTCCATATAGTATTGTAAATGGCTAATGTATCTTATGCAAAGTGTAATATTACCTAGTGTGTATATAATTAGAGTAATCGTACATAAATCTAGAAAGGATCATTTATAGTGCTCCAAAATTAGTGTATCGAGTAGCAACAGTGATCAGCACAAGTGTCAAATTATTTATAGTAGTTCCTCAGATGTGTAAATAGTAAATGTATCTTGTAGCAAAGTGAATCATCATCAAGTGTGTATATAATTAGAGTTACCATAGAATTATTTAGAAAGGATTAATCACAGTGCCCCATTTTTAGTGTATAGAGTAGCAACAGTATTTAGCATTAGTGTCATATTATATATAGTAGTTTCTCAGAAAAGTGTATTAGCAAAGTGTCAAAATAATTAGTAGTATTTGATATTAGTGTACCCAGAAGATTACCCAGAGAGAGATATGTACAGAATATAATAATGATTACAGAGCTCGGCTCCGGTATGTTAATTGTAATTGTATAGCATAAATTAAATGTGTCCAAGCAGAGCGCACAAGTTAATTTAATAGTATTTCAGTAGCTGATTCTCAGCTCTAGTGCATAGAATAGCATTATCGTAGAGAACCCGGTAAAAGAGCTATAGCCATGTATAACAGTATCCAGTAGTGCCTAGAATATAAGAACAGTTTCGGTAGCGACCAGGTCAGAACATCAGCAAATATCGAAATATAGTAACCACGCCCAGTATTCGAGTGTTTAGACTAATCGTAGTGTGCCTAGATAAAGTATTTTAGTATTGTATAATAGTATCTAATAGTATTTAGTAATCATGTATAGTTCTAGCAATGTGCCTCGCATCATGTATAGCACCACAACACAGAGTAAGTAATTCATCACAGTTTCTAGCAAAGTGTCAATAACAATATAGCCACCCCAAGCCTGTCTTCCTCAGTGCCCAACATAGCTAGCACCTATCGGGTAACAGCCCCAGTAGCCTCGCCATTCCCCCCAGCAAACCCCAACCCCCCAGTCCCCCCTCACGGCTACAATGGCAGAAACACAAACAGAAATGCCCCTAGAGCAACAAATCCTTGCCCTACTGCCTACGCAGCACTATGCCACGCCATCTGAGCTCATAGACATTGACCAAACAAGCATGCTACTAAGAGACATAACTAAGAAAATCAAACACCAGATTGGGGCACTGCGAAAAGCGGAAGAAATAGCAAAAGAAAAGCAGACCCACCTACCCGACAGAGTCAAAAAGCTAAAACAAGGATCAGCACTAAGGCGAGAAAACATAACCTTCCTGTCCGAACTACTTGTCCAAATAAAACAGGCTAAAAGCTCAGCCATAAGTGACGCAGACCACATAAGGGCATTAAACAACGAGATAAGGGAGCACAAGGCAACAGCAAGCCTCTCAGCGCAAGCGCAGAACGCAATAGCTGTGGCAATAAAACTCAACACAGAAGGGATACAAACAATGGCGAATGCAGTCAACAAAAACATTCCGAAATTAAAAGACTCCCTACAAGCACAACTAGACGAAATAAAAAAAGAATTACAAGACCAACCAAAGACAAACCAAAATAAGCTATACAGCACGGTGGTCAAGACGCCAATCGCCGCAAATCCCACCCCACCGCCCACGCTGATATTGCAATCAAAACGCACCACGGGCAAAAACCTATTGAAGAAACTGCCAAACCTACGCACCAGAGGGGGTCTCTTCACACACCTCCAGCAAAGGCACAACACCGTTGAGCTAACATATCACCCAGCCCACAAACAAGAAGCACTACAAACCCTGGAAGCTCTCCAAGAGGAGGAAATCACAATCAAAGAAAAACCCATTCCCAGGCAACGGGTATTCCTAAAAAACGTGCCAGAACACGTAGACTTCCAGGAAGGAACAAAATCTCTAGCAAGCCACCTAGGAATACAGCCAGACCACCTTCAAGTGGAACTACTAAAAGTCACAACAACAGGACACGGCACTAAACACTGGCTAGTGGTGCTTCCTAAAAATCAAGCTAGGGACTTAATCAAAACGTCCCCCATACTACTAGGGCTAAAACGTTCTAAAGCTGAACCAAACAAAGGCTCTCCAAGGTGCTACAACTGCCAATACCTAGGTAACCACAGAGCGTGGGACTGTACAAATAGGACAGTCTGTGGAAACTGCGCTGGCAGTCACGACACCAGAAACTGTGAGGAAACGACCCCCAAGTGCTACAACTGTCAAGAACACAACGAACTCCACGGCAGCCAGCTCACAACAGAGCACAGAGCCTTCGACCCAGAGTGCCCATGCTACCAAAAACACACGGACAATCTAAAAGCGAACCAGTACCTGACCTCCCCCAACAACCGCCTGCTGAGATCTACACAAAAACAGAGGCCACAATTCCAAGCCCACAGAAGTCGAAGTGAAGAGGAAGAACAGGGAAGCCAGTCTGAATATGAAGAGCAGGAAGAAGCCACCCCATCCCTGCAGAAAACCAAAGTGAGCCCCAGCCGTACCAAGAGAACCAAAAAACCCAGAGAAAGTTTCCCCAAAGAAAACCCCAAAGCCCAAGCCCCGGTAACTACAGAAACAGAAAGAGAGAAGCACGGAAGGCTCCCAAAACAAAACACACACCTCTGCACTACCTGCCAGGGGTATGACCACAAAACAGAAGAATGTGCGAGCAGACCAGCCTGTGCTAATTACGCGGACGCACACAGGGAAGAGGAGTGCACCTCCAAGACGTTACTCTGCATAAATTGCAACATATATAACATCAAACATAGAGCAAACGTCGAGACGGACCATAAAGCCTCTGACCTGAAATGCCCCACCTACCTGAGCCACGCAATATCGCAAAGAAAACAGTACAAAAACCAAAACAACTAAAGCAGCTGGAAAGAAAAGAACAACTCAACCCACAAGAACAACTCACTCAAGCTCCTCCAACAACTATCCAAACCTCTCAATAGACACCCCAACAAATGATAAAATTGCTTCAAGTTAACCTTAATCACTGCAAAGCCGCCAACGGTACCCTAGCAGCTTATGCACAAGAACATGAAATAGACATACTAGCCCTGCAGGACCCCCATACCAACGGAGAAGGAAAACTCACCAGCTTCCCCCTCTCCTGGAGACCATATATGAGCATAGACAAACAAGCCGCCCTGCTCATATGCAATGCAAACTTGATACACTCACATAGAAGCACTACTCAAACTTCAGTGCACATAACAATAGAACTACATGAGGGCCAGCTAACTCTAGGAAGCCAATATATTCCACCCCAACACGATATCGACGAAGCTCTGGAAGAAACAACGGAGGCAATACCTCAGCGCGGAGCATACATAATGATGGCAGACATGAACGCACGTTCAGAAGCATGGGGCTACCATTATGAAGATGCCAGAGGCACAAGCCTCATAGAACACCTGGCAGCACAAAACCTCACCCTAGCTAACGACGAGGATTGCCCCCCGACGTTCCAAAAAAACCAGGCGCTGGGCTGGCCGAATGTCACAATCGCCAATGCGGAAGCCAGCAGGAACATCCAAAACTGGAGAGTGGAAGACACCCACACAGCCTCTGATCATAAATATATCCACCTACAATATACAGCAAATAGCGCAGAAAAACAAAAACGAAGATTCAAGACTGAATACGGCAGACACGGCCTATATAGGAAAATCATACGAAATCCACTACACGAGCTAGCGCGAGCCCTAGGCACAATCAATGAAGCAGAAGAACTGGATAAACAAACAGCATCCCTCATGGAGACTCTGCGAAACGCAGCCACCAAGGCTTACAGGAAAAAAAAGCCAAAACCCCAACAATCATTCGTATGGTGGACGTCTGACTTAAGAGCAAAAAGAAACAAGCTCACAGCGCTAGGAAGAAAGCTTAAGAACACCCAGACGGACCAGCAGGCCCAGGTACAACTCCAGCAACAGCTCAACAAAGAAAGAGCTAGCTACAAGCATCACATAGCAAGCGCTAAAGCGATCGCCTGGAAGAGGTTCTGCAGCTCTCCAAAAGAAACCTACGGGAAGGTATTTCAAATAGGCCACGGGAAAATATTCACCCCCCCCAAGTCCTGACCACCTGGGCAAGTTCCACACGCACCGCGCAGGAAAACCTGCTAGACATGGCAAATGAAATATTCATGACGGGCACTAAACAAATAGAACAGCGCCAGCCCAGACAAGAACCCCACCTAGAAGAGCCAGAGGACGAAACCCCAAACGATACACCGGCCACAAAAGATGAAATTTCGCAAGTCTTACAGCAACTTAACCCCAGAAAAGCACCAGGACCGGACGCAGTGGATGTACGCATGCTGAGACTAGCCCATGCGACCACCCCGCAAACCCTAACAACCTGGGTCAACAAATGCCTAGAACTAGGCTTGTTCCCCCACTGCCTCAAGACCGGGGAGGCGGTATTTTTCCAGAAGCCAGGAAAGGACACAAGCCAGCCATCCTCCTATAGGCCCATCTGTCTCCTACCTGCTCTAGGCAAGCTATTGGAGCGCATTCTGGTACAACGGCTCACCCACCACCTGGAGTCAAATCAACTAATTCATCCCGACCAATATGGCTTCAGAGACATGAGTTCCTGCAAAAAAGCCCTCCACAAGATCACGACCACAGCCAGGTACAACATTCAACAGGGCCACTATACAACAATCGTATCCCTGGACATCAAAGGGGCATTTGACAACGCACGCTGGGACCGCATAAAACAACGCCTCAGAACGCTCAAATGTCCGCGCAACATACACGCCGTCATCAACGATTACTTAAAGAATAGAAGAATCCAAATCAACTGGGGAAGTGGTACACAAGAACTAGACCTACACAAGGGCTGTTGTAATTGGCTTTTAATTGTAAAGTACGTGCTTCAATGGTAAATTATATTTTAATTGGACTGTGTAATTGTTGGAATATTGAAAATGTTGTTGATCATATTGTGATTGAACCTATGTTGAACGTATGTTTTATATATATATATATATATATATATGTACTATATCTAACGTATCCTCCCCTCAGATGTTGTGGTTTTCTTCCTTGGGGCAGGTGGCATGTAAATAGGGTTGATAATACGTAGTATTTTGTCTGCTATGTGTTTGATTTGTGGGTTTTTTTTTTTTTTTTTTTTTTTTTTTTTTGCGTGTGTGTGTGTTGTAATTATATATGTATATTTTCAGCCTGGCCTGTGCGCCGTTGGCAGTTTGTAACGCTTTTAGCGATTGTAAAAGTTTTATTTGTGGTAAATAAATAAGCCTGGGGGGTCTGGTGGGCGTAAACCGCTATCGCGGTCGCCCTCCCCCTTTATCTCAGGTGAACTCCCCCACCAGAGCCAGGCCTAAAAAGACAAGCATGGACAATTAGTTGCCTAAAAGTGGCAGCGTTAAGAAGCAAAATACAAAGTACATTCGACTTCCTATTGCACCTATCAAACATTACTTAGTTTCACCCACCAAAGTGAGCAACTCCCCCCACAAAACCCAGCACAGTCCCACATGCATTCACGAGATAAAAGTGAAAAGACTAAGCCCGCCAATAACCACTCCTGTCTCTAACATGGACTCGTACTTACTTACGCGCCATAATTGAACTGCCCCAGCTAAAGGCTGAACATAAAAGGACTCATCAACTAACGCCCAAAGCAGTGTTTGTAAAATTGTCTTCAACAAGCGGGGGCATTGTATGGCAGCTGACCTGCGCGTCTTAAGTCTGCCCGCGATCCCTCCTGAAAATGTCAAATTGTACCACCACATAAAGTATTTAAATAAACGTCCGGGACCGTAGGAGCGCTGCAGGGAAGGCGTCAGCCTCTGTGTCTGGCCCGGCGCAGACGACGGGCTTCCCGTGGCTCCTCCTAGGTGATGGAGGACTCCCAGGACTGCCAGTAAAACGCTCCAGCGATCTTCCACTTCTCTTTCCTCTACTCTCCCCTCTTCTTAGCTTTATCCTTCACTTTCCTCCTCGACGTAGTTTACTCTTTGGAGGTGAGGGCCCCCCTTCAGAAGCTGTGGTCACTCTGTACCATCAGCTTCTATTGGTGGAAAACTACCCACGTGTTTGCCGTGTGTGGAGACCCGTGTCCCCGGAAATGGGGATCCTGGTAATTGAAGGATCTTCTCCAACACATTACTTTGGCCTCGACTTCGGGTAAATGGGAGGTACACAACGTTCCCCTGTATATCAATCGGCTGGTGGTACTGACTTGCTCAACTGCTAGGGATCAAGCAATCGGACATCTACTGGGCACATCGTTAAGGGTGGATGCTGCCTAAGGGATGTACTGTGCGCGTATAGACCCAAATAGCACTGGTGTGCAATAGCACACCCCCTTGTTGGGCTCAATGGTGGGTGGTGCGGTCGGGTCCGAATCTCAATTCCTCCAACATGGCTTTAGAAAATTCTTTATCTATCGTCAATGTTCCGCTACAAATATTTACCAATGAAAACATGAACTCTCAAATGTTGCACACGAATGCTGGAACGTTTGTATTGTTGGAACGTATTGTATCGGAATGGTAGCAATTATTCGGCTACTCTGAAAGAATACCGGCGTATGAAACGATTAAGAAGAGGTCCAATGAGTGTCAATGAGAATAAATAATGGTTTAATTGTTTTCTAAAGCGTCTTTATGAATTGTTTAATTTGTGATCTTAATTTACATTAATTTTTGATTACATGTTACTGTAAAAATTTAATTACTGAAGCGAATTGTATGGAATTTCGATAAACTGTAAATGATGTTTTATATTGTTTAAATGCCTCTTAGAATGTCACTATGCTCTGTCTAGTTTCTCGATTCTCTAGTCTGTCGGTTTCGGAAGTTGTATATGCCACCGGTGACCTTTGAAATACGGTACAGCGCCATCTATCAGGTGAAAAATGACGATTTTTTATTTTTGCATATTTGACTTGCGCATGTTCTGAAACGTGTAGATACCAAATTTCACTGGAATATTCTCGGTAGTTTTCTCTCCAGCACCCCTTGAACACTTGCAGTTTAGTTATGGCCACCCTGTATATCAGTATTAATAAATTTACAATATTTATTTTTAGGTGATAAAATAACTGACTTAAATATGCTATCCGAGAGTATGTTTTATCAGAAATATTTAAATACATCTCATTAATAATATAACCTTATTTTCATTTCTTATTAACTGCTGACGTATTTCAATAATATTTTCTCTAAACTGGCGAATAATTTCATTTTTTGTAAATTTTGTTGGAATACTATAACCCTATAGTACCGTTGTTATTTCAAAATTGACACAACAATGGAACCATTGCCTGACTTGACACAAAATATTGTGTGCCAATTTATTTCTCTAATATTTTTACAGTGCATGAACATATTATACACAAATTTTATCATTCGCACAACTACCTCCATACGAACTTTAACTGTGCTGAATTTCGAGGTCACCCCTTTGCGCAATGTGCAGTAAAAGTGACACAAAGATTTTGCTTAGCATATTTATATATACATAGATTTGTTCACTTTATATCTTAACTGCGTAATCGATTTTTTGTTTTTGTTTTTTCACACTCAACAAATAAAATTAGAAATCTGCTTCCAAAGTTTTTTTTTTTAAACAGGAATTAAAATTCTGTTAATTATTAACTTAATTTTTATTAATTAACTTATTTATTTTTACTGAACAAATCTACCACACAACATTAGTTTTCCAAAGTCTGCATGTCTGTAGTCTTGCAGTGAAGATTTAATTCAGATACACTATAGAAAAAAATTTATTGACACATTTTACACATTCATATACTCCTGGTTGATCATTCTGAACTTTATTTATTATTAGTTAAATAATATTAAGTAAAATTGATTACTTACTTTATATTACTCTTCCTTCCTTATATATTTATATATATATATATATTGTACTTGAAATTACTGTGTTTTTATTAACAATTTTGTGTGCTTTTTTAATCCGATTCATGTAAATGCATGGTAATGTACACTGTTCCCACTAATATGTATAGGTGAAAATTTTTACTTTATCTGCAAGTTTGAATAAGATTTCTGTAAGTGTAAATGCATAAGTATTTTTAGATGTAGTCATACTTATTATTTTCTGTGTATGATTTTTATGACTCGAATTTCTGATTTTATTCTTTTCAAATAAGTAGCAAAGTTATGAAAAAAGTAAGCAAAATTCAACAGCAGTGTGATGAAGATTACTGGATACAATCCTGGGATCAGAATAGCTTATAAACATTGTCCCAGCATACCTGTAGTATGCATTTTTCTGCTCTTTAGTTTTCTCTTAAGAGTTAACAAATATACAAAACACAAATATTCTTACGAAATTTAAAGCTAGCGATTTTGCCTTGCTTTATGAATAGTTTTATGTAAAATTAATTACAGACAGCAAGAGACTTATCTTCCACTGAAGTGTTTTTTTTTTTTTTTCTTTTGAGCAAGATTTCAAAAATCCATGCAGATTTCTTGTGATCTAGTAAGATAATAGATAGACGTTGAATAGATAGTGAAGGAAAAAAAAACAAAAAAAAAAAACAGCTGGGATTGTTTAGTTAATTTTCTAGTGAGGAAAAACTGACTAAAAATGTCTATACTTTAATTATTATTAATACTTAATTTCTTGGCTTCACATCATATTCAATAATTTTTCGTTTTTTTCTTAGACAGACCATGCATTTATGTGATTCTAAGTTTTATATTTTTATTTACACAAGACGTCATAAAAATAGTGAGTGTTGCTTACATTTTATGTTTTAATTTGAATGTGCTAAATATAATCAAGAAAAAATTAACAATACTGAAAACGCCCAACTGGCATTTGAATTTTTACTCAGTTCAAAGTGGGAGAGCAAATAAATCATCCATTCATTCTAAAACAAGCCATTTAATTCAATAACTGACAAGTACAAAGTTTTATCCTCTCACAAGAGCCAGGTATCATCACATCTTATATCAAATTCAAATTCACGCATCAAATTCGACCGAAGCACAAGCGGTCAACTCGTAAGCTATACTGAAAGATAAAGTGGTCATTAATCGTATGCCAAAGTGGCAATCTCGCCAACAGAGCCAAGGGCGATATCTAGCCAAGCCGCTGGCGTGTACCTGTGTTATTCAGCGAAGGACGGAACATCCTCCCCCACCATGAACAAATGATTCATGATAACTGAAAAATACAAAAGAATTATTAGTACATTAATTAACAATCAATAAAACATAACATTCATCTTAACTCAAAGTTAGTTTAAAACACAGCAACTAAAAGGCAACTTTAAAAGTTTTAAATTTTTATAAATAGCTAAAACTTCAGTTCAAACTGAGTTCAGTATAGGGAGCTTGGAAAGTTTTGTAATTGGACGGTGTTAGTTCACCAGAAGTTGTTTTAAGTCTCACAACGCGAACTCTATTGTCCGATCCAGGGAAAACCTCAAGCACACGAACAAGCTTCCATTTAGTTGGAGGTAAATTATCCTCTTTAATCAAACATAAATCTTCAACTGCAATATCCACTTGAGGAGTCTTCCACTTAGTTCTTTGCTGAAGTTGAGACGAATAATCAGATGACCAACGCTTCCAAAATCCTTGAAGCATTTGCTGAACGAGCTTCCATCGTCTTAATATTCGTATTTTCTCTTCGGTCAAATTCTGTTCGGGTACAGATGTCAAAGGGGCTCCAATGATGAAGTGCCCGGGTGTAAGTGCAATCAAATCCGACGGATCAGCTGATACCGGTGTTAAAGGTCGGGAATTTAAACATGCTTCAACCTGATGAAGAAGCGTCAGGAACTCCTAGTAGGTAAGAACTTGTGCACCCACCACCCTATTAAGGTGGTGCTTCATCGACTTTATGGCAGCTTCCCAGAGTCCACCATGATGTGGAGCAGAGGGAGGATTGAAACTCCATTTTATACCCTCATCAGCGAGATAGTCGTGAAATTCTTTTCCTTCTCGAATGATGAGATCAAGTTTCTTTAACTCTTGGCTAGCGCCCACAAAATTAGTTCCACAATCGCTAAAGATTTCTTGTGGTTTCCCTCTTCTCGCTGCGAATCTTCTCAATGATGCAATAAAAGCATCTGATGTCAAATCGCCTACCATTTCAAGATGGACTGCTTTCGTAGTAAAACATACATATAAGCAAACATACCACTTTACAGGACGAAGGCCTCTTCCTCTTCTAATTTGAAAGGGGCCTGCAAAATCCACACCAACCTTCGAGAATGTTCTAGAAGGTACTACTCTAGGTCGAGGGAGGTCCCCCATTAACTGCGTGGCCATATTCGCTCGATACCTACTACATTTGACACAGCTCCAAGTACATTTTCGAATAACATCTCTAGCATTAATGATCCAATACATTTGCCTGATTGCAGAAAGTAACAATTGTGTTCCGCCTTGTAAGTGATTTTCATGATAATATCTTACAATTAAGCTTGTAACGTAATGATTTTTCGGTATGATAATCTGATGTTTTTGATTCTCTAAAATTTCAGAGTTCTTTAGCCGCCCTCCTACCCTCAATATTCCACTATCGTCCAAAAATGGATTCAATGATATGATTTTGCTGTTTCTACTTATGGGCTTTCTTGCGACCAAGCACTTGATTTCTTCATAGAAGTGTTGGCACTGAACGGCTTTTAATATTACGTTAGTTGCATTATCTAATTCATTCGTTGTCAAAAATTTAGCATGAACAGTAGAAGGTTTTCTTAGAAATCGGAGACACCAAGCGGTTACCCGTCGTAGTTTGTTCCATGAAGAAAACTTTCTCGTAAAATCTTCGATGTTTGATTCTTGCACTACATTCACCACAGCATCATTCTGAACCCTTTTTTCGGGAACCAAAACAGAACTGTCAAGCTTAACTTCTGGTGTGAAATTATTCCAACCATTGGAAGGCTGACATAGCCAAGGCGGACCTCTCCAATATAGCTCATCAATTCTTAAAGATTGTGGGCTCATTCCTCTCGTCAATTTATCTGCTGGATTATTTGCACTTTTACAAAAATTCCAGTTTTCTGGAAGAGTCTTTTCCTGAATTTCAATGACGCGATTAGAGACAAATGGCTTCCACAATTTTGCGGTATTCTTGATCCAGTGAAGGCAAATCTGTGAATCCGACCACAAAAACACGTCGATAGATTTCAATCCAAAAACATTTCTCAAGTACTTGGCAATTCTGGCTACGATTACTGCCACCATGAGCTCAAGTCGAGGTAGAGTAAGTCTTTTCAAACCGAGATTGTTTAGCCAAAGAAATCTCAGAAAATCTCTATCCTCTTTAGCTATCTGTATTTGGAGAAAAGCCTTTTCTATGTCACCAACGAAAGCAATTTTATAAAAACGGAACTTTAAAATTATGTCTAATATATTGGGGTTTAGGTTTGAACCCGACAGTAAACAATCATTCAACGATTTAGCATCTTTACCTTTCGATGATGCATCAACCACAATTCTAACCTTAGTCGTAAACTTGTCCTCCCTCACCACTGGTCGATGAGGCATGTAGTATGTATTTACTTCATTTTCCCTATATTCGAATTCCTCAATTATACCCAAATTCAGTTGTCCATCCAATATTTCTTTATATTCATTCAGTAGCATAGCATCTTTCATTAGTTTCGATCTTAAACCAAAAAGTCTGTGCCTAGCTTCATCAAAATTGGATTGCAATTCATTTTTATTCTCTTTCCACAGCAATTTTATTTCATACCTTCCATTCACAAACTTCAAGTTATTATTAAAGGAAGCAATAACATCTAAATCACTTTGCGAAAATGATTCATTTTTATCGTCGGAAATTCCCAAAGTTTCTAATTTCCAAAAGCGTTCCAAATTAAAGTTTTCTCCCTCACCCCCACATGATACAAAATGTGAATTAATGATTTTACTATTTTCCGAATTTGTTTTTCCGACAATCGTATATCCAAAAACTGTATTAGCAACATACAATTTGTCCTTAATTTCTTCAACTATGCCTCTTTGAACAGTCCAGAAATAATCTACACCAAGCAAAATGCTGATTTCTGATTCATGCGGGGAGGGGTCTGCCAGCGTCCAGTTTTTCTTTTCTACATATTTCTTAATCGCTTGATCGCATCCAGGAGCTCTTAAGGCTGTGGCACTAATCAAATCGGTACCTAGTACTTCAACAAAAATATAACGGCGAGGATTCAGATTACTTCGCAGTTTAACTCTAAAAACATCGTATTCCTCTTCACGTCCTTGACTGATACCAAAAGCGAAGATTGTTAAATGTTCTCTTCTCAAAACAGGTAGTCTCAATTCACGTGCTAAATCCCTCGTTATAAAACTCTTCTCACTTCCCGAATCAAGTAATAACCTTACACATTTTGCACCTGAATTGGACTGTGCAGTGACACTACAAGTTTGCAGTAAAACAGCATGTTTAGCATCCATCAAGTCGCAATGTGAATTAGAAACAATAGTTTGACTATCTGTTACCTCAGCCTTTACGGGGGTTTTAGAACAAAATAATTTATTATGGTCAGTACCTCCACATTTTCCACAGGGTTGTAGCTTGCTCAAACATGCAGAAGATAAGTGAGATCTTAAGAAGCATTTATAACACCTTCCTTCCCTTTTTAATTTCTGTCTCTTCTTTTCATCACTAAAATTAGCACACTCATTAGAAGAATGTTGATTATTTTTACAAAAGACGCAATAAGATTTAAAATTAGCATTTAAAGTATTTGCATAACTTGGTTTATTCAAATATTTTCGATTACGATTTTCTGCTTGACCACTAAACCCAGTTGATGAATTTCTGCTGTTATCAGCATTAGTTATCGACAAAGTTCTTTCTCTGCATTCTATTTCACATTTGATAAAATAAAGCAATGCAGTTACATCGGAATCCTCCTTTGAATTCCGCTTCTTACAGTATTCAAGAACTAAATCATGTGGTAACAATTTCAACAAACTAGGATTCAATAAATGACTGTAAGAGCCCGAAGTTACTCCTAAATTACTTAAACTACGAACGTTAACTTCAACTAAATCATACAAGTTTGAAGAGCTTTTAACTGGTTGAAGGCTTATTCATATGGGCATTAATGATTATGTCAGTTTTGCCAAATCTTTCCTCTAAAAGCTTCATACATGTGTCGTAATTTTCCTCTGTCAGTGCAAAACCCTCAACAATTTTGTATGCCGGTCCCGTTAAAAGCGATTTCAAATACGCAAATTTCTCAATTTTTGATAATGATATATTTTTATAAATAGACGTATCAAAGCAGTTATATAAAACTCAAGCCAGTTTTCTACGTTACCAGAAAATTTCGGAATGTTCAGCTTCGGCAGTTTCATTGATGAACAAGAATTTACCTCTACATTGGCCGGCAGAGCATTTAACATTACCTACACTCGTAGCCGAACCAGTTTTCAGATCAATCAGACCATCTGCATTACACTTACGTAGCCTTAACTTTATTTTGTACTTAGCAGATAATATTTTCTCATTATAACTATCAGTGGACAAAATGTCCTTCTCAAATTCCTTTGCATCAGTTAACTGAGCTTCAATTTCAGAATTTAAATGCTTCAAAACACCCTCTCTTACAATAATTCCTTCATTTATTTCTAATAATTCATCAATTTTAGTATTTTCAATTTCCTCAGATAGAAGACCTTCTAATTTATTTATTAACTTCGTAAGAGCAGTTCGCTCCACAGTACATTTAGCTTTAAGCTTCTCAACTGTTTCCATATTATACAGAAAGTCAATTCAAATTCAAATGAAGTTATAAAAGTTCAGCTCACCTTTTTCATGTAGGCAAAAGGAATTTCAAGGTTTCAAGTACACACTATTTCCCGGGTTTCGGCACCATGAAAACGCCCAACTGGCATTTGAATTTTTACTCAGTTCAAAGTGGGAGAGCAAATAAATCATCCATTCATTCTAAAACAAGCCATTTAATTCAATAACTGACAAGTACAAAGTTTTATCCTCTCACAAGAGCCAGGTATCATCACATCTTATATCAAATTCAAATTCACGCATCAAATTCGACCGAAGCACAAGTGGTCAACTCGTAAGCTATACTGAAAGATAAAGTGGTCATTAATCGTACGCCAAAGCGGCAATCTCGCCAACAGAGCCAAGCCGCTGGCGTGTACCTGTGTTATTCAGCGAAGGACGGAACAATATATTTTAGTTTCTTTTGATTTTTACTGTATAAATGCATGAGTTGTGTATAACCAGAACAAAATCACAATTTTTTTTTGTGAAAATTTATGCTTTGAAGGTGACAGTTATTTAACTGGTTTGTTGCTGAACATAGACAAGAGTGTTTTAAAGCTTATTGATTAATTTTTAGAACATTTCTTCCCTAGTTACTAGGGATCGACCGATAGTATCGGTGCCGATACCTCCTATTTTTTAGGTATCGGTATTGGTTTTTTCACATTTCAAAAGTATCGGGAAAGTATCGGTTCCCGATACATTTATCCATTTTCACCGATACTTTCGACCGATATTTATCTTTTCAGTAGAAAAAGCACGGAGGCGCAATACCACTCAAGAATCTATTCTGGTGATAAGATTAGAGGTGTCGTTTCATTGGTATATTTGTTTGCGCGACTGTTTTCGAACTGTTGTTTTTGCCCCTACCCCCAACCATCACTAAATATGGATGTACCATCATCAAGTGTTGAAGAAAGTATGGATGAGGAAACTTCAAACAGTTGGGGAACAGTGCAATCGTCTATTCCGTTAAAATATTTCAATTTGGAGCCTAACAGAATAAATATGCGAACTGTAGCGAATTCAAAAAGCAGATGTCAAGAGGTATGCTATAATTTTACTTCAGCTTTATAAACGTTTATTTTTCTCTCTGTCTAGATTCTTTCAACTGGCTTTAAACTTTGTTTAAAACTGAATTAAATTTTTATTTAAAAAGTTGGCACAAGGACATCTGATTCATCTTGGGTATGATATCGATATCAAAAATGATGGGGAGACTGTCCTTGACATCGTTTGATATTTCAGGGGATGATGGCCTTTAAAATTACGGAAAAATCGATATTGATAGTTATGAGTTACCCCTAATTTAAATAATTTATTTTAAATCGGCCCTTCAAAATATTCATACTGTGATTTTGTGTCAGAAATGAAAAACTAGCCTTAAAACTCGCACCCTTCCGAAAAAGTATTTGAGTGCAAGTCCCATGCCAGTTTCATATTTAAAATTTTGTTCCCTGTAAAAACGAATCATGTCACACAGCAATAAGTTCTATAATTTTCTTTTAATTTATGTTTGTTACAAAAACTAATTAGTTATTCACAAAACAAAAGTAAGAAATATGGTTATTACTCAAATATTTTTTGAGTGGTTGTATGGTCTGATGGTAAATGCTTTTTTTCGCCGCCCAAGGCCGCAAAGTTCGCCGCCCAAGGCCGCAAAGTTCGCCGCCCAAGGCCGCAAAGTTCGCCGCCCAAGGCACCCCCATTGTGTAGACTTTCCATAACACAAAACGCTCATTGTAAATACTGAATAATGTACAGAGAAAAACAATATGGTAATTTGGATGAAAGCAGACTTTGTTAAATGCGAAAGAGATATCAATCAAGTAATGAACTATGATTTAATTAATCTATTGTTTTAAGAATAATTTCATTGAACTAACTACCATGTTTAGGTTAAACTTCAGAAGTGGGCGTCCTCAAACTTTATCCCTTAACACTACATCGCTGCTTTCCGGCACTATCCTGAAAACGTATGCATGGCGAGTTTGGCAGAGTGGTGCGAAAATAACTTCTGTTTCCACTGATATTTTACGGACAGTGGCATAACAGTAGAATGGTAGGACGGGCAAAATATCACAGGCTCCAGGCTGGAACCCCACACACACACACGAGACTGTTGCAAGCTCATTACATTTACTGAAAAAAGAAATATATTCAAAAAATTTTGAACACCACCACGAGTGCATAGGGCTATCGACTTTCAACAGCGTGTACCAGGCAGAGCTGCTTGCAATTCGAGAGGTGCTGAGCTGGATTAAGGACAACTGGCAAGGCAAATATGTAGTCTTGTACAGTGACAGTCTCAGCAGTCTTCAAGCGATCTCCTCCCACAGAACAAGGAACCCACTTGTCCTTGAAATCAAGCTGCTTCTTAGGGAATTGACAAACACTCGACTGAGCCATGTCAAGGCCCAGATTAACATCAAAGGGAATGAGAGGGCAGATCAGCTAGCGAAGCAAGCAGCTACATTAACAGAGGGTTCCTATATTCTAGCAGCACCCTTCTCCAACATAAATCAGATCCTTCAAAGATGGAAAGATCCTTCAAAGATCCTTCAAAGAGACAAAGATGGAGTATTGGAGAAGCATATGGGAATCAATGGACAAGGGATGTCACACGTTCAGACTTCTCCCTAAACCTGGGTCCTATGACTTTAAGCTGGAATCGTCAGCAACAGCTTTCCTCACTAGCCATGTTCCATTCCCATCGTACCTACACAAGTTCAAACGACACCCAATGGGTAACTGTCCCTGTGGTGTAACAGGCATCAGCGAACATTACCTGTTCTATTGTGAGTTAACAGAAGAACATCACTTTACTCAACCAGTGGAAGAGTGTATGGCAGAATGGACAAAACACGTACATTAAACAAAATACTTTGAATTTTTATAATAGTAAATTTTTACGTTAAAGCCTTTTACTCTAATTATATTTCTAACTCATGACGTCAAAACGACATCAATCTCAGTTGCGATATCTAACATAAATCAGTAAAAGAAAAAAAAACAAAACATGTTTTTTTATTTTCTACAGCATCTGATAATCTGGATGGAAGTTTAATATTTCGCTCGTGGTGTAATTTTTTGTCAAAACTTGTTAACCTCATTAGGTTGGTTGGCTGATGTTTTGTATCACAAGGTCCAAAAGGACATACTGCACCAGAATATGTGTAAAATACTAAAAGCAAGGTTTTTCCAGGTAAAAAGGTGTTGTATAAAGCAAGTAAAGCTAAAATCCATGACATCTAAAAAGGTTAAAAGCGAATTGTAGGGAGATAAAATATAAATAAAAAAGAGTCAAGGACATCTGGATGGGGGCTCCCATCAAGATACCAGTCAGAAACACACTTCACAACAAATGATGAAAATTAATATGCTGAAGAAAAGAAAAGAGATTGCAATGTGGGGTTTCACCCAATATATCGTCAAAACTGGGATGAGTGAGTACACCTAAAATAGGCTTGGTAAAAATTATTAAAAGCTGTACAAGAGGTTAAGATGTGGCGAATGGTAAGGTGAGTATGACAATGTGAACACTCCAGAGCAGGTTCACCCAGAAGGAGGTGTCTATGGGTGAGTTTCGCGTGACCAATGCAGAGACTTAAAATTACATCATGCTTTCGATATGAAAGGGATGGCCAATGAGTGAGAGCAGGTCAGATAGAATGCAGTTTCTTTTCGGTTTCACTTTCCCATTTATTGGTCCAACTGCTTTTTACTATGCTAGAAAAGCCAGATTTTATATCATTGTATGCGAGACAGCCAGTGTACGAGATAGTAACGTACCCGGCTAATGTGCCCGCCTTTTCACTGCCTGGTATCTCCATATGACTGGGTACCCAACAGAGGAGAATGTTGTACCCATGATTTGTCAGCTGTTCATGCATGCATAGCACTTTGGTAATATAGCTATGAGTAACAGAGCCCGATTTTATATTTTCTAGTACACTGAGGGAGTCGGAGTAGATGCCAAATCTGTTTGTGTTCATTCAAGAGATGTATAAAAGGCTTTCGTGGATGGCCAGTAGTTCAGCAGTGAAGATAGAACAGCACGGAGCAGTAGATGTAGAGATACTGGAGATGTAGTTTATCCACGACTTTCTCTGAGAATAAGACCTTACCCTCCATGCATGAGCTTTGACATTTTTAAAGAATATGAGATTTTCAGTGGTAGAACACTGCCGAAAGAAGCCCCAAGCCCTCTGTTATTGTTTTTTTGCAAGGGTACATTTTTGGTGGCGCAAGATCCAAAAAGGCTACACTGCAACCAGACGATGAATAAAATAGTGAAGCTACACCAAGAGTATAAGTCAAACTTTGAAAACAGCTAAAAACATTAAAGTAAAAGAGAAAAAGGCATAGAGAAAAGGAGTAAAAAGTGCTTAAAAACAAGAACATGGTAATCTCTGGATGGGGATCCCCATCTAGACACAATCTCAACAAGGCACACATTTCACTATGTAAACAGTATGATGAAGAAAATGAAATAGGTATGTGTGTGGGGATTCACCCAATACATCCTCGAGTTTTAGATGAGGATAGTTAAAATATGTTTGGTAAAAATTATTAAAAGCTGTACAATGTGAAGAATGATTAGTTGTGTGTGACAATTAGGGCACTCAGGAGGAGCTTCACTTACCAGTAGCAGAGTTGCGAACCTGGCAAAGTGAAAAATCAGGAGATTTTATTCTAAAAATCAGAAGAGTTGTTTTCGATTAAAAAACTAAATTTTAAAAGATCAGGGTTATATCAGCTGAAACTACATTTTGGAGAGAGAGAGAAAAAAAAGCATCTTTGGTGCTGTTTGTTGCCAGATATAGATATTTTTGGAACACAAAAAAAAATCAATTTTGGGTCATGTCTTCTATTAGGTAGTCAGTAGCTTGTAAAAAAATTAGCAACATGAAAAATGTTAAGTTGGAAAGTTAAAAATTGTGGTCAATTTTTTACTCTGAAGTCATTGGAGGACTAAACAAAACAATGTCGAATGATAAATAATCATTTTTAAGAGTGATGGATAAAGACAGAAATTTCAATGCTTTAGAACATGAAGCTGCACTTCTTTCACTATTATACATTTGTCAGTAAAGTCCGACTTTATGATGTCACACATGCATGTGTGGGTTCCTGGAACTAGTTTGATTGCAGGAATGGGGAAAATGCTGAGAAGGGTTCCTTGCCACAAGAAAACTTATAAAAAGATTTCAAATTCAAAAAATTGCATTATTCATGTGATAAATGATAAAAATTGGGAGAAAGTGAGCAAATAATCAAATATCAGGAGAAATGTATCATATCAGGTTGGCAAGAGATCAATGAAAAATCAGGAGTCTCCCGCCTAAATCAGGCGAGTTGACAACTCTGCAATAGGTATTTATAGATAAGTCTAGTGGTTGAATTGCTTTTGGAGAGAGCTAAAAACTACCTTTCCAAGTGGAGGAATGCGAGTTTTACATGTATACGAATATTTGTTTGAGTATGATGGTCGTCACAAATACACTGGACTACGCTGGCCCTGAGAGCAGTCAGGTGTTGTGAAAATGACAGTGTATATTCTCAATAAATTTATTTTGAATATTTACAATACGTAGAATAGTAATATGCTATCTCTATTTACAGAGAGCCAACATTTCAAATAGTCAAAAGCATGGGTTTACGTGATAAAAAAAAAATTAAAAGTTGTGGTTGGTTGGTTTGTGTTTAATTGCACAAGGTCCAAAAAGGACATACTGCGCCAGACTATGTGTAAAATATTAATAACAAGGTTTTTCCAGGTAAAAAGATGTTGTATAAAGCAAGTAAAGCTAAAATCCATTATATCTAAAAGAGATAAATGTGAATTGTAGAAGATAAAATATAGATAAAAAAGAGTCATCTGGATGGGGACTCCCATTCAAATATCAGTCAGGAACACACACTTCACAACACATGAAGAAAATTAATACACTGAAGAAAAGAAAAGAGATTATGATGTGGGGTTTCACCCAATATATTGTCAGACTAGGATGAGTAAAATTAAAGTTGTGAAAATGACAGTGTACATTCTCAATAAATTTATTTTGAATATTCACAATACATAGAATAGTAATATGCTTATATTTCTATTTACACAGCCCGCATTTCAAATGGACAAGAGCATGGGTTTACATGGTAAAAAAACTAAGTTGAATATGAAGTTGAGAAAATTGAAAGTAAGTAAATTATCCGCAGTGTCTACTACTAGCTACTACATCTGTTTGACAAAGGGGAGCAAGTCTGTTAAAACAATTAAGACGCTTATACATACAGAACGAGCTTTAATTCTTTATCCATTAGAGATAAGTGGTCAGTATAAATTGAAAAAATGTTCAAAATTAGGTTGGAAATAAGACTCCATTAAGAAAAAATTCCTCTCTTTAATTTCTAAAAAGTTAAATTTTTAAATTTGTATGCGGCCCTCTTACAAAGCAATGCTCATTCCAGTTTCTATTACATAAAGGGAGTTGTTTTAGTTACGAGTCGTGGGAAAGATGTTTCAGCATTTCGTAGGTGATGCCATCTAGTCCTATAGAAGTATTTGAGGCTTGTTTTATACTTTTTAAATGCTCATTGATAGTAAGAGCACTATTCTAGGGGATGTGAGATGAAGTATTAAAATGTAATTTATGCCGTTCACATTGCTGTTTATCCAAAGTTCTCCGCCTTGCCGGAAATGTGTGATTGAAGTGTGGTAAAATAAACACAGAGACATGTTTTAGATCACCAAAATACAATTTTTATTTAACAACCAAAGGGGTGAACATCTAGTAGCCTCACAACATGAGAATATCAAGGAATAAAAGAAAAAGCACTTTGCAGGGGTAATTCAGTACTAGGTAGTATACACAGAAAAAATCTTAGTGAGATTTAGTTTCCCATAATTAGCCCTTGGTAAAGGAAAAAAAATAAAAATAAATAAAAAGCTTATTTAAAATTGTCATGACAATAAGTAGCTCGTTTGGGATCCCAAGCAAAAGTTAAGTTAAAAAGTATAGCTGCAGCATAAAAAAAATATATATATATATTTATCCTATCAAAGAAAAATTGGGCAATCAAGTCCCACCTCCTCCAAGCCTTCTCAAGGCATCAAATGAAATCCCTTACAAAATCTTAACCTGTTACTTATATCCCCTCATTTACAATCCAACTGATGAGCATATATTGTTAACCAATAAAAAAAAAAGAACATTACTATTATGACACCATCATGTGCTACAAATTTATGAAATGCAGACCCACTCAATCAAGAAATTGCAGTGAACAGGATTGGTATGGCAAGAAAGTAAACAAGGTTATGACCTCACAAAAATAGTAAGGTGGAAAAAAAAAAAGAAACAGCATTAACAATTATCAATTGACAAAAAATTTAAACATGGGGTTACTGATAAGTTACACTTCAGGATAATACTTAAAGGAAATTTTTTTCTTTTACAATTGTCTTCAATTCCCCCCCCCTTTTATTTTATTAGGTTATTGTGAGAAAAAGGAAACTTCTTAGAAGGCCTGACCACCCATGAACTTTCCAACCTAAGTCAATCGTCTGTCATGTCTGGGAGAAAAGAAGAAACAGGAAAGAGCTCAACAAAATGACCTTCAGTGCTTGGGGTTGTAGATTCCAGAGGGCGTGGATGGTCGTAGGCTGGAGGCTGCAGGGCCGAGCAACATAGACCTTCATAGGGCGGGAGCCCGAGGTCTAGAAAAGATGATGGCTTTCACGGTTGGCACCGTAACTGCTCTCCACCAGGCACAGATGGTACAGAACTCTGTCGTTGTCGTCTCCCGGGCAGGGCAACCACGATCCCTTTACAGGCCTGGATCGGTCAGTCGTGCATCAGTCATAGCGCAGGGGCGCTAAACTTGACGCCCATCAGGAATCGGAATTCTTCTGCACCAATCTGTTTAACTATAGCTGCAGTTTTAGTCCATGCACAGCCATATTTTTTTGCCACTTCGTTGTTGGGAAACATTTTCCTTAGTAAAGGGCCCATGTGGTCTGAACTACTCAGAGGTAGATTGTGCTCTATGATAAAGGCTGTCATTGAACATTCAGCACGTATTAAACTATTATTTTCTGTTGGAAAGAAACTGCGTTTGATGCTTGCATTTCCTTCAGTTGAAATTTTTTGGTCAACATGTTTTTGGTTTTGCAGTGAGCAATAATATCTCCTCTTCCACTGTGGGAAATTTTAAAGTCCACTGAACAAATTGAACAAAAGGTATATTCATCACCTTTTGATGATTTTAAAATGAACTTGAATTCTTTAGAGTATGCTTCTTTAAATCTTTGGTAATATTTCTTATTAGGCATAGTTCAAATCGAGCGATATCATAACACGTGGCAAGAACAGTAATTTATTTGCTTATGGCGACACTGCACACCACGACTTGACTACACCATGGCTCACTGGGATAAACAGGCTGTCCGAAAACCAGTTTATCCTATGGGATTTTGCGTACGAGAAAAGTTTTGCTTCCTCCCCGATTTGTCGCTGTTATCCAACTGTATCACTATTGCCAACTCTGCTGGAGAAAAAGATCTTGGCAAACTGGCAATACCGAAGTATTTTGTAAATCGGAAATGAATGTCCAGATGTCTCAAACAGCATTAGCAGATAAGTATATTTCAGCAGCACAAGCACGTAACGCCCAAAAAAAATTTTTTTTTTTCTCAGCTTGAAAATATTGTTAGCTATTTATGGATACTTTGATTTTAGGCCCATTTTCTCCGGCAGAGTTGGCAGCAGTGATACAGTTGGGAAAAAGCGATAAATCGGCGAAGAAGCAAAAATTTACTTGTACGCAAACACGGAGCTTTTCGGACAGCCTGTACCTATCTCAGTGAGCCATGACTACACAAACACAGCAAAAGCACAAGACACGATCTTCACTTCACTTCAGACTGTATCGGTAATTGCTTTCCATGGAGAACGACCGAACTGAACTACGCACGCTTGCGTCCCTGCTTGCTTCGCTAGCCTCGTTGCTTAGCGCTACCAGCATCCCCAATACTATTCTTCCCTCTACCCCTACCCTGCATCACATGTGTTGGTGGATTTGAGTCAGAAGAGCTAGGTTTCGGCGACGCGACGAAAGTCACGTGAATCGTAGCTCCGGTTATACGAACTCCGCACCGCAAGAGAGCTCCGGTGCAGTGCCTTGTTGGGAAGAAAAAATACATGGGAAATAAAAGGCTAAAACCCGGGAGATTTAGTGATTCACCGGGAGACCGGGAGATATGATGAAAACTGGGAGGGTTGGCAGGTATGCATATGAAAACATGGAGGTAAAACAAAATTACTTTTAGTAATGAAATTTACTTTCAATGGTGAAAATCTACTTATTTTCTATATCTCTTGTTGGAAATTTGTAAATACTGCAAAGAGATGGTATTGAAGAAAATCGAAAGAATGAGAAATCACTTGAAAAGGTGCAATGCCAGAGAAAGGCAGAATGGAGTCCAAAATATAGATAACAGGTAGCTGTTGCTGATCAAAATAGATCTGCCACTGAAAATGATTCTGTTGAAGCTAATGAGATATTACTGGTTGTGTGATCCAGATCACATAAAAACGAAAACGTAGAACTCAAGGTTCCATATCCCATTTTGTAGTGAAAACTTCAAAAGAAGAACAAAGCATTATTGAGAGAAAAATTGCAGCTTTTTCCTACTCTGAAAATATTTCATTTAGTTTTGTAGAAAGCTCCCAGATTATTGATATGATTACTTCATTGAGACTTCATTAAAATCAAAGCACTATACTAGTGCTGAAAGAAACATTAAATTAATGTTAGTTTATGGATAAAAATTCTTATTAATTTTAAGTGATAGGCATCCAAAAATAAATAAATAAATAGAACTTAGGAAAAGTTATTCTGAAAATTAGATTATAAAGCTACGCATGTGATGTGATGGGTTGTAAAGTTTTTTTTTTTTTTTTAAGATGTTTGCCTTTTTAAAAAATGTGTTGCTGTATTCTTAAACACAGTAAAGAAAAAGGTAGAATAACATCTCCTTAGGTAAAGTGACCATCTGCCCTGTATTATACGGGACACTCCCATATTTTGTGGTTTTGTCCCGTATTTTCATCCCTGTGATCGCTACCACAAATTACTCATTGTTTGTACAAAATCTTGATTTTTGGCACCACACAATGACTTTTTTTTTAAGCAGTTATTATCAAAAATTTTAACAACCCTACCCCCGGCTTATGTGAGTGTCTTATATTTTAACTTATATAGAGATATCTTATATTTTAACTTATATACAGAATGTGTAAACCTCCAAGTACAACTATTTGTTATTTATGATAAATTACAAACTTGATAAATTACAAACTGATAATTGCACTCTTGGACAGACAGTACAAATCTGGCTGGATGTCATAGAAAGTAAAGAACTGTCATCATATGAAGACAACATTAAACAGAGGTTTGAACAGGCACTAACTCCAGCTCATTTTTTGGCAAATATGACAAACCCCGCTTTACAGGGAAAAAGATTGACAAAACAGCAAGAAAGTGCAGCTGAAGAGTTCTTACCCTGAATTTGATATCAGTTTCAAGATGTTCCAAATAAAAGATAAGGATTATTATCCAGAGTCAATGTTTCCTCAGAGGGTGACTGAATCACTTCAAGCTAAAAAGTGGTGGAAAGTGATGGGTTGCAAGTCAGAAAAAAATGATCTTTTAAATACAGATTTTTGTAAATTTTTAGAAAATCTTCATACCATTACCTCTACATCAGCCTCCATTGAAAGGATTTTTTCTTCTTTTGGTCTGGTGTGGTCCAAACTTAGAAATAAACTTGGATGTGAAAAAGCCAAAAAGTAATCATTAAAGTAGGATTTTCAGTATACAATGAATTTTGTTATGAGTTTAAGAATCAAAAACCTGAAAACACCCACCTGGGTTTTTTTCGGGTTGGGCAAAATCATAACAATGCTGGATATTTGGAAATTAAAGGTGTAAAAATTTGTGTGTGTTACGGCAAAGCTACTAGAGGGCTATCTGTTTAAGGGTGGGATGCCTTGGATGAAGAACTGTTTCAAGGGGTTCTAGCTCGTATTCAATTTACATCTGGAGAAAATAGCCGAAAACTCTATACTGCTTGATCAACAGCCACGTAGCAGACCAGGTCCCTGGCCCTATACATGAGCCATCTCCCAGTGTTTAGTGTCTTAAAGCGACAATAAACCTTCAAGTTTCCAGAAATGTGTCTGGAAAAAAAATTTTTTTTTCTTCCGGAAAATGAATCTACAATTCATTAGCTTTAAAAAAAAAAAAAATCATGTTGATACGATGATTACAAGTGGAATTATACTAATATTTAAAATGTAAACAAACGACATCTGTTAGCGAAGATCGTTAAAGCCAGCTGAATTGCCAAAGAAACAGTTGCAAGAGTTGATTTTCTACTTTGTTGCATTGGCAAACGTTTGTTTGTGTACAACATGTTTATCTCTAGCCCAGGGCCGGCCCAAGGGGGGTGCGAATGTAGGCGATCGCCTAAGGCCCCGCACTTATAGAGGCCCCGCTCCTGGGCCTTTTTATTGCTATCTCATAAGACATGATAGAGAAGAGGCCCCGGTCTTGCTCTTCGCCTGGGGCCCCGCACGCCCCTCGGGCCGGCTCTGTCTAGCCGCTTGTTGTAGATCGTGGTTACAGCAATCCTTTTTTATATTTAAGACCTCTTATTTTAATTTTAATAATTTATCAGTTATTTTTATTTTTTAATAATAGAATTGTAATTTTATTTGTTATAAAAACGTAATGGATTTACTTAGCTCTTGTTATCGAAAGCCTAAAGGCCGACCATCAAAGAAAAGAGCAGCAGCTACTGCAAACTTTGCAAAGAGACATCAAACTGTTTCTAAAACAGCAAATATTGATGAAAAAAAATGCAGAAGATGCAGTTGATTCTAACTACCTTATATTCGAAAAGAATAATTTGCATTCTTTACTATCAGAAATACCTTGTACACAGTGTGGTGCTCAAACTTTATTTGTGTGTACAGGTAATACAGCTGGATTTTCAACAAAAATGTCTTAAGTGTAAAGAATGGGAGCATGTTTTGAATTCAGCTTCCAGTAGTTTCTGCATACCGTTCAGTAAGAAGTATGACATCAATAATAAGTCTCTGAAAGCATTTTTAAGCATTGGCAAAGGTCATGCTGCTTTAGAAAAAATGTCTATGATTTGGGGCTTTCCAGGAATGGACAGCAAAACATTTGGATTACCTCTGCTCAAAAACTGCTGAAAGTAAAGCTGAAATTTTAACAGTCTCTCATCAAGCAATTAGAGAAGAGTATTTAGAGATGGACTCTTCGATTGATCCTACTGATGTGATAGATATTTGTGTGTCTTATGATGGTACCTAGCAAAAGAGAGGCCATTCATCACTTTATGGTATTGGAATCGCCATTGATGCTTTGACAGGACTAGTTGTCGATTTCGAAATTTTACATAAATACTGTCATCAATGTGTTACAATTACTCGAGATCTGGGTAAAAATACCGCAGGCTTTGACATATGGTATCAATCTCATGAACCAGAATGTCAGAAAAACTTCTCAGGTTCTTCCAACAGTATGGAGATACATGCCGCCTTGAAAATATGGAAGCGCTCTGAAGAAATTTATAATTTACGCTATACCACTATGCTCAGTGATGGTGATTCACAAACATTCTATTTTTTGATTGAAAATAAAGTTTACGGAAGTGATACGCAAATCAAAAAAAGAAGAATGCTTGAATCACATTGCAAGAAGACTTGGAACAGGTCTTTGAAACAAGATAAAAGAGTGCAAAAACAGAAAGATCATTTTAGGAGGAAAAAAAAGGAGAATTTAACTGAAAGCATAATTATCAGGCTTCAAAACTATTACAGAAAGGAAAACAAAGAAAATGCTCCTGACATCGAAAAAATACAGGGCAAGTTTTTTTTTTTACTACCCTGTATGTATATTATTAATATACTAGCAGCGTGGCCCGGCGTTGCCCATGCAATGAATGAGAAATGCCATTTACTTAAATATAGATTGTAAAGGGAATGAATGTGAATCCTCCCACTGGAATGATAAAAAAATGACACAGGATTTCCCGCTGCAACGAAAAAAAAATGAACACAGCACCTAATAAAATACAGAGGTTGCCAGGAATTGGACTTGGCTAGGCTGGAATGTGAATCCTCCCGCTGCAATGATAAAAAAAAAAGGACATGGGACTTCCCGCTGCAAAATAGAAAAAAAAAAGCACCTGATGGCGTAGAGGCTCCGGGAACTGGACGTGGCTAGATTTCTCCTCTTCTACCTGTCTGTGTTCTAACAATCATTTTTCAGAGATCGAATTTTGTTGTTTCTCTGAGCAGAAGGCACTTTTAGTAGTTTTATTTTATTTTATTTCTTCAGTTTTTTCTGAAATAAATAAACTAAACGGAAACTTTCAGGGTAAAAGTACAAATCTTTAAATTTGGGGACTTATGGCATCCCCAAGAAGTCAAAGTATTTTTGATGACAAATTTAAAAAACGATCTATATTTGGGGACTGTCCTCGAATTTCGAGGACATATGGTCACCTTAATCTCCACCTCTCTCCCCCCCTCTCTCTTTCAGGACGCCAGAAGAAATTCTCCCCTCCCACGGAGCGCGCTCACAGTTGAAGCGACCTTGAAAACCAGAGGGGGAAGTTTTCGACTTTCATTTTGCGGAATTTGCAGTCCACAGAGAATTTTAACCTGCGATATTTTCAGAAAAAAAATAATATAAAAAAATCTAATTAACATTTCTGCACGGTTCAAAATTTAAAGGATGGAGAAATAAATGTTTAATAAGCTGTAGAAAGATGGAAAATTTTTGCCTGTTAGGTTTTTCGATGCGACAGTTTAAAAATAGCATATTTTTAAAAGCCGTACATTTTCTTCGAAACAGGATTTCCTTTAAAAAATTCCCAAAAATCGGCAAATGTAAGTACGATTTTGTAACAAATTGTATTTGAAAAAGAAAACTCTGCAGATTCTGATGATATAAAAAATATAGTATTCGGACAGAAATTTAGCTCACGATAACGTAAAATGTGAGAAAAAGGGCCAAAAACCTTACAAAATATAAAAGAACTCAAAAACTATTAATCCGATTAATTTCATTTTTACGGCATTAGCTTTCTCTTGTCCTATTTAGTCAGCGTGCCAAATTTGGTCCAGATCCGTTGAAATGTCTGGACATGTATAGTGAACAAACAAACTCTTTTTCTTTTATATATATAGATAAATGCAGAATATGCTTATTATACACAATCTTTTAAATCAGTTAATTTATTTAGTATGGTCAGAACTGGTCCATTAATGAACAATGGACCAATTCTTAAGAAGAAAATGAAAATTACTTGATTGTGGAGCAGAGCAGAGCAGGAATGTAATGATATACTGTCTAGTGTTTTCAAAGGACTACTGTAATCAATATTCCACAGCCTTCAACATCTCTGACAGTGAATGAAACTGAAGAAATTGGTTTTATTTCTCATGACATTGGCCAGTATTTAGGGAAAATATGTTCGAAAAGTGACTAAACATGAACAAAATATGAATTGCTAAAATATCACTGGAAGGATGATTCCGATTACAGGTATCCTTCATCTATCAACCAAACACATGGTCGTGAAGAACTAAAGAGTGTTCAAGCAGTTCATTTCCTGAAATATCCATAGCTTGTCTTTACTCAGTCAAAACAAGGGCTTTTCTGAAAGGTTTGTGCAGTATTTGTTGGCTCAAGTCAAGATGTGGAAAAACAAAACTCAGACATTGAAATGTTTAGTAAAAAATGTCCCTTCAAAAGTACTCAAAACTGGCAGGAAAAGAGGGTATTTTAGAAAATCACAACGACAAGGAATACAAAGGTGCAATGAAAAGAGTTCAGATGTTCATAAAAATTTTAGGCCAACTCAATATTGATATTCGGAACCAAATGAATTCTTTGAGGCAGCAACAAGTTGAAGGAAACAAGAATAATACAAACAATTGTACTACTTGGCCATCCAAACATACCACTGAGAGGTCAAAGAAATGATGGTTCACTGCTAGATGCCAGTGACGAACCTATTAGGAACGAAGGAAACTTCAGAGCTCTGCTCCGCTTCCTGGTGAAAGACAATGCAACGAAAAATCAAGCAAATGCAACATATTTAGTAAAACCACTTGCAATGAGTTGATAACATGCATTGGTGAAGAGATTTTGAATGCAATCCTGGCAGAGGTGCAGAATGCTAAATATAACAGTATAATATTTGACAAAACCATCAATCTCTCTCACAAGTCGCAACTCAGTTCGTCAATACGGTACATCTCAAATGACACTGTAAAAGAAAGCTTTGTAGGTTTTGTGGATCTGCAAGCAGAACTTTGTGAGAAGAGGGGGACAGAGAGCAATCACTGGTTCTGTTTTAGGACAAAGTGTTTTTAACTATATGAAAAAATTGGAACTAGATCTGAATTATTGAATTGGAATTGGTTGCGATGGATGTGCCATAAATGTTTCGGAAGTTTATGGTGCTGAGACAGAAATTAAAAGGGAAGGTGTGAACGCTTCTCTCTGTCCTTATCGAAAACATCAGCTCAACTTCCTAATTTCCAGTACTTGTGGCGTGCCTTCCATCAGGAATGCACTCAGAACAATAGATGACATTATTAATTTCCTTAATGTGTCAAGCAAAAGACATGCAGAGTTCCTTGATCACATTGGGTTGAGCGCCACGACTTGATACTTTTGTTTAAAGCCGATATATTGTTAATTGCAGAAGCTTTAGCAAATATATAGCAATAGTCTGACAAAGGAACAGCAACCAAAGAAAATCTTCTTCTCTGAAAGGCAAATCACATAGTGAATCTGTCATAGCGATATAATCGATGAGTAATTTAATGGCTATAACCAAACCATTGAGTCAGTTGCTACAGAAAAAGAGCTTAGATGTACAAGAAGCTATGGCAAAAATTAAGCAGACGGTCAACGTTTTGAAGGAGAGACGTACCCACACTGAGAAGTTCTTTGCGGGTTAGTGATGGAGGTGGAAAGCATACTGAAGGAATTAGGAACTGAACTAACAATTCTAAAGTTAGTTGTAAGACAGCAGAAATTAAATACAATGATATAATTAAGACATAAAATATCTTAAGAAAGGTTGGGTAATTAACTATGCCTTAATTATAGATTTGCTTTATATTTTTTATCCCATTTATGGCATAAAATTAGCTTAAAAGAACAATATAATAATTTAAACCCATGTATTATCAGACTTTTCGATGCATAGATGTGTACAGAGTCTCCAATTAATACATATACATATAATTTTTTTTAAATGCAAATTAATATTACATGCTAAATAAGAATAACTTTTTTGTATTAAGGACACAAATAATAAGGAATCGGAGAGGGACAAAGATTGTTGCAGTAACAGATGATTTCTCTTCATTACCTAATGATAACTTAGGATAAGTTAGTGAATCAGAGGAGCCTAAGATTGCAGAAGTAACAGATGACTTTGGATAGGTTAGCACACCAGAAGTAATGTTAGATAAATCAGACATTCCTTCAATTGACTGCATCCAGGAAAATTCTGATATGAAACCCCACTCTGAAACCTCAAGTAATCCAATTAAATTAAACAAGCATAAAGCTATTTTTGACCCAACGTGGTTATAAAAATTTCAATGGCGGAGACATCTTAAAGAAGACAACAGAGAAGCTTTACTGTGCAATCTGTGCATGTAACATAAAAAAACTCCAGTTCTCCATGGGTAGAGAAAGGATGTATAATAGGGTGTATCACGAAAAAATTTTTTTTTGGAAAATCAAACTTTCAAGTTGATAAAAAGTTGTTACTGTCATCACATACCTACCAAAAAAATTTTTTTTGAAATCTAAAAATATTTAGGTCTGCTGGAATAACCCTGAAGTTGTCAGTTTTTTAGTCAAAACGATATTTTAAAACATTTTTTTATAAAGTATGTATAAATCAAAATTAAATATTCAACAGCAAAAATGGGCAATTTCAGATAGAATCTATCAATAAAAAAATGCATTGCGACTGAAATTGAACATATAGATCTCCCGGAATCGTAATGAAAATCTACAATTTTTTGCCGTATTTAAGAAATATCCGAAATAGCGTATCCGTATATCCGTATACATGTATGCAAAATAGCAAGAATATTTTTGTATGCGAATATGCGGCTCAGATTTCAAGGTGATAAAATTGTAGCTCCCCATGACTTTGGAGATAAGGGAAGTGTAAGACCATCACGTGAATACTTCTCTCTCCCTCGTCCACCCTTCCTTTCTTTTTCAGTTTGTTTTTAGTGTTTTTTTATGTACGAAGCGTCCATTTAGTGAGCATTTATGTTTTTTGATTTGTGATTGAGTTCAATTTGGTTTTGTTGTTTTATCATCATGAGTAGAAAAACTCATTTTTTATCAACAAGGAAAACTACAGATGATCCAATTGTCGGCCAACCTCTAGATATAAGTGATAGCAATGTTTTACTTACTAAAATTGATGTACTATGTTATTGTGAATGGGTAAGAAATCAGTTGAAGTCTGAAGGATGTCATCAACCAAAGAAAAAGGTAGTTGCAATGCGAGTGGCCCGTAAGCTAGAAGAAATATGGAGGAAGACTTCTTTTCCTGTAAATCATCTGTAAGCAACATTGTTTTTATGATTTTAAAACTACACGAGAGATCTGAAAAGATGAAAAAGTCATCAGGGTGTAATGCAAAAAATGCCAAGAGCTTTAAAACGTCCGTTGAAAAGTTCAAAATCTGACATTGTAAATAATCTTTTTGATATTTGTTCATGCAAATGTAGAAATTTAGAGAAATGTTTGTGTCCAGCGCAAAGGAAGGTTCCACAACTGGAACAGAAGTTCTTGAATGACCAACAAAACCTGAGGCTTATGGTTATAGGAGGAATTGACACAGTAGAGAGTAAAAAACACCGAGAAACTGTGTGTATTATATAAAAAATAAAATACCAGAAAATAAAAAAGAAAATTCTAGCGTTTCAGTAAAGCAAGTCCTTCCAGTAGATCTGCCATCATTTTCCAGAGCATGTGATCGCAGAGCAATTTCCTATAGAGCGGGACTGCAACTAACAAGTGCTCTTTTACAGGATTTTAAAGTTGTGACACCAGAAAATCAGACGGCGGTAATTGATAAATCAAAAGTTTTTCCTGAAAGAATAAAGTACCGTGAAAGTATTGCAACTCGCACATCAGAAATAATTTCTCTCTATTTTGATGGTCGGAAAGATGAAACTGTAGTCAAAGAAAATGTATGCAGTAAATCTGTCCGGAAAACTATACAAGAAGAACACATATCTTTGGTTGAAGAACCAGGTTCAATATATCTTGGTCATGTAACTTCAGACTGTGGTTCTAGGAAAGACATAGTATCATCAATAATGAAACACACGGAATGTAACTGCATTGATTTGACAACTATCAATCTTGCCTCACCCTGGCACAGTGGTTATGCCACTGAAAATGGTAGACGGCCGAGGTGTGAAGGTCCCGGGTTCGGGTCCCACCCCGCAGCTGTCGATCTAACGGTCTGGAGTTTTGGTAGGTTTTCTCCAGATGTAACTTAAATACGCGTTAGAACCCCTAAGAAAGTCCTCCTACCAAGGCACCCCCAGCATCCTGGGTAGATACCCCGCGTGTAGGTTTGCCTTAACACACACAACAACAGTGACAACTATCAAAGCTCTTGGATGTGATGGTACGCCCACAAACACTGGAGTTTCTAATGGATCAGGTTGCAGGTTGGAAAAGCTACTTGCGTTTGTGATGCGCTGCCTACAATTATCAAAATAAATAGACAGTGAAATCAATATTTATTTTAAATAACCTTTACATATTCAATGTTCTTAATATGTAACCTTTAAGTGTTTGTTTATATCTTTTGTAACCTTTTTCATCTAAAGATCAAACTTTCTGATTTTCAATTTTAATATATTTTGGTTCCTCCAAAATTTTTTTCTAATGTGTAATTATTTCTAATGTCACCCCTCCTTCCCCCCCCCCACTCCCAGTATAAAAAAGAAACTGGGAAACTAATAAACTAATGAAAAATTAATATACATTTTATTTGCACTGTTGCTAGAAGTTTATCAATGTAAAATATCGTCTGGAAATTTTTGAATATTTGATAAAATAGCAAGGTTTTTAAAATGATATTCCAACAGACTAATATAGTTAATGGTACAAACGAATTTTTTTAAAGTCTGTTGTCTTTCTAAATGTCAAGTTTTTGTACTTAAAAAATATAAATATGCTTTATATTCATGTATATATATATTTTTTTAAAAATACACATTTTAGGTCAAAAAAGTTGAATTTCAAATTAATTCCGGAAGACCTAAATATTTTTCGATTTCAAAAAAAAAATTTTTTTGTTCATATGTGATGACAGTGACAACTTTTTATCAACTTGAAAGTTTGATTTTCCAAAAAAATTTTTTCGTGATACACCCTAATGTATAAGCATTCATTTAGACAAAATAAAAGCCCATGAGAAACCATTTGCACATTTGGAAGCAATAGCAACTGAAGCAGATGCCAATTGCAATAACTTGAATGATTTATCCAAAGATGAAAGTTCAAAAGCATTTAAAGCTGTGCATACAATGAAATGCCTCACTTTTTTAATAAAAAATAACTTGCAGCTCACCACTCTTTGAGCCTTTTATTAACTTTTGTATCGAAGAACTGGACTGTTCTATTTTAGAACTTCTTAAGCAAAAAATGCTTGTTACAACTAACGTCTGACCATTACATGCTGATAACTTACCGGTAACCACAGAACAGTATTCACCAACTACTTAAAACCATTGGTTTCCTGATTAGCGTTTGACCACCAATTAACTTGTACTTGTGCATTCTGCTTTGTAAGGTCGTCTGTGATTGATCGGAATAATAGTAAGTTCCAATTTGTCAACACTTACAAAACTCCCATAAATAAAAGTCAAAGTTGGCAACACCTGTCCTTTATTTACTATTTTAGACTATTTACAAGCGCGAAACGTGGTTTTCATATTTTTTTTATATAATGATATTAATTATAAAGTAAAATGGAGGGAAAACCCACAAAAAAAAATTTCATGCCGACAGAAATCGAAGCATTAATGTGTTTGGTGGAAAAATATAAAAAAGTTTTAGAAAACAAAATCATTAATGCAGTGAACAATCATCAAAAATCGGATGCTTGGCATGCCATCGAAATGGAATATAACAGCATGCTAGGGGTCAACAAACGCACACACATGCAGTTATTAAACTGCTATAGAAACATGAAAAGAAAGATAAATAAGAACCACGCAGACGACAGACTGGAAATGTTCAAGACTGGTGGGGGAACGGCCAAACACATTACAACAGAAGTCTATGAAAGACTGTGCAATTGGCACAAAGTTCCTCTACAGAACTCCTTTGACAATGATTCTCACTATTACCAGGGTAAGTTTAAAACATCTATATCTTTTTTATTTCTTTTTACTAGTGAGAACAGGGTTTCTACTATTTAAAGAAAAACCTACCATTGCAAAGAATTTGACTTATATCTCAAGAGGCAGTCAAATTCTTAGTGCAAAACTGGTATGAATAAGTATAAACTCAGGACTTGTACAAATCAACTGTATACACTGTAGACTTAACCTGCCAAATGAATGGTCATACATTTGTTTTAGAAAATTGGTGGGAATCCTGTAAAAGTATCAGAGATTAATTTCATGTAATACGTTTATGTATGCATTGTTTTTTTTTCCTCTTTTTACTTTCAGTTGCTGAAGACAGTGGGAATTATGTAATTTTTTTTTCTTTCTTTCTATTGCAGTAGAGTGTCGCTTATCCGACTTAAACGGGCCAGCACAATGTCAGATAATAGGAAGGAAGAAAAAAAAAATGCTTCTTAAATGTTAAGCTACATTGTATCTTCGAGCATAATACATATGTTATATCGCACATTACTATATCTCTCGCATCATAATAATGCTCTACAAATACAAGAAAGAAAGAAAAAGAACTTACAGGTACATAATTATCTATTGTCTGAATTTACTAGTGCTGTATGTTACACTTAAATTTCAATCCTGCAAGGATTTGAAGGAATTTTTTATGCTACTCACTCTGTTTTCCTGATGAGTGCCGTTTTTTCGCTGCTAAATTTTGCCATATTTGCAGCATCATTGTGTCAATTCCTGTAACTTCTTCTTGTTGCTCAATGCATTGAATTGCAGTCTCTACTTAGCCTTACTACTAGAAAGAACTCCATTGTTATGTGAAATTCTATGAGGCTCAATAGTCAGTGTTTGCTCTTCATCTTCATTTTCGTTATCATTGCAGTTAACAAGAACGACAATTTCCCATCAATTATTTCATGCTGATTGTCAGCCTCCACCCAACTTTTGATTTCTGGCAATGATACATCTAACAGACCTAGTCTAATTATCGCGTGCATCCATTCCTAATCTCGTTGCAAGCTCGACATCGGATAAGCAGGACTCTACTGTATTTAATTTCAATGAATGGTATTATTTTGATCCAATATAATTTTTAAAATGTGCAATATTCAAATATGTTAATTAAATCTCATTCCTATTCATATAATCGATTGAAACGGTCCTTCATTGGCATTTTACCCTATATTTTGACCTGTTTTCTCAATTACTTAAACAAAAAGTGACTTTATTAAAACTAGAATTGGCATATTCTACTTTTTAAATATGTTGGGAATTTTTTTCGGGTTATATAAAAAAGCTTTAATAAATGTTCATACATGTAATCAAATGGTGTTAGTGCAATATCAATGCCCTATAACATTTTTTTATTTTAATGGTTTGTATTGACATTTTTTGAGGAAACTTTGTTAGGACTAAATTTTTCAAAAGAGATAATACCAATAAGTTAAAAAATAAACCTAAATTTTCAGTAAAATAATTGTGAAATTTGCAGCACAGATTTTACATTAAAAAAAAATGAAAATGCATAAATGTTAATTTAAAAATCCAGGCATGCATGAACATGGGGGCCTTACTTTTCCACCATACACACAAAATAATAATAATAAAAAAATAAAATACACTAACATTTTGGCTTACAGGAACCCAGACTTGCACAATTTTTAAATCTTTTGAATTTGTCATTTGTTTACTTCCAAAATAACTTTGGTTTATGATTTTAATAACATGATTTATTAGTATGCATTATCTAAGATTTCATTAAAATTTGATTTCAGTTTCATCAAGTGGCCATTTTAATCAATTGCAATTTTATGAAAGCGCTGCTTTAATCAATTGTTTGTGAATATGCTTTTTTAATTGATTATAATTCTCTTAAGGGTCTGTACAACAGACGAGTTTTGTCTGTATTGATCCCACAATTTTTTCTCCAGGAATGTTTGTATTCTATTGAAGTTTCTAAGCTCCAACAATGTTTTGATTAGGTTTAAATTAGTTTACAGGGTTCGTCATTTGTATTAGGGATGCAACAGATATCTGGCATACTACATCCGGCCTATCTGGCCAACATGCCTGATATTGAAAATATCCAAACTGAGATATATATACCCAAAGATTATAGAGAAAATAACATAAGTAATAGGTTATTGTAGTATGTATATTTAAAGCTTTGATTTCAGTTAATATTAGCGTCATAACAGACACTAAAACACGGTAGGACCAATACATCCCTTCCCCCTGAGAAGACTTCGGGAAATCAGCAAAGTTTGCAGCAGGTATCCTATGATCGGGAAAATTCTGAAATTCAGAATGGGCGTGGTGCTGAGCATTCTGGATTTCGAGTCTCCTACTGTATATCAAAGAAAAAAAAAGCGTAGAGGGTCCTGGGGACACGGTTGCTCTTCAACTGTGTTACTTTTATTGCATTTAACTGGGCCTGACTTAGACATCCAGTTACTTCAAATAAACTAATTAAAAATTATGAGTACTCTGATTTTGGTTGTTTACCTGAGCCAGGAATGAATATTCATTTTTACCTACTGGGTATTTATTGAACCCAAATCAGTATTTAAGTATTATCCCGGCAGTCTGCAAAGATGAGCGATTTTTCACCAAGATAAATGCTGGACACATGAAAATATTGATGCTTCCGATTACGATTGGCAATAGTTTGCCAGTGCACATTTAATAAAAAAATAATTTGGCAGGAATGACCATCGGAATAATACATAAATATCCCCCACATCTATAGTGATTCCCCCCCCCTTACCCTCCATGATGAAAACACTGACAATTACTTCAGATAAATAACAGAATTCTTTTGAGAAAAATATCCGCGCAAACAAAACACAGAAATTAAACTATTTTTCAATTTTTTTTTCCATTACAGGAATCGAGTGAAGTTATCTCAGAGGACATACAGGAACTTTCATTGAGTGTAGCTAGGCGATTTGAAGAGGCCGTTCCCCAAGCATCAGTCCTTCCACCATCTCCAGCCATTCCACAATAATCACTCATTTTGCCATCTTCAACCATTCCATTATTAACAGCAATTCCATCACCAACAGCCTTTTATCCATCATCTTTAACTAGTGCCTCAATTATAAGAACAGCCTCATTACCTAAAAGAAAAACTCACTGGCAAATTCCGCAACATTTAAGAAACAAAAGAAGACCAAAAACATCTGCTCAGGAAGCATCGGAAGCGTTAAAAATGCAGATCTCAAACAGAGATAATAGGGAGATGGAACAGCACAATATAGAGATGTTGCAAAAACAAACTCAATTTGAATTAGAAAAAAAAATACTGGAACAAAAATTAAAATTTTGGGAAATGCTAAATAAAAAGTTAAACTGTGAAGACATTACTTCTGATGAAATGAAATTAGCAGCCAGCTGCTCTTAATAAACATTTTATAACATTGTGTTGTTTTCTCTCAAATTTCATTTATTTCACGTTTGTATTTTATTCCATGAGGTATGTTCAGATGTTTCAGAACACACACAACAAAAAACAAAAAAACCAGTCTATGTTGTGCTTTTTATAGTTTAAATTCATGGATAAGAATAGATTCTTCAAATCTTACGACTAAAATTAATAAAAGGTATTTCTTTATAAGCTGTACTACACACTGAAATAAATGAAAATTATTGCCTTTTAAGAAAAAAACTCTTAAACATGAAATTGCACAATGACATTTATCACAGAGTGACACACACAATTTTGATTTTCAAAAAAAATTATAACTAATACGGGTTTGTTATGTATTTCGGTGTATAGTACGGCCGTGACTCCGCTCGGCTGGCTGGAAACGGAGTACTTCGGGCTTCGCTGCCGGCCTGTGCAGAAGTCGTATTTTGGTTTACTGCACAGATATGGGCGTGATTTCAAAAGATGTAAATAAGCTGTCCGTACGCTTCGTGATTGGCTCATTCGGAATTGTCTTATTTGCCTGGTCTGCCAGAATAGAAAATGAATCATGGGGTGTATTTTAGGTTTCACACCAACAGAAAGTTCTTATATGCACTCTTTGTTTGTTTACGTTTCCCTATTTGAGCAGTGAGAGTTACCAAATTTTTAATTAAAGATGTGGAGAATAAAAAATGATTTTGTTTTGATTATAAAACGTTATTTATGCTGTTGTAATTTTATTCATTGTTTAAAATATTATATTTTAAAAGAATAAAAAATTGATTTAAAAACTTCTATCATAGCTATTGCTTACTTTGATTTCATGTTCTAATCTACGTTTGCTTAAACTGCAAGCGTATTAAAACCAAACTGTTGCATTGATCATCTTATTTTTTTAAATTATTTTTAATATGCATCGTTCAAATACTAAACATTTATTACCCGTTACCTTGCCAACTTTTTATTAAGTAAAATCCTGTTTTTTAACGAAAATATGTATATCGATATTTCATTATGTCAATGTGTAAACGTCATAATTATATTAGCTGAGAAATCTTAAGTTTTGATATGAATTGTGCAGTGGATATAACAAACATACAGTTTGGCTTACTTTTTGAATACTCTTACTGAACTTAACTAGCGGTCAAAATTATCTTTTCATTTAGTCAATCTTTCCCTTAATTTAAATTTAGTATGTGTTAGCATAATTGTTATTTTTTAATATAATCAATTTTAGCTATGCTAAATGTAAATATACTGCATAAGTTTATATATTGTTCTCTTTCTTTTATGGATTAGTTTTTGACAATTTAAACCAGGGCAGATGTGGCCCTAGGATTCAAGGGTGTAAACAAGTCTTGCATGTAATCCCTGCAGAGATATTAGGCTATTTTATTTCTCCATGTTCCATCAATTCTTTGATCACTAATATCAGATTCAGATGAGCCTAGTTGTAAAATTGAGTCATCAATTTGTGGCTGTGGGGTACTTTTTTCTTGCTAAATTTATTATATTTTAATTTGTAAGTAGCTGTTTTACTAAGCTGTGGTCTAACTTGAGTAGAGCTGTTACTTGTTACCTTTTTCTTTGGAGGATTTGTTTGGGATGTAGAGCAAGGTTTAATTAGTTTAAGAGTTTTATGTTTACTTGTTGAAGTATTGATGATGGAAGTACTTGTTGGAGGATTGGTTTGAATAGCTATTGATGTGGTAGATTTTACTGATGCAGCATAGGCCAGGTTTTGGTGTGCGAGCTTCTATTATTTTACGGGCATCAGGATAAGAAAGTCTTTGGGAGGCATGCAGGGATTGAATTTCTTTTTCAAATGCCCATTTTGGGCATGACTTATGGATGTTCCTGTTTGCAATTTATGCATTTTGCAGTTGCTGAGCAGGTGTCACTGTCATGGTCAAAGGCACCACAGCGGGCGCAGGCTGGTAATCCACAACAGGAGGTTTTAGTATGGCCGAACTTTTGACACTGGAAGCAACAGTTTGGATTTGGTATGTATGGTCTCACGAGACATAATAGATCGCCGGCTTTTATATGAGATGGAATAGAGGGAGATTGAAAGGTTAAGACAATATGTTTAGGGGTTAATAACTTGGCTATTGCAACGAATAGTGATTCGACAGACTGCGCATACACTTTCGTCTCTCAGGTTTTCTAATATTTCAGCTTCAGAGCAGTGTAAAAGTTCGGGCTCTGATATGACTCCTCTTGATGTGTTTAGGGATGTATGAGGTGACACTGTAACAGATTTTAGCCCGAAGTACTTGATTTTCATTATTTTTTACGCTTGTCTATTGTTGTTAATTCTACTAGATGGTCTCCAGATCTTAATTTTTTTCTTCACCTACATTGGCTGTAATGCATTTGTGTATAAGGAATGGCGATGCTTCATGAAAGTTATCTTCAACATAGTGTATGATGAAGAATCGAGCATTTGTGTTAAAAAACTGCGAATCCATGTTTTCTTTGGTAATTCTTGCGGAGCATTGATGGCAGACGACCACCCACCCACCATGGAGCCCAACAAGCGGATGCGTATGTACACACCAGTGCTAGCCGGGTCTGTATGCGCACAGTACATCCCTGTAAGCAGCTTCCACCCTTAACGACGTTTTTAGCAGAAGACCGATTGCTGGATACCTAGCAGTTGAACGAGTCAGTACCAACAGCCGATTGATACACAGGGGAGTTCTGTGTACCTTCCGTTTACCCGAAGCCAAGGCCAAAGTAATGTGTTGAAGTGTATCCTGTCCCAATGGAAATTCCATTCAGATGTTTTCCCCTATGGGAACACCCGTCAAATGTCAGGATGCCCATTTCCTTGGATATGGGTCTCCACGTACGGCAAACACGTGGGCAGTTTAACCGCCAACAGACAATGACAGCACAAAGTAACCACAGCTTCTAAAGGGGGGCCCTCACCTCCAAGGAGGTAACTACACTGAAGGAGAAAGGGAAGGAAAAAGCGAAGTAGAGAGGAGGGTAAACATAAGAAAAGTAAAAGACTGCTAGGGCCCGGGATTGCGACACCCATGAAAACCTGTAATAGGTCTTCCCCCCTGAAGGGTCGAGAAGAAATTGAAGTAGAGGGCAAGAAGTTGAAACCTGACCAAGTGCTATATGGTCAGGATAAAGTGATGGTTGCAGATGTTCAGATTATTTCTGAGAACTTCAGCCTGATGTTAGTCCACCAGACAAAAATCAAGAAGTATCATGCCCTTATCAATCATTGTAAGAGGCTTCGTCCTGGCGGGGGGTTGTGGCGGAGGATTCTGCAAAAGATTTGCTTGTGCTAGGAGTTACTAGGAGTAAAGATTTAAGAAGAGTTTGGTAACTCGCACGCTGATCAGCAATATAATCATATGATCTGCATTTCAAAGTATGACGGCCCGCTGTAGAATTTGAGGGGTTGTAGTTCGGTTGAACGAAGTTCCTGCGATAAGAAAAAAAAACTATCTTGTACACATGCTAGTATCCTCATAAGCACAATTGTGTGTGATGTAGCATCAAAACAATGCATGTACCGTGATTGCATCAAGTGTAAAGATAAATTTATTACTACTGTGAATGATAAAATGGAAAGAAAGTTTTTACTACAAATGGGTTGCAAAAAAAGAATAAACAGCAAAGGTAAAGAAATTACAGCCCAAGTAATGCCAAAAGATAAAATTATGTGCAAAGTTGCTGAGATACTTGCTGAAATGCAAGCACATCTGCCAAATTACTTAAAGCACTGCTATAATCTGTCCCTGTTTAAGGCAATGAAACATTTGAAAAACAATCTTAAAGAAAATAAAATTTTACTAATAATTGGTTTTTCTGAAAATTATGAGTGCAAGTACCATGAAGGAATTCAATCTGCCCATTTTGGAGCCAACAAAAACCAAATTACTATTCACACAGCTGCGCTTTATTATAAAGGTAGAGCAAGCAAACACAAAATGTCATTCATTTGTCACAGTGAGTTGCTGATGCATATGCATTGTGGGTGCATCTTTGTGCAGTGTTGAAACAGACACATAAACTTTTCCCTTATGCAAATATAATTCATTTTCAAACTGATGGATCCACTACACAGTGCAGAAGTAAGACAATTTCTATTTACTCATTTTGCCTGTGCATTAGGATTTAAAAAGGCAATGAGGAATCTTAGTGAAGGTGGACATAGCAAATTATCTGCTGATGGTGTTGGAGATGTTTCGAAAAACTGTGCTGATAAGGCAGCGGCGCATGGAAAAGTGTTTGCTTTTCAAAAGCATTTATTTCAATAGCCTTTCTTGTCACTGCACGTAATGCAAAAACCCTTTCCAAGTAAATAAATATCGCGATTATCAAAATAGCTTAACATACTTCTGGCTATCTAAAACCTTTGAAGTATCTTTGTTAAACCTTAAGCAACCCGTAATAGCATTATCGCTACTCAAATTGCGTAAATCTAACTACACATTTTCTTTTTGTTGTTTAAAATGTGCAGTGATGCTAATTTGCCACCTTCTCCCGTCACTATGTGACGTTGTTTCCGCTCGACGAATGACAAGTAACTCTTTGCTTACTCGGCTGTCTGCGAGGGGCCTTTAAATGCTTTCACTTCTAGTGAAGCTTTATGGTTTGCAGGTTTGCTCGCTCGGCTGCTAGTCTGCCATTTTGCATCAGCATAATGTTTTTTGCTGTGACTCCCACACAAGATGTGATAGTGTAAGAAGTTCATTATATCTTATCTTTTTAATAAACTATTTTCATCTGCTAAAAGAAGTCTTCATCTATTAGTCATCATCATGCACCTTAAACGATTTTAGACTGTTTCTTTTAACAATCGGCTTCTCTGCCAAATAAGAAAATCTGCTAATTTTAGTTTTTAGATGTTTGGAATGCCATTTTTGTTTTAGAAGTTCATTAAGCGTTCAACCCAGCCGACTCAGAATAACAAAAAGACGCCATTAACACAAAACAATTTTTAAATATTTTCAAAAAGAAAACATCAAAGTAGAAGTTGAAGAAGCAGACATTAACAGAATTGATAATGTCATATCAAATTATCTTAAGCTGTTAAAAAATACAGTGTTATTACACCAAACTTGTATGGGATGAATTTAATTCTAATCAATTGAGCTTACATTTCTTAAGTTGCTTTAAATGCAAGATAGAGCCATGTTCCCCTTTAGGCCATAGCCAAATTTGTGGTTTGTTGGAAGTATTTAGGAAATGAAAGTCCAATTTGAGAAAGTTTCTGAGTGATGTCAAACAGAAGAAATATCTGTAGGGCAATGGGTTGCTGTTCTTTATGGTTGGTTGATGTTTAATGGCACAAGGTCCAAAAAGGACATACTGTGCCAGACTAGGTGTAAAAAAATATTAAAAACAAGGTTGTTCCAGGTAAAAAGGTTTTGTATAAAACAAGTAAAGCTAAAATCCATGAAATCTAAAATAGATAAAAGCGAGTTGTAGAAAGGTAAAAAGTAGATAAAAAGAGTCAAGGACATCTGAATGGGGGGTCCCCATCCAGATACAAGTCAGAAACACAGACTTCACAACAAATGAAGAAAATTAATGTGCTGAAGAAAAGAAAACAGATTATATTGTGAGGTTCAGTATGGAATGAAAACCGCACTCACTGTAAAGTGCCAACTTGCAAGTTCCAAACATTTATTAGATGCAAAAAATGTGCTGTAGCATTTATGTCTAAACAAGGACAGAAGTTGTTTTAAAATCTTTCATTCAACATAAATGTAGTAATGAACGTATATCAAGTACAAAGTATTTGACATGTCATTTTTTCTGTTTTTATTTATTCTGTTATTGTCATTTTTTCTGTTAACAATTTTACTAATTAAATTTAATTAAAAATTTCAATTAAAATCAATATCTTTTGAAAACAATAAACAATTATGTGTTTTATGCCAAACTTTATCAATTGTGTGACAGTAAATAACTTTTTATTGTGACTCTCATTTTAACACTATATGCATAACGATTCATATATGCATCAAACCTAAAATTTCAAAAAATAGTTAAATATTTTTTAAATATCTTTTCACATGTATTTAAGCCATGATAATGAAGGGGGAAAAATGTTTGATAAAAATATAAAAAATCATGCATTGAAGGGTTAAATGGAGTTAATTTAGGTAACACATACCAAAACTTTGCATTTTTTACAATTCTTTTTAAGTACATAGCCATGTCCTTTCAAATGCGTATTATTAATGTTTTGAATAAATCTAATTCTTTTCTCTAATGACAGACGGAAGTACCCGGAAGAGAAATGTACTGATGAAGTAGTGATTCGTCACATAAACTTAGAAAATTCTTTTATTGAATTAAGTAAAGTGGATAATAGTAATGCAGCTGGACTAGCCGATATCACAACCAAATGTTTGAATGATGTTGGTTTGATAGATTGGGGGGGGGGGACTAATATGTATGACAGTAGATGGAACGGTGGCGAATGTTGGAAAGCACAATGAATTGGTTAAATTTATTGATTCACCAATTCATATACATTGTTACAATCATGTTTTGGATTTGTGCTTAAAGGATTCAAGAAAAGAACATGTTCAAGCCATGAAGGCCATTACCTTCATCAAAACAATAAGTTCGTTTTACAGATCTAGCCCCAAATTGACTAGAGAACTTTTTTGAGCTGAGGAAGCTTTAGAAATAAAACTTGTTAGTTTTAAAGCTGTCTGTGAAACAAGGTGGGCAGATTTGCTGGAGAGTACTGTAACAACAGTAACAAGAAATTACATTGCTGCTGTTGTTCAGCACTTGACAGGCATTGTCTCAAAACATTCTCTAAAATATACAAACAATGTAATTTGAAGAACCAAGTCTACAGCAAGAAATTTACTCAGTGATCTGACAACTTATAAAATTATACACTTCTTTGTCTTTACAGATTATGTATCTCTTTTTTCCAATCTACTTCTACTTTCTTCAAAGTACTTAGAAACAGCAGATATAGACAGTCTGAAGAATGCATTAAAGACCTGCAAATAGATCTGAAGTTTGGTACCTTTGGTGAGTTGAAAAGCTCAAAGCTAAAAAATTTCGCTACGTTCATGGTTATTCTAAAGAAATCTGATGATGATATCACTTTTCATAGCATAATTTTATACACGGAAAAATCAAAAAGAAATTCTATTTATGACGTTCAAGATTATTTCAAGCAATTATTATTTTTTTTTTTTCTCCCCCTATGCCAAGAGACCACAGCTCTCTACGCGCAGCCCAATATAAAGCAGCTCTGTTGATCCAGTTGTCAGTTTTAAAATGGTAGTCCTTTAACCCCTTGCCAGTGTCGCCCGAGTCCAGTTCGGGCAACTACTACGTGCAGTATTTGTGATGCCCGAACTGAGTTCGGGTAGAAGAAAAATTAACGTTTCTATTTTGTGAAGCCCGAACTGGATTCGTTTCTTCTAAAGGATACTTAATTCTCTATTTTCCTAATAGTGGCATTAGTGGTCCTAGTTTTTCACCGATTTCGACGGTCGGGGGAAAAGGTAGGTGGGTGTTGTCAGCTGTTCAGATATAGTCTGTTTTCGTTTATGCTTTTGCGCATGAGTCAGGTCTCCTTTGATTTCATCAAAATAGGGGTGACGAGAAAAAAGGGCGGGAATGTTTACGTTTTATCAGTGTTAGTTTGAGCTTTTCGGGAAAGACTAAATTACCCCCTGCGGAGTAGAATCGTCCGCGAGTGGTGGGTCTGGCTTTCGAAAACTGCCTGTAAACAAAAACACGCTTGGGTTGATAAAGAGTTTCGTTTTCTCGTTTAGTTTCGGTTGCTTTTCAGTGAGTTTTTTTGTAAATAATTTTCTTTTTTCGCAATGCCTGATTCAGACACCGATGAGGAGTACAGTTCAGGTTCCTCGGGATCGAATTCCGATATTTCTACCGATGAATATTACATCGAAAGTGATGATGATGATAGTGATATTTCGTCCTGTAGAGATTGGAAGTCATTATGTTTAGATAATCTTCCTCCTGCCCCTCCAAGGTTTCCGTTTCGGCCGACACAAGTAGGTGCAACAGTTGATACATCAAATTTCACACAAGAAACTGAATATTTTGATCTGTTTTTTGATAGCAATTTGTTGCGCACAATCACCATAGAAACTAACAGATATGCACAACAATGCATTCAAAGCCAAACACTAAAATCAAAAAGCAGAGCGAAAAGGTGGGTTCCGACTAATGACAGTGAAATTAAGATTTTTCTTGCCTTGCATATTTTGCAAGGTATTGTAAAGAAACCATCTGTACAGATGTTTTGGTCGAGAAAGGAATGCGTTGAAACTCCGTTCTTCCGGAATATTATGACATATGATAGGTTTCAGATAATAAAGAAATATCTGCATTTTGTGAACAATGAAGATATTGATCTACGCAATCATCCTAATCCAAAACTTAATAAAATTTGGCCGATTTTTCAGCACCTAAATGAAAAATTTTCTTCTTTATACGTTCCAGATCGCGATGTGACTGTAGACGAAAGTCTAATGCTGTATAAGGGTAGATTGGGATGGATCCAGTACATGCCTCTAAAAAGATCTCGCTTTGGGATAAAGACATTTATGTTATGCGAGAGTAAAACGGGATACATTTTTTCCAGTATTATTTACACTGGAAAGGGTACAAAACTTGATACTGATTTTGAACATCTTGGAATGTCTGGCCAAGTGGTTATGTCACTGATGAAACCACTGCTAGGAAAAGGATATTGCCTGATCACCGACAACTATTATACTTCTCCACAGTTGGCCGATGTACTAGTGCAACAGTATTCTACTGACACATACGGCACAGTACGTGCAATTAGGAAGGAGCTGCCACCTGATTTCAAAAAAAAAATTAAGAAAGGCGACGTTCTCGCTTTTCAACGAGGAAAAGTTACTGCTACAAAATGGCACGATAAAAAGGATGTTTGTATGCTTTCTTCAATCCATACCGCAGAAATGATTGAGTTTGAAGATAAGAAAAAAGAAAAGAAATTCAAACCAAAGGTTGTCCATGACTACAACAACACTATGGGAGGTGTTGATAAACTCGATCAACATCTTACAGACTACCCGGTTGCTAGAAAACGAGGTAAAAAATATTACCAAAAGATATTTTTCCATCTCCAAGACCAGGCGCTATATAACTCCTTCATTTTGTATACTTCAGCAGGAGGTGCGAAAAATAATATGAACTTCAGAATATCAATTGTCGAACAAATAGTTGAACAAAATAAACCAAATGTTCAGCTACCACGACCAGGGCGTCCTAGTGTAAGCTTGCTGCGCCTCACAGGTCGACACTTTCCAGAACATATCCCACCAACGGGACAAAAATCTAATCCAACCAGACAGTGTTACATATGCTGTCGTAAAACCGATGAAAAAGGAAAGAGGATAAGACGTGAGACACGAGTTTATTGCAAAGAGTGCGATATGGGCTTGTGTGCAGTACCGTGTTTTGGGATATACCATACTGTAAAAGATTTGTAAAATTTATGTATTTGTAAAATTTAAGTATAAACTACTAGTTATATAAAATTTAGCTTCCAAATTTTGTTTCATTTGCTCTAATTGAATAAGATATGTGTGTAATCCATTACTGTTTCATGTGTATGCAAAAAATATAAATATAGTGGTTATTGCATTTAAAAATTTATTTTTGTAATAAAAAACCATTTTCTAACTTTTATAATAATATAAAGAACAAAATTAAACAGTCAAAAAAATTTTCCATTTTTGGTCCATTTTTCCGAAATATATGTCACACTTAAGGGGTTAAACAGGCACAAGTCAAGAGGTGATTAAAATGCATTGTTTCCCCAGACAAACAAAGGGGACAGTTAGGTGCAGGGATGAAATTGGCAAAAAGACAAAAAAAACTGAAATCATACGAGAGCAAAAATTTGTACATGTGATATTTGTACATAATATATAAATGAAAGAGGTTTTAAGAAGTAAATCATCAGAACATGCTACAAGATAAAAATATTACACAGTTAATTAATAACTAATATCAGATGTTTACAGAAAAAAGGGAAATTTTCAGTAGAAAAAGAAAAAAAGTGAATTCCTCTTAATTCACAAAAAGCTGAAATCCGCAAAAAAACTGAAGAATCTCATTCCTGTAGGTGAATTTACCAAACCGATACGATTTAGATGAGAATATAAAAAGTCATAGGAAGTCATTATCCTGAAGTTTGCTATAAAAATGTGGGGAGGCAGCTCCATCGGCACAGGGTTGTCTAATAGCTGACTCCACTTCTTTCCTCTGATATTACAAATATGAGTCTGCCTGACAGGGGTTTTAAATAACCTGTTATTTTTTATTTATTGATTTTTTTTAAATACCCAACCCAGGTGGGTTTTATGGTCAAAACCAGGGGCGTAGCCAGAAAGTTTTCATGGGGGGGGGGGGTTACGACTACTGCAACTCACATATAATATGCATGCATGTGTGTTATAAGGGAGTGAAAAATATGCATTTTGTATGGCAAAAAATTCCTCATTGGGGGGGGGGGATTATGACCCCCTAACCCCCTCCCCCTTGGCTACGCCCCTGGTCAAAACAAATATTTTTATTTGATATTTTGGGGGGGGGGGTCTTATTTATAGTATAACATTTTTTGGATTTAAATTTTATAGTTTTATTTCAAAACAGAATAATTTTAGTCCAAAAGAAAATTTTCATTACAAAATAATAATTAATTAATTAAAGTATTAAAATTACTTCAACTTTAATGCAGTACTATCTTTTTCTGTCGACATTTATAAAAGGCTCCTAATTTGTTTTATGACCTAGACGAAAGTATATGTTGTTTTTGATTGGCTGTTTTCTATTACTTTTTAAATTTATGAATTTAATTTTTCTTTTTTTTTACCTTTATGTTTTTTAAGTCATGGTTATATTTTCTAGATAGAATATATGTAAGTCAGTAAGCCCTTTGCAAGCCAACTTACTGCAGAACTACTATTTATTTAATAATTTTCTTTATAGTTTTCATTTTTGCTTTAAATATACAGTGAAACCTCTACTAACGGTCACCTCCAAAGACCGGTCACCTCTTAAGACCAGCCATATTACGATTACACAGAATTGAGACCATTGAATTAGCATTATAGTGACCCTCTGAAGAGCGGTCCCTCGAAAGACCGGCCACGGTCATCCGAATTAGCAGAAACGGCCACAGATAATCGTCGCCGTTTTGTTAGAGAAAAGCAACTTATCAATCAACGGACTCCGTGTAAACATAATGGTAGTGAACGAGTATTCCAAATGTCCTGGGGGTGGATTGGCGACAATTCCCACCCACGTAGCACAGGATCGGGACCCATTTTCTTTTGCCCAACCCAGTTCCTTCTAGTCATTTTCAAAGGATAGGAGGGGAAATTTTACAGGGCAGATTTGAGAGATAACACTACAGTAATGCTCTCCCTCTAATGACCATTGCTTTTGAAAAACTGAACGGAAGTAGTGTAAATTTTCATTGGTGTTTTTTAGTTGAATGTCTTCAATAGAATACGAAAAATCAGCTGTGTATTCGCTTCTTATCTCCCTGTAAAAATAGGATCGTCCTTTCAAGCAGAATAGAAAATTCCAGTAACAGTTTGAGAGTGAATGGATTTTTTCTTGGACTCTCACTTTTTCTGACTTGTTTCATTCAGCGCAGTACTTTGTTTTCCTACTTTATTTTAAGGAACTTCAGAATCAGTTTTTTAAATATTGATACAGCAAGAATGAGTGAGAAATTAAAGAAAAAGTTTCTTACTTTAAAAGAAAAAGTAGAAGTGATAGAGAAGAGTAAAAGTTTAAGCGCACGTAAAATAGCTCTTATTTACGGATGTGGCCGCACACAGATTAATGAAATATTGAAAAGAAAAATAGAAATTGAAGAGCAGTGGCTGAAATGTGGAAATGAAGAAATTAAAATGAAAAAAAGGAATACAGGCATGGAAGTTTTAGAAGAGTATTTAATGGAATGGTTCGTGAACTGTCGTTCAAAGAATATGCCATTATCAGGGCCGATGATACAAGAGAGTGCTCTTCAGATTGCTGAAAAATTAGAAATTAAAGACTTCAAAGTGTCTAACGGTTGGCTTGAAAAATTTCGTAAACGGAACAACATCCACTTTAAAAAGATATGTGGAGAATCATCTGATGTTTCAAGTGAAACAATCAGCAACTGGAAAGAGAAATTAGCCAGTATTATTGAAGGGTATTCTGAAAACAACATCTTTAATGGGGATGAAACGGGACTTTATTTCCGAGCGACTCCCGATAAAACATTATGTCTTAAAAGTGATAATTGTAAAGGAGGGAAAATGTCTAAAGAACGTGTGACTGTATTTTTATGTTGCAACTTAGAAGGCAAAATGGAAACTCCACTTGCTATAGGCAAAGCCATGAGACCTCGATGCTTTAAAAAGCTGAAAATTGAAAATCTTCCGGCTACATGGAAACACAACAAAAAAGCATGGATGACGTCTAACATTATGACAGAATGGTTAGTAAAGTTCGATAAAAAAATGAAAAATCAAAAGAGAAATGTATTGCTCTTTCTAGACAATGCACGGTGTCATCCAGAAAATGAATTAAATAATGTGAAAATCATCTGGTTACCACCGAATGCAACATCAACTTGTCAGCCTCTCGATGCTGGAATAATACAGAACTTTAAAGTGCTTTACAGAAAAATGCTAATGCAAAGCCTTTTGCCAAAAATGAAAGAAGTCAATACGCTGAGTGAACTGTCGAAGTCTATAACAGTTTTAGATGCGATTTACTGGATCTCGGCAGCGGCTAAAAAGGTGCGTCCAGAAACAATAACGAGATGTTTCCGGAAAGTTGGTTTCGGTCAGGTAAGCAATATTTTTTATTTAATTCTAAACAGTAGCGGATCTAGGGGAAGGGCTAGGAGGCTTCAACCCCCCCAAAAGAGTAATATTCTGCTTTATTATACACTTTAAGTAGGTTAAATGATCTTTATTTATAACTTAGCCCTCCCAAAAAGCTTTGCATTACTTTAGACTAAAATTTTGCTTTATTGTACATTTTGTTTGGGTGAAATAAGCTTTTTTCAAAATTTAGCCCCTCCCAAAAAAAAAATTTCTCAATCCGCTACTGATTCTAAACGTTCTTGATATCTGAATTCATAAAAATGACATATTTCTCATCCAAAAATAAAATTTTTCCTTCTACCCCCTTTTAAGGATAATACGATGACAGTGGACCATACCATGGATAGTACTGAAAATGATTTCTTAAAAGAGCTAATAGAAATTTCATGTAGTGAAATTGAGGAATATTGCCAAATAGATAAGCATGTTATCACAGAATCAACATTTGACACAATTGATGAAATGATCGAAAGTATGACATCAAAAAATAATGAATCTGATGCAGAGGACAATGAGAAAGATGATGAGGAGGAACACATTATTGAAACCAGTGTTAAGACGTACACTGATGTTTTGGCCATTTTGAATGACGTGAAACAGTTTGCTCTTAATAGCAATGATGTTGAACTGTATTCACAAATGGCGGAATCCATTTCAATGACCAAAAGTAAAATTAGTAAAAATAACTGTAAACAAAAATAATAACAGATTTTTTCTGTTAAAAGTGTTACTGCTTTAAACAGTATTAAAAATAAAAAATGTTGTATTGCTTTCTTGATTCATGTTAATATTTTTAAAACTATATCGTATTTGATGACATTTAATTTTTTATAAGTATTATTAGTATTTAATATAAATAATGAAAAAAAAAAGGTATAAAATAATCTCCCTACTGTTTTCAATAATAAAACTACTCTCATGTCGTGTGGGTATACAATTTATTAAGACAAATCCAATCGTGCTACCAATTCAAACATTAACAGACAAGGTTAATCAACTAAATCATAAAAATACACGAAAAGAAAAAAAAAAAACTTCGAATTATATTATACCATGAAAAATATTAAATCCAATGTTTCATCTATTCTCATAATATAAAATTTTTTACTTGTTTAATCTATATCGGAATTTTTAATAATTCAATTAAAAATATATTAATGATTATAATTTAATTTTAACGGTTACTATGAGTCTCATATCATGCACAGCATTCCTTCTATGAATCACGGTAACCATATGTCTAAATCTGAAAATTGAAAAACAAGACCTCCGAATACCGGTCACCTCATATAACGGCCATTTTTTGATGGAACCAAAGGTGGCCGTTCTTCAGAGGTTTCACTGTATATTTCTTTTTACTTTAAAAATCTAGAATTAAAATGTCTGATATTAAATCCCACATAAACAATGTAAAATGAATGAGTCTTATATTTCTCAGTACTAAAGTAATACAGCAACTAATACAATACAGGATGGTTTCCTGAACCTGAATTCATTCTGGAGATGCATGCTTTTAAGTTTAAAGAGACATACCCATTCTTCTCTTATCTGGGAAAGGATCCTTTTTTTTTTTTTTTTTTTTTGTCATTATACTGATAATTACATATTTTATTTGTACTTGGAAACTTATTTATTAAAGAGATAAATTAATAAGTTATATATCCCTGCCTACACTCTACATCTGTTCACTTTAAAACATATATTGCAGGTAGAATTAGCTCACATGGTGTTATTTTTAAAAAGGTTATTATTCTTTATGTTGAAGTTAGAAAAATAATTATATAAAATTAAACCATATATGATATAATGCACTATATATATAAATATATATTTATCTAATATAATGCACTAAGTTATGTAGGTAATATTATACATATTTACTGTCAAATAACAAATGATTTAAATGAAAGAAGGAAAAATTTTGATAATATTTAATAAAACTCTAAAACTCCAGTTCTGTGTGAGTTTTATTGGGTTTTTGTATTGGAACCCCAAAAAGTATTGGAAAGCACCTTTAAAATATTCAAATTCCATTCGCATTTGCTGCAGAGATAAGAAATATGTATAGCAAAAGTGAGTTTCTTCTCAAAGTATACTCCTAAAAACTTGGCAGAATCATGGACTTCTATTTTTGATTGGCCTAAGTAAAGCTCTGGACATAGATGCATACCACGCTTCCTGCAAAAGTGGATAGAGACAGTCTTATCTCTAGCTATGTTGTAACCATTTATGCTAGACCACTTCAGGATATGGTTGGTGGTAGTCTGATGGTTGGTTGGTTAGTTGTGTTTTATGGCACAAGGTCAAAAGAAGACATACTGTGCCAGACAATGAGTATAGGTAGTAAAAATGATGTTTTCAGGTAAAAGGATGTTGCATAGAACAAGAAAAGCTAAAAACGGTGAAGTCTAAAAATGATAAAAGCAAACTGTAGAAGGGTAAAAAGTGGATAAAATTAACACAAGGATATCTGGATTGGAGCCCCCATCCAGACCCCACCAGTCACACATAGGTGGACACTTCACGCTGAATAAAAAATATTGGTACAGCGGAGAAAAGCGAACAAATTACGGTGTGGGGTTTCACCAGGCCCATAGCCAGGGGGCGCTGAAGGGTGCTCAGTGCCCCCTGGAAAAATTTGAGTGCCCTCTAGACGTCTCGTAACTTTCCATTGTATTTTTATCCAAGGAATGGAATATTTTTCTTTTTTTTCTGATTAAAAAATCTGTCTAGACAATCTTTAATAATCCTTTATTATAAAGTTAAAGAAATCCATAAAGCACTGACCTCACGCCCCACTTTAAAATGGATAGGAGGGTACGTAAAGGAGTCCCTGTGTCTGGGATAGGGATAGTGATGTCACTTCGCAGAAATTTGTTGCAGACCGCAGAAAAGAAATAGACCGCAGGGAAAAGGAGATTCAGGTCCCCACCTGCCTCCCTATACATGAGCGTTAGCGCCCACAGCACTTAACAGAAGTGTGTTAGGGTATACCTGGGGCAAGGGCCCCTCTGCACCACGGGTAAATACAGTATGTGATGCCCTCTGGATCAGGGTATGTATTTGATGACTGCTTTAAGTATTTCAGGAGTTCATTGATAGTAGACATATTATTGTAAGGTAAGCGAGAGGAGGTATTAAAGTTTAATTTATGCCATTCAGACTGTTGTTTATATGGAAGGAAGGTGTTTGAAAATGAGGTACTGCTGCATGTAAAAGCCAGAGATTGAGCAATAGTGTTAGCCAGTGATCGCAATAACGCCTCTAGATGCGTATTAGTAGTAGATAAATGGGGGTTCTGCTCAGGGGGTACCATGTTAATTGTGGGGTACCGTGAGACACCATGTTAAAAGTGCTTTCCCTATGCTGAGCAGGGAAGGGGGCGTGGCCGGAACGGATGTTGAGAGAGGAAGTTGACCGGATGTTCGAAGGATTGATAAGAATTTTTAATATTACATAAAAGAGTTTAACATTAAAAAGTATTTAGGGTTCATGTATATTTAGGCATGATGTGGAATACTTTTAAATTTTTAGCGTTGATACGCTGTGTTTATTTAAAAATTGATTGATGTGTTTTTTGTAAGTTGGTTACTTTAAAAAAATGTGTTTATGGTTTTAATTTTTAGCGTTGATACGCTGTGTTTATTTAAAAATTGATTGATGTGTTTTTTCTAAGTTGGTTACTTTTAAAAAATGTGTTTATGGTTTTAATTTTTAACTTTGATACGCTTTGTTTATTTATTTAAAAATGGATTGATGTGTTTTTTTTTTCTACTTTTAAAAAATGTGTTTATGGTTTTAATTTTTAGCGTTGATACGCTTTGTTTATTTATTTAAAAATGGATTGATATATTTTTTCTAAGTTGGTTACTTTTAAAAAATGTGTTTATGGTTTTAAAAAATTTAGCTGTGTTTATTTATTTAAAAATGGATTAATGTGTTTTTTCTAAGTTGGTTACTTTTAAAAATGTGTTTATGGTTTTTAATTTTTAGCGTTGATACACTCAGCTTTATTTAAAAATGGATTAATGTGTTTTTTCTAAGTTGGTTACTTATAAAAGTGCATACCATGGTTTAAAAAAAAAATTAGCTGTGTTTATTTATTTAAAAATGGATTGATATATTTTTTCTAAGTTGGTTACTTTTAAAAATGCATATCATGGTTTTAAAAAAATTTAGCGTTGTTTATTTATTTAAAAATGGATTGATGTATTTTTTCTAAGTTGATTACTTTTAAAAATGCATATCATGGTTTAAAAAAATTTTGGTGTTGATATGATTGGGTTTTTATTGAATATATATTCTACGGTATGATTTTTCTAAAGTTATGATTGTTTTTTTATTGTGTATTTTATGTTAAAAAGTATGGTAAGTCTTTATTCTATTTTACGAGTGTTAACTCTAAGGTACGAAATAGGTTACTTGTATTTATTTACTAGTGTACAATTAATACATAGGTTAGGGTATTTTTATAGTAGGTTTATTGTATGTGGGTTTAAATAAGTATTCTAAAGTCGCATTTTTTGGATCTTTTATAGATCTGCGACCAATGTGGAAAGAGTTTTGTGCAGAGACAATCACTGACTCGCCATATGAAAATACATGCTGGGATCAAGTCATTTACATGTGAAGTTTGCCAGAAAAGCTTTGCTAGGCAATATCATTTAAATCGTCAGTTACAGCTCCACTCTAGAGGCTTCCAGTGTAGCGAGTGTCCCCTACAATTTTCACTGAAAAGTTAACTCCAGCAGCATATCCGCGTATCGCATAAGAAAAGAAAGGCAGGCCCGTCCACTTCCAATTGAAAGCGGGCGAAGAAAAATAATGATCGTGTTTTGGATGTTTTTAACAAGCATGAATAGAGCCAACTGAAGAAAACGAAGCAGATTTAAAATTATTTTTTGAGGAAGCGTCTCCAAAAGTAAATCAGTATTTGCGTGAGGAGTTAGAAGATAATACAATCAAGTGGTACGGCGTTTTAAAAGTTCAGATGTCGCGCACCACTTCAGATGGGGAAGAGGAGGTCATTACTACTCACTTCCGGTCCAAAAGTATGATTGAGCTTGCTACCTTTACCATCAAAGGGCATATCAAAGAGGCCCAAGAAAAAACTGAAAATACTTTTGCTGAGTTTACACAGAGAGGTTCAGGTTGGGTATTGCACAAAATTTTAAAGTTGGAACTTTGTTGTGCAGTCTACCATCCTTTAGCGGCAAGCAGTTACATGCCACTTCCCAAACAATTAGTTGATAAGAAAGCAATCCTTAATATCAGAAACGAAGATAACAAGTGTTTGGTATGGTGCCTTCTTGCTCATATGATGAATATTGATCGATCACTAAATCCTGAACGAATGTATCATTATGAAGCCTTCGAAGAGGAAATCAAGATGGGAAATATACAGTTTCCGGTACCTGTATCTAAAATACCTCTCATTGAAAAACTGAACAATTTGCGGATTAACGTATACGGATACGAAAAGGAAGTCTTCCCTTTGTTTATTTCAAACTGGGAAGATGAAGACTGTATTAATTTATTGCTCATTGCCAATGAAGACACCCAACATTATTGTTTAATTAGAAGTTTTTCAAGATTATTGGGCGACCTTACAAAACATCGTAGTCAAGCATATTACTGTTATCGGTGCTTGCATCGATTTACGGAAGAGAGGAATTTAAAGGAGCACACACCATATTGTAAGGAACATGCAATACAAAAAATTTACATGCCTACCGAAGAAGATAGTTTGTTATATTTTAAGAACCAACACTATCAATATCCTCTTCCCTATATCATATACGCCGACTTTGAGTCTTTAATTATCCCGATAAGCGCGGCAGAACCGAACCCTCGGCAGTCCTTCACCCACAAGCAGAGTCAGCACATGGCATGTGGATATGCTTATATCATTGTAGGACCGGATGGTAAATCATACAAGCCCATACAGTATTATAGAGGACCCAATGCAGTGGATCATTTTTTATCAAATTTGATTAAGGAAAAAGATGAACTGTCTGCTAAATTAACAACAAACGTTCCCATCCAGATGTCCCCGCAAGATGAGCAGGCTTTTCAGAAGACGGTGAACTGCTTTTTATGTAAGAAGTCGTTAGGTAATGATCGTGTAAGGGATCATGATCATCTTACCGGTCGTTACAGAGGGGGTTTGCATAATAAATGCAATTTAAAGTACCGTCTACAGAAGAAGATCCCCATGGTGATGCATAATAGCAGGAACTATGACAGTCATATAACAATGCAAGGACTAGGAAAATTTAAAGATCACCAAATCGATGTCATTCCAACTAACATAGAAAAATATATTTCCTTCTCCTTGTCCAAAAAGTATAAAAATATCTAAGTCTCCCTGCAATTCATAGATAGCTTCCAATTCATGTCAACCTCCTTAGAAAAGCTAGTTTCCAATTTACCCAAGGATAAGTTTACCCTTCTAAAGGAAAATATATCGTAACATATAGATTTGCTGCTAAGAAAAGGTGTCTACCCCTATGAGTACATGTCCTGTTTCAAGAAATTTGATGAGACATGCCTACCTCCTCAAGATGCATTTTTTAGTAGTTTAGCGCAGGAGTTTATTTCTGATGAAGAGTACGCACATGCACAAACTGTTTGGCAAGCTTTCAACATCCAAAATATGGGAGAGTACCACGACTTGTATGTGCCAAGTGATATCCTTCAGTTGGCGGATGTGTTTCAAAACTTTAGGAAACTATGCAAACAATATTACGACTTGGATGCTGCACATCTCATGACCGCTCCGGGGCTTGCATGGCAAGCTTCCCTTAAAATGTTAGACCAACCTCTGCAATTGTTAACGGATATAGACATGCATCTGTTTATCGACAGGGGCATTCGAGGAGGTTGTAAGATGCATTTTCCATCATCATTAAATACAGATAATTGATTATTACAAATAAAAGAGCTATTGTTATGACCTATATTAAAATCTAATAGTTTTACAATAAATTCGATCCATGTGGAAGGGTTCATCACGATTCCTGCACTAGATGGTATATAGTCTAATTGCGCGTTTTGGATAAATTGTCCAATATGAATCTTCAAGTCAGCTCTTTCATCGTGAAGTGAAACGTAGATGAGTCTTTCCAAGTGCCATGTACCATTTACAGAAGCATATAAGCTATGGTAAAGATTGTCCATCCAATCGTCCAACTTTACCCTTTTCGGGGAAGGCTCATAAATGTACATTTTGGCAAATGTTAGGTTAATGTGCAGGTCTGTCACATAAGGTTCAGAAGGAATACCATGCGTTAAAAGTTTGTTGGTTAGGGGATATATCTTACACATTGAACCATGTTCTAATTTAATGGTAGCGGTTTCACAGTTCGCTGGTTTAAAATCCAAAGTTCGTTTAGATCCAAAACTTAGAATGCATACACCTGATGATAGGTCCAGATTAAAATCTTCGTAGTTACCAATTTTAGGTTGTTCTTCAGAGCCCCAGTAATTACGGCGAGATTTTCCCTTGAAAATGACTTTTTATTTATTTTATTTTTCTTTTTATAGTCGGCTCTCTGAAAACCGCGATAACTTTCAATGTAAACAGTGAAATTTATGGTTAATACTAACAGTTACCATAAAATACCGTTCACAGCTTTTCGACCTACGTCATTGCACTACGTCACATCATAGCAACCAGTCCGGCAACACTCCAGGACACACAAACGCTCGGTGATGTGATTGGCTTTGTACCTCTGCATCCCTCAAAAAAATTGCGCTGACGTCACCTCGAAATACTCTCCCTTCCCATAGTTCTCTCATTCAGAACTACGAATGAGAGAAACACAAAATCTGTGTTTGTGGTTGTACGAGGAAGGCACTTTCCACGTGATTCTGTCCGGTTTATCGTTTTTGCATATTTATCGTAGTCATATTTATTGTATTGTGTGCAGGTGTAAGGTTTGAATATTTATCGTCGTCAAATTTATTATATTGTTTGTATGTGTGGATATAGTGGAATTAAATATGGCAAGTGTCTCGAACGGTTGTCTAGTAAAGACTTTGAAGGACTTCTTTAAATCGAAAGTTCTGTCTTCAGATGACAAAGCTGAAAACACTAATACGAATGGAAGCGAAGACTTGAATGATTCTAATAGACCAGAATATTAAACAGATATAGTTGCTCAAAATTCCAAGCACAAAGAGACAAAAAAAAGAAAGCGAAGCGAATCTGGTCCAAGTGAGCCAACTTCTGTAAAACATGAAAAGTTTTTGCCAAAGTGGTATCGGGAATTTTCATGGGTGATTTATAATGAAGATTTACATCGCATGTTTCGTAAAGTCTGCCAGAATTCAAAAAGGAAAGTAAGCATGGCAACTATTGGTTCTGGCTGTTTACAAAGGAGCACTTTAGCTAGACACAAGAACACATATGAATTTTTACCTTATTTTAGTCTTTTTTAGATTTCTTTATGTTGAATTTTCATTACAGGGTCACAAGAAACAAGAAACACGATTTTCTCTGGCCGAAGTTGAAAGATTTAAAAGATAAATCGAAGAAGAAGAAACTTGCTGTGAAGAACCTAAAGGAATCGAGGGTAATGCATGAAGTCTTAAAAACTGTAAACAGTAACGGGAAAGCTAGTGAAATATTGTCTAGCATTTTAGATTATTTGAGGACAAATCAGATATCTACCATGGATTTACTTGCAATAGGATCAGATGGAACAGCAGTGAATAATGGTGCTAAAGGTGGTGTGATACACCTGCTTGAGTTGCATGTAAGAAGGCCGTTGTAATGGCTCATATGTCAGTTGCATGCCAATGAGTTCCCTTTATGCCATTTAGTACAGTATTTAGATGGAAACACTACAGGCTCATTTACATATTGTGGTCCTGTATGTAAACTTCTAGACTCATCTGAAAAACTACCAGTTGTGAAATTTAAATAAATCACTGTTGATCTGCCCACAGTAGATGTAGATGGACTTAGTACTGGCCAAAAATATTTGTATCAAATCTGCCATGCTATATCATTGGGATATTGTCCAAAAGCATTGTCAAACAAATTACCAGGAAAACTCTCTCATGCCAGATGGCTTACAACGGAAAATAGAGTGCTTCATCTGTATATTGGTTCAGAAAAACCATCACTTGAAATAGAAACTATCGCGGAATATATTGTAAAAGTGTACTCAAAAGTTTGGTTTCTTTTTAAAACTGAATCTTCATGCACAGCCGGTGCACATCTTTGGGAAATTATACACTACTAAAGATACCTGAGCGATGAGCTGCAATCAGTACTGGATCCTGTAATCCAAAGAAATGGCTTCTATGGTCACCCGGAAAACCTATTGATTGCCATGATCAACGACAAACGATCGTTTGTGAGGAAATTAGGCTTCAAAAGAATACTGAAGGCTCGAACACTTCCTCAGGAAACTATTCGTGATTTTGTCATTCCACCTCTCAATTTTCATGCAAATGACTATGCAGAATTGATAAATTGGCAGAATTGCTTACTTACAGAGCCTCCACAGACTAAACATGTATCAAGTGCAGAGCTTGAGAAAAGGGCCAAAACTGGGGACGTTATTGAAAGTAATCTATGGAATCTTCCATGCCGTACATAAGCTGTCGAAAGGGCAGTCAAGTTAGTCACAGAAGCATCGTCATCTGTCTGTGGAGCAGAAAATCGCAATGGGTTTATTTGTACAACACTGATGTCCCGAAAGCTGATGCCAAACTTTGAAAATAAGGCACAATATACAGTGTAAGACTGATATTATAAAAAAAAAACTATTTTACAAAAAGCTGTGCCCACATACTTAGGTACTTTATCCTTTGGAACTTTAATTTTGATCCTAAAATAATCCAATCGTGCTATTATAGATATAAAATAGCTTAATGAAGAATTTATTTTTTAATAGTACTTTTAGTAAAAATTCTGTTGCGAAAGGTCAAAATATCGAAATATTCCAAATAACACAAATTTCACCAGCCCATCAGAGGGCTTAAATATTAAACAATATGTATATATATATTTTTTTTCACAAACAAAGGGTCTTAAAATTTAACTATTTCTGCCACAGGTGGTTAAAAAAATATACATGAAAATTAAAAAATAATTTGAAAAATGTTGAATTTTGCATATTTGGAGAAACTTCAAAGGCCTGGCAGGGGGAGGGGGGGGGGCTAATGTATTTTAATTCCAAATTTTTGTTTACATACAACTGATGTCAATGCACAACTTTTCCCGCCACAGGCGATTTTGACTTTAAAAAAAAGTAAAAATCGACCCACCCTATTGTGCATGCTGCAACAATTAAATAGGGTTAATACAGGTAAAATGCTGCACTCAGATCATTCATGTGCCAATATAGTTGGTTGGTTGGTTGGTGTTTAATGGCACAAGATCCAACAGGACATACTGCGCCAGACTATGTATAAAAAATAGGAAAAACAAGGTTTTTCCAGGTAAAAAGGTGTTGCATAAAACTAGTAAAGCTAAAATCCGTGAAATCTAAAAAGATAAAAGCATTTGTAGAAAGGTAAAAAGTAGATAAAAAAGGTCGAGGACATCTGGATGGGGCTCCCATCCAGATACCAGTCATACAAAAGCAGACACTTCACACTGAAAAAAGAATATCAATACATTGAAGAAACGAAAACAAATTATGGTGTGGGGGTTTTCACCCAAAATATCGTCAAGTCTAGGTTGAGAACAGTTAAAATAAATCTGGAAAAAATTATTAAAAGCAGTGCAAGAGGTTAAAAGATGACGAATGGTGAGGTGAGTATGGCAATGGGGGCACTCCGGAGCAGGTTCACCCAGGAGTAGGTATTTATGGATTAGTCTCGTGTGTCCAATGAGGAGACATGTCAGAATGACATCATTGGGCAATTGGGATGAGAGGGCCAGTGGTTGAGAGTTGGATGTATTTCATACAGTTTGTTTTTAGTTTCTCTGTCCCATTAACTGATCCAGTGGTCTTTTATTAGATAGTTTAAAGGTATCTAATAAAAGACCTATCTAAATTAGATAGGTAAAAAGACTGTAAGGCAAAGGGCAGGGATAAGGAAGGATAGCGAGTTTAGCCAGAGAGTCAGCTTCCTCATTCCCCTGTATCCCAGTGTGACTCGGTACCCAGCAATAAAGGATATCATAACCACTATTTATGAGTTGTCTGTGCTTATATAGGACTTTACCAATATAGCTCAGGCCCTGATTACTGCACAGGCCAACTAGGCCGTGGCCTGGGGCCCCCAAATGATAGATTTACTTAAGTTTTATGCTAAAAAATTAGTATCAAAACATTACTAAAGACAGATAAAGATATGTACTTTTACAACACATGCCGACACGCAAATTGTTTTCTTTACATTGTATTCAGTGCAAAACAAACGACCGAATACACGTCATGTGAAGGTCCAAAACATTCTACCACCTAAGATTCACCCTCTTGACGTCATTTGAAGAGCAACTTATGCTCATTCATTTGCGCATTGACTCTGTCTTTCTCTATCTGATAACTATTGGATTTATTTCTGTGATTGTGACAACAGTCAAAATGAAAAAAATGGTTGTTGTTGTTGCTGCCAGACTCCTTTGAATCACGTGGTTTGAATACATCTGAACGTCGTACGTTAGCATGCTTGAAGTTGTAATCTGCACGTATTGTGAGAATAATTGAGTTGATTTATTTTAAATTAAAATGCATCCCCAAAAGTATTTGTCCGGCTCTCAGAAACGGTCTAAAAAGAAAAATGAGGAACATCAAGCTAAGCGAATGAAAGAAAGCTTACGACAATATTTAGTAGCCAGTACCGTGACTGAAAAGGAAACTAGTGATAGTGAACTTGAGATTTCTCAGAGAAATACCACAAATTCAAATGAAAATATCGGTTTACAGGAACAGAATCCAAATAGCAAAGATCCTGAAGCTGAACATGCCAAAGGTGGAGCAAGTGGATCTCCAGTCAAAGTTGCTTATGATCCAGAAGCGGAACACGGCAAAGATGAAGCAAGTCGATGTCAAATTGAAATTTCGTCTTGTAGCTCCTATGATCCAAAAGCTGAACATAGCAAAGATGAAGCAAGTCGATCTTAAGTCGAAATTATACCTACTAGTATCTATGATACAGAAGCTGAACATGACAAGGATGGAGCTAGTTGATCTGAAGTCGAAATTACCTCTTCTAACACCTATTCGGATGATCCAGGACTTTGGCCTGAAAGAATAACTGAAGAAATGGAGTATTTTGTTGCTAAAAAACCAAATCAGAATATTTCTGAAATTAAAAATTCCAGGAAAATGTGCACAGACAAGTCTCATTTTGACAGAACACAATTTTTTCAGACATAAAAATAAGGAAAAAATTAAAAGGGATTGGCTGATCTATTCGCCATCCAAGACGGCTGTATTTTGTTATGCTTGCAAACTGTTCTCAACTAGTCGACAAGCACTTTGTATTGAAGGATTTTCTGACTGGAAGAATATCGCTAGCAAACTCAATGAACACAAAAATTCTCAGATACACAGTGATAGTGTATGTACACTATCTCTTCGTGCAGTTTCCTCTTGTCGTATAGATAAGCAGATGATCACAGAGCGTGAGACTGAATGTACCTATTGGCGTAATGTACTCATTAGAGTTGTTGAAACTGTCAAATTTTTGGCACAGAGAGGGCTTCCACTTTTTGGAAATGATAAAACAGTGGGGTCTGTTAGCAATGGAAACTTTCTAGGCTGTATCGAACTTATTGCAAAGTTTGACCTTTTTATCGCCAATCATTTAGCAACCAAAGGTAATCCTGGTACCGGAAGAGTTAGTTATCTCTCTTCTACAATTGTTACAGAGTTTCTAAAACTGATGTCTGAAAACGTCTTGTGTCACATTTTATCAGAGGTTAAAAAAGCAAAATATTTTGGATTGATTGTCGATTCAACTCCAGACATAACACATATTGATCAACTGGCAGTTGTTTTGAGATATGTTAATGAAGAAGGTGAACCGAAAGATCGATTTATAAAATTTGTGCCTCTAAATCGTCATGACTCATTATCTTTAACAAATTGTATTTTAAATCTTTTTGATACTGTAAATTTGAATATTTTAGACTGTAGAGGTCAGTCCTACGATAATGCCAGCAATATGGCAGGTCAGTATTTCGGATTATAGCCCAGGATTAAAGAAATATCCCCGTTAGCAGATTTTGTGCCGTGTTCTGCTCATTCGTTAAATCTTGTAAGAACGAATGCAGTAGAATCATGCTAGCAGGCTGTAATATTCTTCGCATTTGTGCAAAATGTTTACAATTTTTTTTCAGCCTCCACCCGCAGATGGCAGATTTTGATGCAGACACTAATGAGTTCACAAACTGCATCAAAATTAAAATCCTTGTCAGACACAAGATGGTCTGCTGAAGCTGACGCAACAAAAGCCCTACGACAAGGATACATTTCTGTCTGACAAGCTTTGCATGATACAGCAGCAAATGAAGCAGAGCCTGCAGCAACTCGAAATGAAGCGTGCAGTTTGCACAATAAAATGGAGAAATTTGAGACAGCAGTATTGTTGATAATACTGGATATGATTCTTCAGCGCATTGAAAAAACCAACAAAACTTTTCAAAGCAGTTTGTTAAATATTTCTTCTGTTGTCCCATTATACAATTCTCTTATTGAATTTATAAAAGTAGTTCGGGAAAATTTGGATACTTATGAAATTGAAGCAAAAGCCTTTGTTGATGATTCTACTTACTCTGTCCAAAGAAAAAAATATATATCACGAAGGCTTGATGAAAAGCTGGAAACTAAATGGCATTTTACTCCCAAAGATGCATTCAGAGTTGAATGTCATTATGTCATTTGTGATGCACTTTTGTCTCAGCTTCAAAAAAGAATGAATGCATACTCTTATCTTGAAAAAAGATTTGGTTTTGTATGCAATAATTCATTGTCTGAATCAGATATCATAACATCTGCGAAAAATTTTCAGGAAGTTTATTTAGATGACATTGAAGAAAGTTTTCCAGATGAGTTTCTGCAATTTAGGCCTTTTTTGAAGGAACTAAGTTCTCCTGTGGAGTGTCTGAAGCATATGAGGATTTTAAACATTTCCCACACCTTTCCAAATGTAGAAACTGCTTTTAGAATCTTTTTAACTATTCCTGTCAGCAACTGTACAAGTGAAAGGTCTTTTTCAGTTTTGAAAAGAATAAAGAGTCGAACAAGAAACTCATTATCACAAGAAAATTTACAAGCTTCTTCACAAGAAAATTTACAAGCTTCTTCTATTTTAAGTATTGAAAGTGAAATCACTTCACAAATAGAATTTGATGATATCATTAATGATTTTGCTGCCAAAAAATCAAGAAAAAAAGCATTTGTATGAAATTTTATCATTAGTAAATGATTAATTTTTTTTTAATGATTAAATGAGTTTAGTTACCAAAATCAGTATTTATAAAAAGATCTTAAAATGATATGCATTATGTAATTTTCATTATGATTATATCTGTCTCACAGTCTGTTTCTGAATGCCATTTAAACAAGTAACGTTAGTCAAAAATCAAATTGAAGTTATTGGTCATTGGTTGATATTAACTTAACATTTAATTGTAATTAAGTACGAGCTTGAAACAAATTGAATTCATACGTGTTAAAATCAAATCTAGTTTAGCAAGAATGTTAATTCTGTTCATGATATTATTTCTGTCTTAAATATATTCCTATTCCTTAATTTATTGAATTTTTTTTTTTTTTTTGTTTTTTTTGTTTATAGTACTGAATGTTATTTAAACAAGTAATTGTAAAGCTATACCCTTATATTATTGGGCATTAGTAATGACTTGACATTATGAAATATTAGCTTAAAACAAGTAAAATGCTGCATATGTTAAAATCAATACTTACTAAACAAAACAAGTATGTTAATAAATTTTGTTCGTATCTAATTATGTAATCTTACGTTTATTCCTATTTCTTCGTTCAGAGTACTAGATTTTTTTTCCTTTTAATTTTTCTGTAATGTTACTGTATGTCATTTAAACAAGTAATATTAACCAAATTTACTATATTTGTTATTGATAATCACTTGAGATTGAATTCAAATTTACCTTATTGGTACTGATAGCCTTAACATTGAATTGTTATGAAATATTAGCTTGAAACAATTGAATTCATGGGCATGTCGAATCTTGCTAGGCAATAATGTTAAATTTTGTTTGTCATTATTTCTCTCTTAAATATATTCTTGTTTCTTAATTTAATAATCACTATATAATTCATATTATGAAATATAACGTCAAATTCTGTATAAAAACATTGCTTGCTGATCAGGTATGTTAATAAATTTTATTCGTGATTATATCCATCTTGAGTATATTAGTGTTTCATCATTTACTGTACTAGGGTTTTTTTATTTTTTTTTATTTGCTGTTATGCTACTGAATGTCATATCAAGTAATCCTAATCAAAATTGCCTAATTAAGTATAGATATTGACTTAACCATTGGATTGTAATAAACTACAATTTGAATTTGTGTTAATATCAAATCTTGTTTGGCAAGAATGTTAATAAATTTTGTTTGTGGTTATTTCTGTTTTAAATAATTCCTGTTTTCTTAATTTAGACTACTAGTTTTTAATTTTGTTATTTATGCTACTGTATGTATGTCATTTAAAGAAGTAATACACTAATCAAATTTATTTTATTGGGTATTGATATTCACTTAATATTTAATTGTAATGAAATATTAGTTTGAAAGAAGTCAAATTCATACATATTAAAATCAATGCCTGATAAATAAGTATGTTCATAAATTTTGTTTAGGATTATGTTTTAAATCTATTCTCATTTCTAAATTTAGTGTGCTGGAATTTTAAAAATTGTTCAAATATTACTAAATGTAATTTAATCAAACAATACTGGTAATCAAATTTACATTTTAAGCACGGATATAATTAATATTTAATAGTGATAAAATGTGAAGTGATACCCGGAACCAAATCAGATTCCATATGTTAAGGTTGTTCTTTATACTAATAAAGCATTACATTAAAATCACTAGAAAAATACATATTCAAATCTCATTAAAATTCCTTTTATAGATTATCTATGAAGATTTACTGTTCATTTTTTACTATAATACAAAGGTAAGACAGCAATGCCAGTTACTTCCAAACACAGGTTGATATTCGGTATTAATAATTTTTTTAGAATTTCTTGCAGTGAAATGATATTTTATAAATAGGATCTAAAGTGTAAACATTAGAAAAAGACACCATGTGACTGGCCTTGGTATATTAATCCTGGTTTAGTGCTAATAGATAAGTATCTGCTGTTTGTTAGGTTTTAATGACATAAAATAAATTTAACTAAAACGCATACACTACACAGGCTTCTTCTATGGGGGTAGAGGAAGCATAGTCATCAGGTGCATAGCCAGGAAAAAATTTCGGGGGGGGGGGGGGGGGATATATCCCGGTATCGCCCCCCTGGCTACACCCCTGATAGCCATATAGGGGCCCCCAAAATGTACTAGGCCTTGGGCCCGCAAATGTCTTAGTCGGGCCCTGATATAGCTATTTGAAGGAGAGCCAGATTTGAGTGTTTCCAGAACACTTAAAGAGTGTATAGATTATAAAGCATTTTCTGTCTGAAGTAGCGATGCATCGGAGGCTTTCATACATGGCGAAAAGTTCGGCAGTGAATATAGAACAAAAGGTAGTGAGAGTATAGCTGCATGCGTGAGAGCAATTTGCATAGGCAAAGCTAACATGGCCCTCTGACTTTGAACGATCAGTGTAGAGATTTTCATAATTATGGTATTTGGCTTATGATCATGGAACAGCTGTCGATATATGTTGGGATCAGTTTTCTGTTTAGTAAAGCCTTGGAATGGATGTAAGTAGGGAATGCGCAAGGTGCCCCATGGAGGAATCCCGAACTGAGAGCAAGTAGAGACTTTTACATCTGCTAAATGGGTACCAGTAAGACTGCAAGTTCGGAGTCTGAAAGGAGGAGTGTAAGATGGACTATTTTGATGAAAGCAATCAAGATGAGTGTCAATAAAAGAATTTTTTAATGGGTGTGAAGGGTGAGACAGGATGCGAAAGTATGTGTTCAATGACAGCTTCGAGGGGGTATGGTTGAGAGACATATATGGTTGAGAGATGGCTCCCAACATGTGACATATAAACTTTGTATGGGTGAGGTTCTAAGAGCACCTGAACAAATAGGTAGTGCAGTATGATGCACAGTGTCAAGTAGAGATGGGGAAAAGCGTTATTTTCAAAGAACAGTTGTTCACTGTTCCCATTCTTTTTTAAAGAACAGTTCTTTTTCCTGTTCTTTTGAGAACAGGTTCTTTGATTTATCATAGCTTTATTATGACTATTTTATTCAATTTAAAAATGATAATATATGTCCTTTTTAACATGTATTATGCTTTAATACAATTGCAAAAAGTTTAAAAAAACTTTGCAACCAACATACTGGCTTTCTTTAATCAAGTATATTAACAGTAATTTTTGGTAAAAATGTAATTATATTAACGTTCTATAATATAGTGTTAAATATGCACATATTTCTAAAATCAAAATATTTTTCTGTGCTTTTTATTAACTTTTGTTATCCTTACTCATAGCATGTATGTAAAAAGAAAAGGGAAAAACTTCAATTCTATAGAGAATTATCTAGGCCAGGTCTAATTTTCGATTACTTACAATATTTGAGAAACAATATTTGAGTCTGACAGCTCCTAAAATGACATAATATTCATAACTGTTTATTTTGATTAGACTATATTGCACAATGCTTTGGAAGCAGCAGAATCAATAACTTTACAATCCGTCCAAACAAAAGATTTTTTTTTTTTTTCTATCCATGAGGAAAAACTATCCAAACATAAGCATAACTAAGAGTTGTACCAGTAACAGCGCAAAGGAATGATCTGTTTCAACTAATCCTTGAACGGTCTGATTCAATATGCCACGTGACTGCATACCCTTTTGTTTTAGTTTTTTCTTCTTCAGCACTACTGCAGTGTAAAAGAGCCGACACACAAGAGAAGCAGACCACTGAAGCTGACAATGTGCAATGAAATCCTCCACTTCCTCCTTTCCTAGCCTTATTCCCAGTCCACACCATAAATTTCAGGATAAAGCGAAAGTAACGCAAGGCCTTCAAACCGGAAGGTGCCGTCTTTAACACCCGCACTTTGGAATACATTTGGGAAAGCTTTGACCCTATAGTCGTAACTCTTGGAGGAATGAGGAGGGGGGTTGTAGAAGTTTTTTTCGGACTTTCAAACATTTTAATACAAAAATAATAATGATAAAAAACTCAAAATACTATACGAGTGTTCACTATAACGAACGCTGGAGAGAGAGCACCCCCTTCAAGGCCGTACCCAGGAGGTCTGGTCCCCCCCCTCCCCCCAAAATTTAAAATTTTGTTAACAAAATAATAAAGTGTAAGTCATTGTGAAAAATTCAGCCTTTTTCTTTCGTTTGGTCCCCCTCCGAAATTTTTTTCTGGATACGGCCCTGACCCCTTGTCCCCTATCTAAGCACTCATGCAAGACTGTACCCAAGGGGGGTGAATCAGGAAGTCTGCCCCCCCCCCAATTTAAAATGTTAACAAAATAATAATGATAAAGTCGTTTGCTGAAAAATTCAGACTTTTTCACCATTCGCTCCGCCTCTTAAAAAATATATATTGTTCCAGGTATAGCTCCAAGAGGTTATGGATCTGGCTCGGGTTAAAAAAAAAAAATAATAATCCTTCTTCGGCTACAACTACAAATAAAAATATATGTATCGGGCTCCAGCTTAAAAGATATGGCTTTGGTTCCAACGACAAACATTTTTAGCTCTAATTCAAAATATTAAATAAGTCCATCTCAAGTTTAAAAAAAAAAAAAATCCTTGTGTTGCCTTCAGGTTAAAAATATACGGCGTGGACTTGCCCATTTCCAATGGGAGAGCCCACGAAATAGTCGATATGCTCTTAGAGCTTAAAAAAGAAGAAAAAAATGTACAGTTTCAGCTTTAAAAGTACATGCTCCAGCTTAAAAATTAAAGACATTCCGTTTAAAAAGCTGTAAGTATCAGGCTCAGATGAAAAATAATACGCTTGTATAAATATGTATATTGCTCCAACTCCGATTTAAGAAAATGAATATGAGTTTGGCATATAAAATTACATGGCTCCGAAAATCCAGCTTAAATGGCTTCAGACCTGGGCCATACCCAGACAAAAATTTCAGGATATATCCCCAACACCCAATTTTCAACTTATGTAGCAAGATTTTTAATTTTTTTTAACTATTGCGAAAACATCTCGTTCAGTTATACATCAAAACAATTCATACCCCTCACCATCCCCACCCCAATAAAAAAATTTCTGGCTATGTCCCTGTATAATTACATAAAATGTAATAACTTCGAGGGAGAGGCGTCCAAACCCATAGGACCCCCCCCCCCTTTCTAAGTACAGCCATGCTTCTGACTCCAAGTCTCTGTATTCAGTTTAGAACGGAATTAAAGCAAAAGAATAGATCAATAAAAGAACATCTTTCACCCCATTCACCAAAGAACACTTCGTTTACCCTGTTCAGCAAAAGAACGCCTTTTACTCCGTTCCGCAAAAGAACACCAGCTCTCTCCGTTCCTCGAAAAATCACCTAGCTCTGCGTTCTTTCTCTGTTCCGCGAAAGAATACTGAACTAGGTGTTCGAGCTCACTGATTGCTGAACACCTCTCCAGCCGTGATCAAAGAACTGGTTATTTTTCAGCCAATAGGAGAGGGGTGCTCAGAACAGGTTCTTTTTTGCCCAGTAGGAGATGGATGAAAGCAAAGGCGCATTTTGTATGGACTTATTTTATTGCTTTTATTATAATTTAATGTTGATAAAAAAAAATTTCGGTTTGTTTGTTTCAGACTATCATTTACTTTATTATTAAATTTTTTACTTTAATAATTTAAGTATTTGTAAAATATATACAAATGTTATTTTTAAAAGCATCTTAAATTATATGGATATGAATTTTTACCTTATTTTAGTCTTTTTTTGATTTCTTTATGTTGAATTTTCATTACAGGGTTACAAGAAACAAAAAAAAAGGAAAGGAAATGCGCTTTTCTGTTGCTGAAGATTAAAAAAATTATTCGAAGAAGAAGAAAGAGAAGAAGTATGCTGCTTAAAGCTATTGTGAAGAGTATATTATAAAATTATTCTATTACTTTTACCTATGTTTGGTTATAAGCTGCTTTACTTCTGCATTCAAATTTTTTATATTGAAATTGAGTAGTTTGGCTGCTCCAGCTTAAAAATTAAAGACATTCCGTTTAAAAAGCTGTAGTGCAAAGTATGAGGCTCAGATGAAAAATAATAAGCTTGTATAAATATGTATATTGCTCCAACTCTGATTTAAGAAAATGAATACGACTTTGGCATATAAAATTACATGGCTCCAAAAATCCAGCTTAAATGGCTTCAGACCAGGGCCATACCCAGACAAAAATTTCAGGATATATCCCCCACACCCAATTTTCAACTTATGTAGCAATATATATGCAATTATTTCCTTTGCATAATAGAACCTTCATCTCTGTCTGGAAAATAGATTGCTGAAAGTCTAATCAAATGTTTTGCTGATCACAAGATCATCGGAAGTATTTTAAAAAATCAGTTGATTGGTTTTGCATCTGACAGTGCACCAAATCTTCAGAGTGCAGAGAAAGGCGTGTTGACTCTTTTAAAGAATGAATTTAATCCAAATTTGATTGTTATCCATTGTCTCAACCATACACTAGAATTAGCAGTTCATGATGTTATTGATAAACAGTCAGTTCCATTACATTTCAAGTCATTTATGGAATCACTGTATTTCCTGATTTCTTGAAGCCCACAAAACCAGCATGAAATTGAAACAGCAGCAGTTGGTCTAAGTGGTCAATTTCTGAAAATAAGAAAAATCTTCGATATTCATTGGGTTTCCTCTTCATATTTAACAATTACAGCAGTATTTACATCTTATGAAACACATGTAAATTTTTTACAGAATAAAAGAGAAAATATTACCCATTTGTCAAAAGATAGAGCTAAGTTTCAAGGTATGCTCAGAAAAATGGTTGGATGGTTTTTTGTGATGGAATTATGTTTAATTAGAGATGTTTTAGATGTCTTAAAACAATCTATATTTACAGCATTAGAGGGATAGATTGAACGCCACCACGAGTGCATAGGGCTATCGACTTTCAACAGCGTGTACCAGGCAGAGCTGCTTGCAATTCGAAAGGCGCTGAGCTGGATTAAGGACAACTGGCAAGGCAAATATGTAGTCTTGTACAGTGACAGTCTCAGCAGTCTTCAAGTGATCTTCTCCCACAGAACAAGGAACCCACTTGTCCTTGAAATCAAGCTCCTTCTTAAGGAATTGACAAACACTCAACTGAGCCATGTCAAGGCCCAGATCAACATCAAAGGGAACGAGAGGGTAGATCAGCTAGCAAAGCAAACAGCTGCATTAACAGAGGGTTCCTATATTCTAGCAGCACCCTTCTCCAACATAAATCAGATCCTTCACAAGACAAAGCTGGAGGATTGGAGAAGCATATGGGAATCAATGGACAATGGACGTCACACGTTCAGACTTTTCCCTAAACCTGGGTCCTATGGCTTTAAGCTGGAATCGTCAGCAACAGCTTCCCTCACTGGCCATGGTGCATTTCCGTTGTACCTACACAAGTTCCACCGACACACCCAATGGGCAACTGTCCCTGTGGTGTAACAGGCATCAGCGAACATTACCCGTTCCCCTGTGAATTAACTAAAAAACATCATATCACGCAACCAGCGGAAGTGTATGGCGGAACGGACCAAAAGTGTGCTGAGAAGCAGGTCTGCAAGAAGAAAGCTATGTGCAATTTTCAGCCTACTAATGGACATATCCAATCTGAATTAATCTCCCATGCAACCATTAACTGTACCCTCTGTGTGAGCCATGACCTACGTGCTCACGCCACAAACTATTCTATCTTTCTGTTTTTTGTTCTTGTGTATTTGTTTTTTTTCCCAGCGAACCTCCATGCTTTCTGGAGTGTTACCCGTAGAGGCTATCTGTAGCTTTAAAGCTGCCCTCAAGAGATGCAAATGCAATGAATGTAAACACGCAGCTGAAGACCGTAATTAGAACCCTGTCCGCCATGAAAGAGCTTCCAGGAGTTAGCCTGAAGGAAGCAGAAAAGAAATTTGGCAAAACTAAGACATTCAAACATATTTTTATTACTGAAGCATCTGAAAAAAGATAAAACTAATTTTGTAAGATTTCACAAACAATTTTTGCAAGGACTTAGTGACAATATCCGCTCCCGATTCAATGATGCAAATGAGTTTATAAGTGCCGCTAAAGTGCTAGATGAAACAAACTGGCCAGAAAATGAAGTTGAATTGTCACTCTATGGTGATGAAAAAATAAAATTGCTTTGTGATATAACAAAGATGTCAAATTCTGTTTTTGCTTCAGAAGACAAAGGAGAGGAAATTGCCAGTCAGGTAATCAGAGAATTTCAGAAATCGAAGCTACATAAGAAACTTCATACTATAGGAAATTTTTGGGTGAACGAAGAGAATGAAAATCCTACCAGTTTCTTCAGCAGAGGTAGAGCGAGGGTTCAGCAGAATTAATTTGATATTGAGAGCCAGGTCGGGTGGCTGGCAATTGCTGAGGGCCCCCGGCTTTAGGGACCCCTCAAAATGGATATACTATATAATTGAGTAATTTGATATATGAGTAATTGCATTATTTAGTTCCCAAAAATCTTAAATTTCCATTGCAGCGGAAGACCCAGGAACCCCCCAAAAGCTCTAAAATTGTTAAATGCTAGAGTTAACAATTCAATCTATGCTAGAGTTAACAATAGAGCTCTAAAATTGTTAAATGCCCCCAAAAGCTTGTTAATTGTTAAATGCCACATTTAATTGCCACAAAGCAATTAAATGTGGTTTTTAGGCACGTAAGACTAAATCCCAAATGTTACATATTCTATTCCTCTAAATTGATCAGTGAGGGGCCCCTTATCAATCTCTAGCCAAGGGTCTCCAAAGGAGCCAGTCTGGGCCTGTTGACAGCAGACCGAAAAAGAATGAGCATTCAAAAACTTAGTACAGAAATGTTCATCGGTATCAATGGTCCAGTTCGGGAGGATTTCCCGGCTAAGAAGTATGCTTCTGTATGGATGCAGGTAGGTCACCATTCTGCGTGCGACACTCCAACACGACTAGAAGTATGCTCAAAATCAGCTTCCTCCAATAAACTTTTTATGTGACTCATTGCATAAAACAGAATTTAAATAAACATATTAAAGTATCATTAAATTATTCTTTTTTGTATAAGTTGTTCTAATAATATTATGATTGGACTAACTGTCAGTGAATAGGACCAGCCATAAATGTTGATGCAATTCCCCCCCCCCTTTCCCGCAATACAGTGACCAAAGCAATAAAATTGTACCTATACAGAAATGATATAAGGATACTCACTTGTGAATGAAAAAAAAAAAAAGGCATCCATTTCATAATTTTTTGCTCAATTGTATAAACGGCTCATAGTGAGTTACTGTTTTTGAAAATATTTTAATGTTTAAAAAGATGAAAGTATCACACTTCATTTAAAAAGCTATGTTAAAAAAAAAAAAATATCATTTTAAATTATAACCTTATTGTTAACATTCTCTAAATAAATAATATCTCATAAGGTTAAAATTTAGCTTTCTGCATTTGAAATCATGAATGTATTTATTAAAAACTTTTCCAGCTTTTAAAGTAGATTTTTAAAATATTTTTATGATTTAATTTAATGGTTAGTAATATTTTTTTTTAAATCTCAGGATGCAAAGAAAAGTCAATTTATAAAATTTATTACTTGTTAACGAGTGATATTTTATTTTTTATTAGCTATAATGTTTACAAGAAAACAAAGTAACATTCAGGAGCCTTTTAAATGTAAAGTGCCATACAATGTACATTAAACAAAACACAAGTGCACAGTAGTTTGTGAAAAAGCTGTATTCATTATTTCAAGTGTTTAATATCATTGGGTTTTTTTAATATCGGTTCAAAGTCCTGTAGTTTTAAAACGTACAAAATATAACAAATTACTGTGCGGGGTTTCACCCAGTATATCATCAAGTTTGGGATGAGAACAGTTAAAAAGTATTTGGTAGAAATTGGTAAAAGCAATGCATGAGGTTAAAAGATGGTGAATGGTGAGGCAAGTATGACAGTGGGAGCACTCTGGAGCAGGTTCACCAAATAGTACGTGCTTATGAGTAAGCCGCATATGACCGATGCAGAGACGTGTCAAAATGACATCTAGTCTGATATAGGGATGAGATAACCAATGTGTGAGTGCTGGACGGATAAAATGAAGTTTGTTCCCAGTTTCACTGTCCCATCTATCGATCCATATACCTTTTACTATGCTGGAGATGCTAGATTTTATGTCTCTAAAAGAGAGATTGCCAGTGTACGGGAGGGTCACATCCTTGGCTAGTGTGTCAGCTTTCTCGTTTTCACTGATCCCGATGTGACTGGGTATCCAACAGAGGAGGATCCTGTACCCCCGGTTTATGAGTTGTTCATACTTATGTAAAACTTTCATGATGTAGCTATGTGTTTGAGAGTCAGATTTTAGGTTTTCCAGTACACTTAGGGAGTCTGAGTATATTATAAAGTTCTTTGCATCATTTCTGGAGATGTACAGAAGGCTTACGTAAATAGCCAGTAATTCAGCAGTAAAGACAGAGCAAAACTGAGGGAGTGTATGGCTGCATGTGTAATTTCTACCTACAAGAGCAAAGCCGACGTGATTTCCAGTTTTAGAACCATCTGTATATAGCTCTCCGTAGTTTGGGTATTTGTTCCTGTGGTCCAAAAACACTTTGATATATTAGGAGGTCAGTGTCGGGTTTTGAAAAGCCTTTAAAAGGTTGTAGGTACGATATCTGTAACATACCCCAAGGGGGTATGTCATGAAAAGAGCAGGTAGAGACGTTAACATTTTCCAGTTGCATACCAACAAGGCTCCTACGAATCCTTAGTCCGAAAGGAGGAGTATATATGGGACGATTCGCATAAAATCGGTCAAGATGAGTATCTATGAAAGAGCTCTTTAATGGATGTGAGGGATGAAAAAGAATACGAAAATAAGTATTTAATGATAGCTTATGACGAGTGAGGGTGAGAGATGGCTCGTGGCAGGTAACGTAAAGACTATGCACAGGTGATGTTCTAAAAGCGCTAGAGCATATGCGTAGTGCAGTATGATGCACAGTGTCAAGTCTTTTTAGTGTTGATTTAGAAACCGATCTATAAACTCAACTTGCATAGTCCATTTTGGTACGGAAGATCCTCAAAAGAGCATCATGGTCTGCCCCCCCAAGAGGTATTGGTTAAAACCTTTAAAATAAATAAAGCTTTTTCTCGCATTTACTGCGAAGGTCAGAAATATGGTTAGCAAAAGTAAGTTTTTCATCGAGAATTAGACCTAAAAATTTGACAGAGTCCTTGACAACAATGGTATTATGACCCAGATAATGTTCTGGATCGAGATGGATCCCACGTTTCCGGCAAAAATGGGTACAGACTGTTTTTTCGGTAGACATGGTAAAACCGTTTGTGTCACACCATTTTAGGATGCAGTTAATAGCATTTTGAAGCTGCTGTTCAATGAGATGCATATCTTTCAACTGGCAGGAGATTTGAAGGTCGCCTACAGCCGGCAGCCTATATGTAGGCTACATATAGGCTGCCGTAGACTGTTGGCAGTTGTTTAAGGATATTATTGATTTTAATAGATAAGAGGGTGACGCTAAAGACAGAGCCCTGGGGAACACCCTCTTCTTGAGCGAAATTGTCAGACAGAGTTCCATTGACACTTACACGGAAGTTTCTGAGTGATAGGAAATTTTTTTATAAAAATTGGAAGATTGCCTCGAAAGCCTATATTATAGAAGTCTTATAGGATGCCGTATCTCCACGTTCAGTCGTATGCCTTTTCTATATTGAAGAACACTGACACTAAGTGATTCTTTCTGAGGAAAGCATTACGAATTTGTGTCTCTAAATTTAAAATGTTGTCTATAGTGGATCTGCCTTTGCGGAAGCCACTCTGAAAGGGATGTATATGGTCCCCAGTTTCTAAACTGTAGACAAGGCGGGCATTAACCATTTTTTCCATTAATTTACAAAGACAACTAGTAAGGGCTATAGGACGGTAGTTGCTAGGGTTAGACGTATCTTTTCCAGGTTGAAGGGAATAACTATTGCATTGCTCCAGGCAGAGGGAAAGGTTTGTTCATTCCAGATTCTATTGTATAGTTTTAAGAGGTTTAGTAAAGAGTCATAGGATAAGTGTTTCAGCATTTCATAAGTAATGCCATCAGGACCAGGAGAAGTATTGGAGGATTGCTGTAGGTATTTGGTGAGTTCATTGATGGTAAAAGCACTATTGTATGGAAAATGTGAGGTTTTAATTTTTTTTTTTTTTTTTTTCGTTCAGATTGTTGTTTGTATGAGAGAAAAGGGTTTGAGAAGGAAGTACTGCATGATATAGAAGCAAGAGTCTGACCGATGTTATTTGCTATTTCTTTTGTATCAGATATTATATTATTATTAATGGACAGACAGGATATTGAAGGGTTATTATAGATTCCCATGGCTCTTTTGGTTTTCAACCATAGCTCCTTATTAGTAGTGGTGGGTGTTATGCTAGAGACGTATTTCACCCAAGATTGTTTTTGACATTGCCGCCTAATTTTCCTAGCATAAGTTTTAGCTTTTTTAAAAAGAACTAGGTTTTCGGTGGTAGGGTACTGCCGAAAAACGCTGCTGTTTTTTTGCTAATGTACAGGTTTTGTTCCACCACCAGACGTGCCAACCCTCCGGTTTTTGACCGGAGACTCCAGTTTTTCTTACTAAAATCTGGCCTCCGGGGTTTTGTTGAAAATCTCCAGTATTTCCGCCAATTTCTTCGCCAAATGCGAGTTTACTCAATTTCTAGAATGGTCGTTATAAGTAGGCGTGGCTTATTTTGACCTGTCCAATCAAAAGCCATCCTAGCAATTCCCTGTATCTGTGACGCGGCTTATTTTTTCCCACGCCAATATACCGTTGTCCGATTGGTTGCTTTGGAATACGAGAGCATTCCATTTTTCGATGTAGATATGAAATTTAGCGATCAGTCTCCGGTGTCGTGAAGTGAAGTGAAGCAATGTGTATTGTTTTGAAGCGTCAGATCCGACCACGTTTTAGAAAGTAGTCACGTTTGCTTTGTGTTTGTAAGCTGTGTTCGCTATGTCTGAGAAAAAAAGTAAAAAATATTCGACATCGTTCAACAAATCATACACAGAAGAATTTTCTTTTATTATTCCTTCCAAGAAAAGAGCAAACTATGCTTTTTGCATTGTTTGTATGGTGGATTTTTCGATTTTGCATAAAGGGAGAGGTGATATATCACAATATATATCACGAGATAAGCACAAAAAACTATCGGAAATGCTCGACAGAAATAAAACCATTGAATTTTCCGCTGTGAAAAACGATTTGGATGTGATCCGAGTGGAATCTCTTTTTACAGCATTTCTTGTGGAACATAACCTTTCAGTGAATGCTTCCGATCATGCTGGTCCACTTTTCTGAAATATGTTTCCTGATAGCAAAATTGCTAAGCAATACGGCTGTGCTAGAACAAAAACAACTGCCATAATTGAAGAGATAGCCAGAACTGAAAAGATCGATGTAGTCCAAGTTCTGAGGAAGAACACATTTTCCGTTTCTACTAATGAGAGTAACAAAGGGGATTTCAAATTGTTCCCTATAGTTGTTACTTATTTTGATAAGAGTAAAAATCTCATTGACAATGCTTTACTTTCTGTGCCTGTTTTAGAATTGGATGCCACTGGATGTAACATTGCTAAACTCATTATAGATTCTTTAGTATCCAATGAAATTCCTCTACACAACTGCCTAGCCTTAGGTGTTGACAACGCACATGTAATGGTTGGAAAAAAGAACGGATTAGCTGGAATTCTGACGAAAGACATACCCCAATTGTTTGTGCAAGGTTGTTTGTGCCATCTGATAAACTTGGCTGCTGAAAAAGGGGCTGAGTGCATTCCTGTATCCATTGAAGAATACATTATTGATATTTTTTTCTATTTAGAGAAAAGTATGAAGAGAAAAGAAAAACTTAAAAAGTTTCAAGAACTTCATAATACTGAAATACGAAAAATTCTAAAACATGTTTCTACTAGATGGCTGTCTCTTGGGCGATGTTTATCTTGAGTATTGCAACAGTGGGAGCCACTAACTTCCTTTTTTAAAGAAGCCAAAGGATCAACCTCTGTTGCCTTATCAGAGTATCATATTCCAAAATTAAAATCTGTACCTTCAGTTGAATCTGAATCTGTCAAAGGAAAAAGAGATTGATGATAGTGTTCAGCCTGCAACCAAGAAACCTGTACCTTCAGTTGAATCTGAATCTGTCAAAGGAAAAAGAAAGATTGATGATAGTGTTCAGCCTGCAACCAAGAAACCTGTACCTTCAGTTGAATCTGAATCTGTCAAAGGAAAAAGAAAGATTAATGATAGCGTTCAGCCTGCAACCAAGAAACCTGTACCTTCAGTTGAATCGGATTCTGTCAAAGGAAAAAGAAAGATAAATGATAGTGTTCAGCCTGCAACCAAGAAACAAAAGGTTAGTAATATAGAACATTCAAAGTTTTCTGATACAGTAGGGGACCCGAAATCCGGAAGACCCAGAATCCGGAACTTTTCTGCATCCCCCCCCCTTCGCATTTTTTTTCCCCCTCCCTATAAGCATAAATAAACGGATATTATTTTCCTTTTTATTCCTCATTTTCTTTGAAAGACCGTTTTCAATTGAATATACGTAAAAATAAGGAAACCTGTTAAATTGGGAAGAATTTCGTCGATCGCCGCGAAAGGAGGGCACGGGCACGTACCAGGAGAATGATCGATCACATCTACTCACGCCTTTCTTCGCTTTGCGATCCGCGAGTTGCTGTTAGATCTTGTGCGGTAATTTTCGATTTCTTGTAACGTAAATAGATTCTGTGCTATTATAGAATGACTTGCTTTAGTGGGGAGAAAAATATGTGTCGTTTACGCACGCACGCACACACACAGGCACGCAGCTTCAAGTGTTGATGATTCATCTAGTCTGTCTAGTCTGGATTTGGTCTGCTTAATGACTGTTCTCCTCCCCCCCTTCTCAAAGAACTGCGGATGTGTGAAGAAAGGTTGGGTTGCGGGTTGCGTAATAAATTGCTAGGCAAATCAACGGGTCGAGGAAAGGCGGCAGTTGATCCGAAAATTGTGCAACTGCTCTATCCGTCCTTCCGTAGCCCGCTGAATTGCAGTGTAGGATGAGTTATTTCAATCGGAAACTATGTATAAAAAAACGTAAAGTAAAATTTTAAGATTATATAAGGTACATATTTTCAGCCAATTTAGTTGCAGCAATCGTCATCCGTCTGAAATAATCCTTGCTCAGCTTGATAACATAGCTTTCGAATTTTTAAATGGATTTTACTTCATCTTTAACATACTGTATTATTCATTCATTCTTTTTTTTTTTAAATCAGAGATATATAATAGTGTGCATATTTTTAAAGTTTTTATTTAATAGAGTTTCAGTTAATATTATTACGTCATAATAGATGCTAAGACACAGAAGGGCCTATGCTACTGCTTACCCCGGAAGACTTCCGGAAATCGGTAAAGTTTGCAGCCAGTATCCCAAAATCCGGAATGGGTCCGGTCCCGAGCATTCCGGATTTCAGGTCCCCTACTGTACTAGTAATATCCTGTCTAGAGTAGAGAGACTCTTTTTGTTCTTATCATCAGATCTAAATAAGGCATATGTAAATTTTTTGTTGCATTCAATTCCTGCGTTTGAAACGTTAAATGTTACTTTGCAGTGTAAATCTCCAAAAACTCATGTTTTAAGAAATCTTATGAAAGAACTGTTTAAAAATATCTTGTCTAAGTTCATTTTGCCGAGTGTTGTTAAATCTGCCAAATCATTATTGGAAGTCAATTTTTATGTCAGAGACAATCAAAAAGAAGATGCTGATCTCGTTGTAGGACTAGCTGCTAGTAAAATTGTTGAGACTTAAAAGATAAAGAGAAAAAGTCATTTTATTCAAGCATTAGGAAATATTATGTTAATGTATGTGATTATAAGCGACTGAAATTTCCTTTCAATGATGAAGTTGTAATTAATGTAGAGGTTGCTGACATGGAAAAATTTGACCAAGCATCCTTTTCTAGTGTCAGATTTTTTCTTGAACGTTTCCCAGGATTATTGAAGTCATTGGGAGACGATGAAACTCAAGTAATTGATGAACTACAGTTGCAATTTAATTCTTTGCAACTAGAAGATTTTCTTGTTGCTGTTGAGTCACAACAGGGAATGGACTCTAAATGGGCTCATTACCCATTAATTTATAAGAGCAAATATGATCTTATTTCCAAATTTATGCTTGCAATTCTAGCAATACCTCACAGTAATGCTGAATGTGAGCGTATTTTCAGTTTGGTTACTAAAACCCATACTCAATTTAGATCATCTATGACTGTTCAAAATTTGGAAAACCTTATGACTATTAAGTCTAAATTTTCAAGCCGTGTTTTAAACAGACATTTGACAGTGATTTTTTAAAAAGGGCAAAATCTGCTACAGTTAAGAAAAATTCAAATTAATTTGTTAATTTAAATCAACCAATTTTTAAAAATCAATAAATTATTTCTAAATATTTTCTAGATTTATTTCATAGGACTTTTTTTTTTTTTTTTTTTTTAGACTTAACAGTCATATGGTTTTCAGATTAAAATAAGTTACAATGTATCCTAACTAAAATTGTTTTTTCATTTTAATCTTACGTTGTTATACAATGGGATAAAAGAAGTATTGGTATCTGTAAGTATTTTTCAAATGTGTTCAAGCTATATTATTCATCTTATAATTTTATATAACTGTTAATGTTAAATGCATGGTGACTATAATTCTTTGAGATCTTAATTGTAATTCTTGTTATTCAGTTTCATTTTATTTGAAATTCACTTTAGAAAAAATTACTGACAGTAATGATGTTTATGATTATTTTTGTAATTTGTTAAGTTACTTCACTTTCTGTTAGTTGAAAATATATGCAATGGGTCTTGGAAAAAAAAGTACTTGTATGTGGGGTACTAGGAATATCATCATCATGCATGATATTGTCTGAAATGTCAGAGTCAGTTGGATTCAAATGCAGTATGGAATCATCTAGGGATGGATGCGAGAGGAGACAAGAGATTTACAGCATTTTTGCGAGACGAGACACACATTTTTAACATTACAATATAGGGATTTTTGCGAGACGAGACAAGCTTTTAGGCTATTTTGCGAGACGCTTATTTTTGTCTCGTGTCCATCCCTAGAATCATCTATCGGTTTTTGTGGAAGGATTTGTTTAAGTCTGGATTTATTACTTTGTCCTGTAGACTGAACTTTTTTTGAGTAATGGTCTGTTTTGGGTAGAGATATTGCTTGGAGGTTTTCTCTAGATGTGCTTTTCTGTGTAGCTATGGATGAAGTATTTTGAATATAAGTTAATTGTTTAGCATTTGGAGGTGAAGTAGAGGAGAAGACAGGTATAGATTTTGGTGGGTCAGTTTGGATGGCAATTGATTTAACAGCTTTCACTGTTGCAGCATAAGATTGACCAGGTTTAGGGGTGCGAGAGGCTATTATTTTACGGTCTTCTGGGTACGACAGTCCTTGTGTGGCACGCAAGGATTGGATTTCTTTTTCATAGGACCATTTAGGACAGGAACGGGACTATGAAGGGTGATCTTGTTTGCAAAGTTAATGCATTTAGGAGGGGCAGAGCAGGTGTCACTGTCGTGGCCAGAGATACCACAACGGGCACATAATGGGGAACCACGACAGGAGGGTTTGTTATGGCCGAACTTTTGGCACTGAAAACAACGGGTAGGATTAGGTATATATGTCCTAACGGGACATGAAAGGTAGCCTGCTTTGATATGGGATAGGAGAGTAGGAGATTGAAAATTCAAGATTATGTGTTTTGTATCCAGTATTTAGTTATTGTGTTTTATAGGGATTCTGCGAACTGCACAAACATTTTGAGATTTCAGATTTTCCAGTATTTCAGCCTCAGAACAGTGTAACAGGTCAGGTTCAGGTCACACATGACACCTCTTGAGGAGTTAAGTGTGTTATGGGGTGATACAGTGACAGATAGTTTTTAATTTCATGATGTTGTGTGCCTGTTTGCTATTGGTTACTTCCACTAAAAGGTCTCCTGATCATATTTCTTTTATTTTGGCAACTTCTCCAACATTACCAGTTACGCACTTATGTATTAGGAAAGGGGATGCTTGGCTAAAGTTACTTTCCTGACATTTCACTAAAAAAAAAAAGTGTGTGCGTGTAATCTTTACGTGCGATTGAAGTAAAACTTCTTTGACGTTTACGACACATATCACTGAAATGATTAAACTTAAAATAAATATCATATCATTGAAAATAGGTACTTGAATGTCATCATAATTTTTTTTTGTATGAAATTGTAGGTTTGTGGTAACAACTATAATGTGAAACATAAATTTTACTTTCTAAATTTGCTAATTTTCTTGAAAATACATCATCTATCATTGTACCGAATTGCTGACTGAAGTCGAGAAGTATTCATAGTCCAGGGCTCCCACCAAATTTTCCATCAAAAAAAGGGGGAAAAGGGACCATCCCTTTAAAAAAAAGGGACCGAAAAGGGACCATCTGTAAGAAAAAGGGACTAAAAAGGAACTATTTAATAAACGGTCATTTTTAAAGGAATAAAAAATTTCCTCTGAAATACAACATCAATTTTACATCTCCTACTTCTTATGTCCTTTACACTGAAGTAAACACAATGAAAATATTCTCACATGAATAATATAAAACTTCACTAAACCACTTTTAAGTTTTCATACATTATTTTTGAATTTAATATTTTGAAAGATACAAAATTGAGAGTTCCACTGTATAATTTATTCAGTTCCCTAATACAGTGCAGCATCCATAATCCGGGAACCTATAATCCGGCACTAGTCTCTTTTTTTTTTTTTTTTTTTTTTTTTTCTCCCCAAAGGGATGCAGAATCTCAAAACCCGGAACTTTTAACGCTGATTTCAATTTATGTATGGCTATCTTAATTTTTTTTTCTTCTTCAATAGATAGTTTTTCACTGAATATTTTTCTTTTTGTTTCGTATTTCGGCCCTAACATGTCTTTGCCGATCACCATTACTGCCGCAAATATTTGAATCAATGCATTTTCTAATACCGAGATAAAAACAAAAGTAAATACGGCTTGGTTTGCTTATTATATTTAAATCATTTGCAGTCAAAGTCAAAGGTGCAGTGTAGCGGAATGAAGAATTCAAAGATAATGCGAGTGCTTTCATAGAACATTAATATGTATGAGTTTTTAAAAGACGAAATCGTCAACTATCGCGGGATGGAATTCGCCAGTGCTTTGAAAAGCAAGAGGGAAAGGAGGGGGAATTGATATGTTTCGACGTAATTAAGAAGCTGTGAAGAGACTGAAGATAGTAAAATTGGGAATAATTCAGCTTGTAAAATAAAACTAGGGTACAAACTACGGAGAGATTTAATAAATTCGATTTTATATCCGAGAGTCAACTGATGAATGTGCATGTGTTAATAAACCAATTAAATGCAAAAGAAAAAAAAATGAAGCAAGTCAAATTAACCGATCTATTTAATGTAAATAGAAAAGCTAGTTAGATTTTAATAATAATTTAATACACTTATTTTAAATTAGTATTTAAATAAATTTCAGTTACTATTTGTGTTATATTTTATGAAAATGTTCCAAAATCAACGATCTTTTCTGCTTTATAGTTTTTAGTTTGAATGAAACACTAAATTACATTTGTTCCAGTGTAGTTTTTTTTTTTTTTTTTTTTTTTTTTTTTGCAGTTTATACAGCGATCGTATGCATATTTTAAGACTACTTTTCATTGTTAAATAATACACTGGTCAATACATAACATGATCGACGATGGTTTTAATGGAAATTTTCAACACATCTGTAATCCGGAAAATCGGTAATCCGGCACCGTGTCATTCCCGCCGATGCCGGATTATCGGTGCTGCACTGTACACACTTATTGTTCACAAAGAAATAAAATTGAAAGATTTGATTAATCAAACGTGTAACATTCTTCTGGAAATGATTACTAACACACATAATTAGATGAAATACTTGCTCTTATAATAACTAAACAAAGCTTAAACTACATTCTTGTAGACTCATACAAAACTCAAACACAATTTGCTGAATATGCAGAATAAAAAAAAAAATAATTAAAAAAAAAAAAAACCTTCCGCTTTGCACAGGCCTTATTTTAAAGGTCAAAATTAACGGTCGCCACTCGCGGACTGTATTTTTGAAAGTGGAGACTGCAAATTTATGTACCAGTCGCCACAGTTTATTTCTCCACTCTCTTTCCTTTTTTTACACAAAGTTTATATTAATTGAAAGTAAAACAGAAACGGGGCATTAAAACAGATCTTGTTGACAGTTGGAGAGTCAAACTCCAAGATCGATGTCGGCATGGCGGGGAGGGGGAGAGCTGGATCATTGATAAAGGGTATTAGTACCACTTGACCAATTAGCAAAAGTAATCATCTGTTATGGAATTTTCAAACGGGGATTACGACAATGCGTAAGATTGCTGTTTGAAGCAGACACCTGCACTTGTTTGTTTTTGCAAGGGCTCTTTTTCTGAGAACAAAAATCCGAAGAATGGCGAGCATTCATTTATAAATTCTTTTCTTGTGATCTATTAATACCAAAAAATAAAATAAAATAAATAAATATTTTAGGGGGGGAATGGCAAGTTTTCGAGTGAAAACTTGCCATTCCCCTTGCCCCTTCAAGTGAAAAAAGGACATACCAGGGCAAATGGGGTAAAAAAAAGGGATGCCAATTGCTGAAAGGTTGTCGGGCGCCGTGCTTTTTAAAGAGTCGTAGTAGGGGGGCACTACAAAGAAATACTTTTGATAAACGCAAGGTAGTACTTACATGTTAATTCAAGGAAGGCTAGATGTAGCGTGCACGGATCCGATATTGGTACCGGGACAAAGCCACATATTCCGCCAATCACCATCCTCAGATGAACGTTAGTGTGTTCTGGATCGGATGGTTCTGGAAAAAAGTGTTGCCGGACTGGCTGTCACGAGGTGACGTAGGTCGGTCGACCTACGTCATATCGTAGCAACCCGGTAAGCTCTAGCCGTGCACCGCTTCAAAGTGAAGATGAACTAAGGATAATGGTTTAATCAACAATGAAAAAACGGTCATTCTGCAGATTTCAGATCTCTTGGCCGACGCTGACGATACAGAATTATTCTTCTTCATTAAAATTTTTTTAAAAACGGACCAAAATAGCCCAAAATGGTCCAAAACTGAACTGGCACCAGAAAACGGACTTTTAGGGAAAAAAGGGACCAAGTGGGAACCCTGATAGTCAGATCAAATTTTTCTTTTAAAAAATCAACTAATGGCTGAGATTCTTGAGAGCGAAAATTAGCATTAAAATCTCCAATAAGAATCATTGGTAATTCATGATAATTACTTAGAATCCAGGAAGTGCCCAAGTTGTAGTATTATTCTTTAACTGCTTATACCATTGTTCCGTCTGGAGGTTGGGTTTGAATGGGGGGAATGTCCATAGTCTAGTATTAAACTTTAACTATGTTCTTTAGCTGACGTTTTCCTCTGTTTGTTATGTTCGAATGCTGGTAGTGTAAATTTCTTTTGTGTTTTTCTATCACAGTGTTCTTAAGCGTTGATTTCGTCTGCTGGTAGGTTTCGAATTATTTTGTATCCGTGTTTTTAAACTACAGGTTCTGTCTATTGTTTGGGATTGATTGCAGCCAGGGTCCGTTGCTTTGTGGTGTTCCATCCCCGTGTTAAACCGTTGCTAAATCTTGAGGTTGGGTTAGAATCCACGGAGTGTCCATTTGTTATTCTTTTATTTTGATCTTAAACCCTTTGTAGCCAGTGTTTGTTTCTTTGTGGTGTTACATGCCCGTGTTCTTAAACCGTTGTTCCGCCTGGATAACGGGTTAGCATCCAGGAAGTGTCCGTGTTGAACTATTATTCTTTCACTGTTTTCTTAAAACGTTTTCCTGTAGGGTTTGAATTGAGAGAATGTCAATGTTGTGCTAGTTTTCTTTAACTGTGTTCCTAAACTGGTGTTTTTTTCTGTCGGTTGGTATCGAATGCACGTAGGGTCTATTATTGCGTTTTTTTATGGCAGTGTTCTTAAACCTTTGTTTTCCTCTGCTGGTTTTGCTCGAAGTATTATTCTGTTTAAAAATTTACATTTGGCTCATTATAACTAAAACACATGAGCAATATTAAAAGCAAGATTACATACTATTTAAGTACAGACAAACAATATTTATGTATCATGGCAACCAATCATGTCAAGTTTTAACTCATAATTCCATTAAATATTGTAATAATGCCATTGAAAACATGTGAGTAAAGCAACGGAGCTTGGACCACGGAATCCACCATTGTGACACTTTCTGTATTCGGTGCGTAGGCCTTGTTTATCAGAGGTGACGGGTTATGTCACCGCCTGTAACAACAGTGAGAGACAGTCAGCAGGATCGCCGCCTGTTCAGAGAAAGGCTTACCACAGTGGCTCTGACAAGAGCAGGTCCACTTATCCACTGAACAGAGTCATCACACAAGATCTTGCTTCAAAACAGGTAGGGAGTAATGTCAACACACAGGGAGCACGGTCAACGTTTGCAGAAACGAATGCCCGAGAGCTGTTCCGCAAAAGAAAGTAGCAGGGGGGAAAAGATATGCCACTTCCTTTACTGAGCGTTACTTCCGTCCCAAAAAAAATTGAGTTACACCCTACTTGCGCCTAAAGAAGTTTTACTTCAAAAATTTAAATTACCATCTCCTTGAGTAGGAGATTTCGGAATGTTGACATGAGATGATAACGTCGAATCTATATTGCGGATTGGAAGTTCGGACCCAACCGCACCACCCACCACGGAGAGTGCTAGTTGGGTCTATTCACGCACAGTACACCCCTTAGGCAGCGTCCACCCTTAACAGCGTGTCCACTAGATGTCCGTTTGCTTGATCCCTGGCAGTTGACCAAAATCAGTACCACCAGCCAGTTGATACACAGGGGAACGCTGTGCACCTCTCATTTACCCGAAGCCGAGGCCAAAGCAATGTATTGGAGAATAAACCCCCTCAATTACCAGGATCCCTATTTCCGGGGACACGGGTCTCCACGCACGGCAAACACGTGGGCAGTTTACCCACCAACAGAAGCTGACGGCACAGAGCGACCACAGCTTCTGAAGGGGGCCCTCACTTCCTGAGAAGAAACCACACCGAGGGAGAAGGGGAGAGGAGAGTAAAAAACAGAGAAGCGAAAGATCGCTGGGGCCCCGGGATTGCAACACCCGTGAAAACCTAAAGAAGGTCTTCCCCCTGAGGGACTGGATATCCAAAGCTCCTTTGGTTGTCGGATACAGATATCCGGCACTAAACATGTATTTAGTTATCAAGTATGTTTTCATTTTTTTTTTAATATAATGACATTAGAACAAAAATTGCAAACATGTTTCACACATCATTGAAGTATTTTTTAATAATTGACTTAAAATTTACAAAAACTAAATATCTTTATATATATGTACATTAAAAATGTTACTTAAAATGTAAAATATTCTTTTTATGTGTGCACTAATAGCAGATGCGAATAAATTTTAACCATGACGTATCTACAATTGCAGATTATCTTCACAAAGAAATGCATACTTTTTTTTTATTTATGTAAGAACAAGATATCTAGTTTGATAAAATACTTATCATAGATGAGTTAATTTTTTTAAACATAGGTTTAATGCCTTTTTTGTTTTAATAATTTAATATTAAAATAAAACTAAAAATGACTTAATGTAAATCCCCGTAGCAGAAACACCGCGACACGGCGACAATGTCGCGGACATAGAAATCTGCTTGCGGACTGTTTTTGTCGGCATATTAAAAAAAAGTTTTTAATTGTCTCCCGTAAAAAAATTTATTTTTAACTGTCCGCAACTTTCGGGAGCATTTTGCGGCGGCTCCCGAATAATAACGCTGTCTCCGCTCTGGGATGACGTCACTAACGCGAAAAACGCGCGAAAAGGAACGGCCGAAGCTGAATCTAGCTTTTACACACCTCTGAATCCTCTTGGTTTCCCATTTTTATTATTTGCCAACGATCATCATTTTTATTCCCCCTGCACCATTTTGGATTCGTTTTGCGGCCCATCGCAAAAATGCATTTATTTTAAACGGCCCCTTCAGATAAATACGATTTAATACAATAACCTCATCATAAAAGTATGAATGACTGATAGAAAACGGCCCTTCTAAAAAATTACCTTCTAAATCCGACCTTTCTCACAGATATTACTCATCAACATGCCTTTTACAAATGTTCTATTTTTTCAGATCAAAATATTATTACTATTGCTTTTTTCATCTTATGTTTTCATTTGCACGAGCTGATTACCCTGAAAAGTGCCCCTTTGACAATGTTTTGTTTTTTGCTGACTCAAGCAAAAACTCGATTCACAGAACTATGTGCGTATTTCGCTTAGGAATTGAGGGAAGAGGGAAGAAAATATAGTTGAAAAATACAAAATTGTTTAAACTCATCTAAGAATTTAATTTCCTCAAATATCGGTTGTTACGTTTTATAAATACGTAGTTACGGATTATTAACAATTATTATTCGAGAGTTCGTCGCCAATTGTTTAATTATTCCTCTTCTCTGTTTTAATTGTTTTGCACACTTGCATGCTTTTTCGCTCTTTTTTGTTATTTATTTTTTTATTTTTTTTATTTTTTTAACGATTTACTCTATTTAACCGGCTTTCTTATTACGCATTATTCATAATTATTACAAATATTTACAAACCATAAATAACTACGAATGATATAAAAAGTGTATTAGCAAAACTACATTTTGCGATTCTGAAATTAAGTGGGACTTCCAGAAATTGATCTGAAAATTGAGCGATTTGAGACATTTTGCGAATACAGCACTTGAAATGTATTATGTTTTACCAAAATTAAGCATAGGTGTAGCTGGGGTTATTTGCGCCCGGTGCAGTCCTTTCATTTTTTTGCCACATTCTACTAAAGGCCAGAGCAGACATCAGTGCGTTTCCGTACGCTACAATGGGTACTCAATGTATTTTCCCGTATCTCCAAAACGGATTGCAGAGAAAAGTATCCCCATTGTATGTTTGGCGTGCTTTTGTGGTTTCACGGGTTATCCTTTGTTGGCGAATCCCGACTGGTCATTAAAAGCCTATAAATTTTTCGATCCCGCACTGTTTTCCCCCCCCCCCTTTTACAAAGCGTGCACGTGCAAATTGACCTTTAAAAAACTCCCCTCATATACTGCAGCGTAGGGCAATCGCACGTGAGTCTGCGCTCGCCTTAACTGTCAGTATTCTCCGGTCGCTTATCTTTGTTTTTATCTTGCCACCTTCGACCGCGAACCCCCCCCCCCTCTTATTATGCCACTCTTTTGCTTATAAAAAAAAGTGAAGTAATTTCAGAATTAGGTAATTCAGACTATTGATAAGATTTGGTATTCTAAATTTACAAATCACATATCTTCTTAAATTTTGAAAAATTTCAACATTTTACTAAATGAAGAAAAAAAAATTAAAGAAAAGGTAAAGTAGTTCTGGGAAAGTAAGTCTTCAGAAAACAAATTGTCATAGTCTAACAGTTAGGTTATTCTTAGAATAAACTATTATCAATAAAGTTTATATTTTTTTATAAATAATTTTTTTTATAAATTAAAAGTTTTTTTCCTTATGAAATTGTTTAAATACTGTCTGTAACAGAATGTTATTTATTTTAATCAAGTTACAAAACTTGCTGCTTAAAATAAAATTTGTAATTCATACGATTTTAATATACTTTTTTAAGATTTATTGTTTTTAAGGGAACAGTTTACACCAAAGATCAAAGAATCAATTTTCTTTCTGCTTGCTAAATTATAAAAATTTTGACATCTTATTTTTAATCATATGCCAATAATACCACGAGAGGCTGCAACTTTTTTACATACACTCAGTGCAATTTCATTGGCAAACAAACTCTTTAGATGGCTTTTTCTCCATGTTCATATTTTCTTTAAGTACATGCTTTAAACATGCTAAGGCTTTTTTTTTTTTTTTTTTTTTTGTATTTGAGATAAAGATTTAATTTTTTTTGTACATGTTCTTTATTACAGTTCTTATCTGATAAATCTGTGCATGGAATTGGCCTTCAGTTTTTTTTCTTTAGTATTTTACAGAAATCATATGAAGAATACAGAAAGATACGTTACATTTTATTGTTTTACACTGTATCGTATATTAGTAGAAAAACTATATTAGACACAATATTAGATGTATCTGAAATCCATGCACAGCCTTGTGTAATATATATTTTGATTTTTTTTTTTTTTTTTTTGAGTAGTAAGAGATTTCTTTTAAATCAGTTTTTTAATAATTTTTACTTAAATGTGCAGTTTAAGGAGATTTATTTTTTCAAAATGTACTATTAGTTGAACATTGAAATGCATCCAGTTCATCATTTGTACTATAGTTTAAAAAATGCTGAAATGGTAAACTATTTCCTTAAAGGGACTTAATTAGCATGCCACAAAAAAAATAAAATTATTTAAAATATTTTTAACATTATTTCTTACATATCTTATTTATATTAATAGTTTTTATTGATATATTTTAAGATTAAAAGAATAGTGCTTTTTTAAAAACTTATAGTCACATTTCATGAATGAGCAAGCATCAAATTAGAAGAGTGTGTGTAAGAGGAAGAACAAATACATTTCAGTAACTTAATTTTAAATGGTGCTGTACATCCAACAGTTGGATGCAATACAAAATTTGTATATGACTGAAAAAGGAGAAAAAAAAAAAAGAACTAACTATGCACTGTAAGTCAAAACACACATTACAACCCTACAAGTTTTGTGGATGTCCTAGTCCTTTTCAGATTATTTCGAACCAGTTTTCTGTAATATGCTGTCTACCTATACTTTCTCATGGAACTCAAGTACCCTTTTTGAAAATAGGCTGTCCTTTTTTATTTTTTTCCTGGTGGCCTTTTTTTTTTCTCTAGAGTCAACACTATTTAACAGCAGTGGTTAAAAATTGTTGGGTTTATGTATGAATTATCCACTAAAATTACACGCAAAATTTTGCAGACTGATTATGAAACTCTGAAAGCTTGTCGCAGACAGCTACAAAACTTTCTGCCACTGGGATGTAAATTAAGTTAAATTACTTTTAGAGATTGATAAATAAAAAGTAAGTCCCTTTAAAATATTTATAATGAAATTATCACACTTTCTTTTGTAGTTTTATACAGGTATGAAACAGAATTTTTCAGGTTATGCATTAAATATTTTTTTTAAAAACTACCAGTTAAAAACAAAAATAGATCTATTTAATTGTTTAGCTTCTAAAATATATTAGTTTCAAATTTTAGGACAATTTCACGTTTTTACTTGTGACTCTGACATTCCAACATACACACACACAAAAAAAAAAGGATTATTCAAAATACTTTATGTATGGAGTGATAATCATACACAATGTAGTAGTAACTAAAACAACTATTTTAAACTAGTAAAATACCATGTTACAACATTGCTGCCTGCACAAGCAGCCGTGTTATAATTTTCATTAATGAATATTTCAGAAACACATTTTAAATATACAACTGCGAGGGGGGGGGGGGAATGCCTATTTGCTCTTTATTTGGCAGTCATTTGTCATACAGCAAAGTACATATACCATTCATTTGGAAATAAGGAATACTTTAATTTACTACTAATTTAATTTTCATAAGGGGCCATCTTCATACTTAATTCTGCATCAACTTTTTTTCTCATTGGCAACACTCTATTTTGACTTTATCAAACAAAAGAAAACCTTCAAATTACCCTAAATATAAATTTTCACCAATAATTTCCGGAGATATTATGAATTATTTTTTGAACGATTTTAAGGGACTTTCTGCAAGTATGAAAAACGCTATTTTTAGGTTCCGAACTTTTTGCTCAAGACAGTTAAAAGAAATAAATATTATTTACAGGGAAAAAACTGTTTCTAGTCCTTTTTTTCTTTTTTTAAACATTACGACGATTAGTAATACTATTGATATCTTGCAGTTAGAAATTTGTATTCCATTCTAAGTTTTGGGCAGCTGTGCAGTCTCTGTACCAGTTAATCCATCTTTTTTTCTAATTTTACTGTGCATATTGCTACTTTTGTTTACTTTAGCTTTTAATGATACAAAAGATTTTTTCTTCTGGCCGGTAGAGCAGAACTCTTCCGTTAAAATCGGAAGCGCATGAAATTAAGTATGAAAATTTGCCGGACTAAGGAGAACTGTAAGGAGAAAAGGAGTAAGTGGGCTCCATGGACTGCAAGGTTTAGAGGGTTTGGTTCGTTCGTAGGGAGGGGGGGGGGCACAGTTAACACACAGTAAAATTTGTCCATGGGGGATGAAAACAGTGTGATCTGTTGACGAATTTTACAGGTGCTGTATATGCAATTTAATGATTGATTTTGCAGTTGCTATGTGCAATTTGTTGACTGATTTTTCTAGCCCCACCATTATATTGGCCAGGCCAGTAGTCAGGATTTCATAAATTACCAGTTTTTTAAGTTTAATCGCCACCTGGCGACCGGGAACTTTAAGCTTTAGACTGTCGCCGTGTTTACATGCGGGTGCGCACTGAATTGTATGATTTTACCTATATAAAATAGCGATTATTACAAATAATTACAATGGTAGTCAAGAAAAAAGTGGACTCCTTAAATTCCATTTTGAAAAATGAATCACCATAGGTTGGGACACCAATGAACTCAATACATTTCATACATATACAGTTCTGAGTTAAGAAAGAAGGGGGGGGGAGAATAGAAGTTATTACATAATCATACATATGTTTTCTTTGTATGACTAGCTAAAAAGGCGGAACAGCTTTAGTATTAGTCCTTTTGGCATTCTTTTGTTTAGGCGGCAAAATCACCAACCCAATTTTGCCTTGCCGATGCAAATTGTAAACAATATGGCAGATCGGATGGTGCTAGTTTCCGAGATAATTTATCCTAGCCGTTGACTTTGCTCTGATTTATTTTAATGGCTTTTAAATATTTTTATGAAAAAATAAATTATAAACAGATTACAAGCTTACGATATAGATTAGGTTTAATAAAATATAATTACTTTTTATGTGAGGGGCGGCTGTGCCCCCCTCATTCCCCCCCTTTCTCTTTTTAGTATAATAAATTTAATAGTAGAAAACAAATAATATTCTAAAGACAATAAGAAAAAATTAAAATATATTGTAGCATTCTGACAAAAGTATGCATAAGCAAAAGTAAAGAACTAGTTTAAATCATAACAAATATAAACAAACAATGCTATCACATACCATGATTAAAATCGTAAACAGAGGTGGATCTACGGGGGGGGGGCTATAGCCCTCCCCATTGAAACTGAATTTACACTAGATAGAATAGCGTTTTGATGCTGCATGTCTAAAATTCGTTATTTTGAAATTTTAATTTAATTGTTTCATTTACTCCTTTGATTTTTAAACTTGACCTCAATTAATGGTTTTAACTCTTGGGTTGGTAAACTCTTGGGTTAAAATGGTTCCCAGGCTATAGGTATTTTCAAAACCTGAGTCCAAAGGAATCATCCGAAATTTCGTCTCCCTCTTGAAACGTCTCTCCATTTCGGTTTCTTATAAGGATGATCAGTAACCAAGTTGTTCTCGCCTTTACCGTGTATACACAAATAGCGAAGAATAGCTCTTTGTTAGAACGGTTTATGGCGTCCCGCAGTGGTCTCCGTTCCATAAGAACACAGCAAGTGAAGCAGCATCCGGCTTGGCCAGTGCTTGAGAGGGTCAACTTCCTCTCGGCTCAACTGCTGTGGGACCACGTACGCTAATGGGAGCTGGTGCACGTAAAATCTGCCGTGGCTCCAATATCCTCCAAGTTGTTAAACGATACCTCTGGGGGTGCCGATTTCAGGGAGTTGGTCCCTGCTCTGGAATAGGTTCAAAATTAGGGTACCCCAAGCTGAGTCGGACTTCCTCCCACTGAGGCTCATTAAAATGTTAACCGCCCACCGCCTGCCTATATGGGGGATCTGGCATCTCCCGGCGGTTGCCAGAGGGCATTAGCAACAGCAACAAAGGGTTATGGCAAGTCCAAAGAACAGTATTTGAGCTATGATATTCATTCACCCCCTGTAAAGTCGTAAAAAGGGGAGCTAATAATACATATAATACATATAATTCACCGTTAAGCATAAACAGTCTTTGCACTCGCCTTGTGCGGTGCGCGTCTCAGATTCTGCACTGATGTGTACTTGATGCAGCAACCAGTTGCTGCAATTCATTCCCGTAAGTCAGTGAGCCCAGATAAGCACGCAGGTGTTGCTAAAGTAAACAAACTATGTTGTGTTTACAAACGCTAGAGATTCGCCGAATTGGCAGTTGTTTGAGCTTGTAATTATAAATAGCATATCGTTGGTAGTTTATACCTCGTGTCTGCCTTCGAATCAGATTTTTCTTTTTCTTTTCTTCAATCAAATCAACTTCCATGTTGGTATTTCACTTCATAGACATTTTATTTTCGCACACCCTAATCATCCCTTTCAGTACGAATGGTATGGCTGACACTTACACTTCCGCCATCTTGCGTTGTGACGTAGAAGTAGATAACACTACGATTGACTGGAATTCCAGCAACCTGCAATATTTTCGCCTGAACGAAAAAGTTGGAGTTGACTGTTCCCTAGGTAACCGAGGGAAATTTACAGGAAAGGGGTTTCTGCAATTGGTTGCAGCAACCAAATCACATGAAAATTCCTTTGTGTATAAGGCCTCCCCCATCCCCGCACAATGTACATCTATCATAGAGGCCTTATTACACAAAGGAATTTTCGTGCAACTTCGTTGCTGCAACCAGTTGCAGAAACCTCTTTCCTGGAAATTTTTCTCGGTTACCTAGGGAACAGTCAACTCCACCTTTTTTGTTCAGAGGCAAAAAAATTGCAGGTTGCTGGAAATCCAGCTAATCGTAGTGCTTCCTCTTTCTTACGTCACAATACAATATGGTGGAAGAGTCAGCGTCAGCTATACCGTTCGTAGTGAAAGGGATGAGCGCTGCGAAAAAAAAATGTCCGTGAAATGGAATATCAACATGGAAATTGATTTGAATGAAGAAAAGAAAAATAAATATCAATCCGATCCGAAGATACATGAGGTATAAGCAACCAACGATATGCTATTTATAATTACATGCTCTAGCAACTGCCAATTCGGTGAATCTCTGACGTTTGCGAACACAGTAGGGTTTTTATACTATGGCAACCCTGCGTGTTCATCTGGGCTCCCTAACTTGCAGTAATGAATTGAAGCAACTGGTTTCTGCAACCATAATTGCTCTAAATTTTGTTCATGTAATAAGGCCTATAGACATCAAGTGACTAGGAATCCCAAGTGGCTATCTCCTGTACCATTGTGAAAGGTTCTTTTGTTCCACCGTTTGGATTTTCAGGGGTATTATGAAAGAATACTATTACTATGGCAAATTTTTCTTATTTGGTTTTTGGTCATTTCCTGTTTAAACAAAAGTAGACCTATTTTGAATGTTTAGGGATGGTGGAAGAATTTCTTGGAAGTACTGTAGTCCTTTCTAAGCAGGCTTCAAAATTTTAACCCATTGAAATTGCTTTCGCCACTTGGTCGTTCTTTTTGAATGAAGCGTTAGTGTGATTCATTTGTTCTCTATTTAGCTCTATTTGTGTGTAGAATTTAATTTAAACGCAAATATTATGACCTCAAGAAAGCGATAATTGAGTCGTAATATAGGTGATTATTTTATGAAAATTCCGAAATATGATAATTTGTCTAGTGAGAGTGAAAGCGCAAATCATCAGGAAAAAATCATAAATGCAAAGCCCCAGAACAAGCTATTTCAAGAGGAACAGCACTCACAAAATATGCATGTATCACTATCAGGTAGTTTGTAAAGAGGTGCATAATTAGAAGGAATACAATTGTATCATTTTGAAAGAAAGAGGTATGATTTAAATTAATTTTTTCAGACATTGTTTTTCCTATGAAGTGTAAGTCCTAGCAAGTTCGAGCATTTCATTTTATCGGGAATTCGCACACCTTTCTCGAAATTCAATTATGTAATATTATATATAGGCAGAAAAATAAAATATACAGGCGGCATGTAAAAAATCGTGCCAAATGTCGCCAAGCTTGGATACAGGGCCTCAGAGAGAAATTTTATAAGACGGGGCGAAAATCTTCCCGGCCCCTTTCGTAAAGCACAAAAGTTTCGAAAAAGGGGAGGGAAGGGAGGAATTTTTTTTTTTTTTTGTAAAACTGCTCTTTTTAATGATTTTCATATAAAATGCTAAAAGGAAAGAGAGTGGGAGAGAAGTTTTTCTGATATGTAATGGTACTTTTAATTCATGTTCGAAGGTTGAAAAAATAATATTTAAATGGTAGAATTGACATTTCTGCCATCTAAATCATTCTAGAATTATGTATTCAAAATTGAGTCTACTAAAAAAAAAAAGATTTTAATTACAGATCTATAAATGAAATTCGTAACACATTCTGAAAAATTCACAGACGCACTTTAGCTGAACACGGACCCACTCTAGCTCCCAGGGGCGGCACCCCGTCTGCCCTCCTCTCGTAGGGCCTATGGTTAACTGTTCCCAAATTATTGAATACCCAGTAAGTTAGACCCCCCCCCCTTTACCCAATCCTAGATCCGCCACTGATCGTAAATTATTGCAATATTAAAATAAAATCAAGATACCTGATATTTCATGGTATAAGATATTAATAACGTAATTATTTGTTGCTTCTACCCTTAACAAATAAACAATGGAAAACGAAAATAATAACCTAAAAAGTACTATCAAAAGAATGTTAATTCATACTAAACTGTAAATAAACAGTCAGTATGAAACTAAACATCCAATTTAAATTTAAAAAATAATTTAATAATACAATTTAATTTAAAATAAAATCAATGCAGGTCATCAGCCAGAGCCATTTCGGAAATACAGTAGAGCACCGAAAATCCGGATGCCTAAAAACCGGAAAGACCAAAAAACCGGACATTTTTTGGATTTCAGTTTTTTTTCCTTCCCTCAAAAAAAAAAAAAATAAATAAATAAATAAACTACAGGATGTTCAAGCATTAGACTAGTTTGTTATCATAACAATAGCGTCAATATATATATATATATATATATATATATATATATATATATATATATATATATATACACACACACACACGCACATATATATATATATAGTATCTTATAAATAAAAATGAAATTCTGTTTGTGGATTTGAGTTGTATACAAATCCACAAAAATGGACCTATCAGCCTGAAATTTTGCACAGATATGTAAAATAATATAGAATAAATCATAGTCCACTTTAAAACTTTTAAAGTCCACCCGTTCCCGGAATTTAAGAGATTTTTTATGTTCTCCATGCAAAAACCTTTCCATAATTGTAACCCCTGTAGTGAAAAAAGTGTGAAATAAGGATCGTGGTTGCCATGTGTGGCGATTTTGCCGAATAAGATGTTTTAAATTCTCAAAGTAAAAATAAAAGTATAATAATGATTTTTTTTGTTAGTTTATATTTGTAAGATTATTAATTTTTTATTATAATATCGTGTGCATGGGAAATCAGAGCAGGAATGATATGTTTTATATGCAAAACAATAAGAATTGAAGATTTCCGAGGCTAATATGTAATTTTTTTTTTAGTTTGGCGAAAAAATAAAATGGCTCAAATGCTGATTTTGAGAAAGTGAGTTCTAGCGGTTTGCACAGTTTTCGGCTTGGCGCAATTTATTGAGAGCTTAAGGAAATAGATTTTTGAAAGAAAGTGCAAAGGTTTTATTAGAATACAGCGTTAAATTTTAATGATCCATGAAGAAATAATGCAGTTATTAAGGGATTTCAAGCGATCTATCTTCAGAATTCTAGCCAATTGAGTACATTGATTTAAGTTGGGGGAATTCCGCCAAATTTCAGAAAATTGAAATCTTCTCATTTAGTACATCGGAGTAACGATGAATAAAACACGTTATAGTTGATAATTTAAAAAAATTCGGTTGTATTAAGGGATTCCCCTTTTCAAATAAATGTGTGCTTTACTTTTTGGTGGCCGAACCATTTCCCATATTGATTGCTGCTAAGTCAATGCTTCGAATGATTTCCTGAAAAAACTCTTGCAAAATGGCATATGTTGGCACTTTGGCGAGGCTTAGATTTGAAACTGGATTTTATTTGAGACTAGGATATATAATGATACTGGTTATAGATAAAAATGAATGTTGGTATGTGTGTATGAGGTTGAAAAACTCCAGCACCGTTGCACCATGAGATTTGGTTCACCTAAGTCTTATCATTGAGAAGCTTTTTATGCAATCCATTTTCCTCTAACTTGCCACTAGGTGGCACAGCAGAAAGTCGAATTCTATTCCGTTTAGCCGTTTACTATGCGAATATCGTCCAACAGATTTCGATGAAATTTGGTACATGCGGATATTAGAACACGAAAAATATTTTTCAGTATCCATTTTGCTGTAACTTGCCGCTAAATGGCGCTGCAACACATCAACTTCTATACCGTTCGACCGATCGGCATAAAATTTCTTATACTTACACATTTCAGCACGAAGAATATATTCTAACTGTGTTCCTTTTGATGTTACTCACTACTAGATGGCACTGCAATGCATTATTATTTTAACTCGCCACTAGATGACGCTGCAGCAGGCCAAATTCTTGACCATTCCAACGGTCGCTATGAAAATCAGTATACATAGCTATTTGAACAATGAGAATATTTTGGCGTTATCCATTTTGCTATAACTCGCCACTTGACGGCACTGTAGCAAATCATTACTTTAATTAACCACTAGATCGCGCTGCAGTGTATCACTTCTTGACTGTGCAACTGATCACTATGAAAATAGGTATACATAGATATTTGAACACGGGGAAGAGTTTGGCGCTATCCATTTTCCTATATAATTTGCCACTAGATGTCGCGTCGTCAGGGCTGTCCAGCTGATCGTCCTGAAATTTCGTATTCATCGATATCTGAATGCGAAGAATATTTCCGCCGTATCCGTTTTGCTAAAACTCTCCACTAGATTGCGCTATGCCGCATGGCCTTCTGCACCGTACAAACGATTGCCTTGAAATTCGGTATGCATGGTTATTGAACACAATATAAAGCAATATCCATTTTGCTATATCTCTTTATTACAATAAATAGTAATCCCCACAAATCGTAATATCAAAAAGTCCATTCATTCCCGTGCGAAGAACAGGTACTTCAGCTAGTAGTATATATATATATATATATATATATATATATCCAAAACCTCAGGGTAAAATCTGACTCATGACCTAACTTTCTTTCTTTGCATTCCAAAGATTTAACTGTTATTTCTAAACAGAAATGCAAAAAGGGGGGGGTGGAGACACTTCCTGTTAGTGTAAAGCATTTAAGCTTTAATAATCGGTTGAGATATTATTTTTAATTTTATGTTATTCTTTCTAAGGAGGCAAAGAAATTAATTAAAACTCCATACCTGCCAACATGCAATTTTTGAAAATCTTACAATACCACGGTGTCACGCAGTAATGCAATAAATATGCCTACTAAAGATAAAATGTAAGCAAATACAATTTTTAAAATTACTATTCAGATTTAGTACACTATTTTTAATACATATGCACATATAGGAAAGGAGGGGCATTTATTTGGTATCTTTAGAGTACAAATGTTCATAAGTAGCTGATTTGGCTGCTTTTAAAAAATACTTATCAAAGTCTTGCTCATAGCAATGGCCTTTGAGTTTACTTTTTGCAATTAAAATGTCTTCCAAAGTTTCATTAGACAAAAAACTATGAAATAGTGTTCTATTTTTCTTAACACTGCTAAACAAACGTTCACAAGCAGCATTACTGTGTGGTACAGTCAATATGCTTAGCATAACATTCAATCATATTTAAATTTCCCACTAGCAGCTGTTAATTTTCTCAATCTCAATTTTTAGCCCATTTTTTGTCCATTCTCTCTTCTGATTGTACTTCCTAGGGCAAATTATCAATTTGCAAAATTGAGATTGAAGCTCATCCCTGACTTCATCTACTGGCTTGCAAACATCATTTCCACATACTTCATGTGAGCACATATTTGGAAATAAATTTAAAAAATAAACTATATCTGAAAATGATTTGGCCTCACCATGGCACAAGTGGTTCTGCACACTGAAAGTGGTAGATGGCTGAAGTGTGAAGGTCCCGGATTCGGGTCCCATCGCGCGGCTGTCGATCCGGAGTTTTGGTAGGTTTTCTCCAGATGTAACGTGAATACGCGTTAGAACCCCTTAGAAAGTCCTCCTGCAAAGGCACCCAACCCCCCCGGCAGATCGCCCTAGTGTAGCGTTGCCATAATCACACACAACAACAACAACTGAAAATTATTTGTCTGCAAGATTATTTATGTTTGCTACTTAGCAAGATTATTCATGTTTGATAGGCAATTTTGATGTCGGTCCTATACACTGAGCAAAAAGCAAAATTGCATCCCCTTTGCGATTTGACGATACACGGATATTCCTTTGTAAAAGAATCAAGGAAAACTTTATTATATTGTTTATGTTTAATTTTCGACATTTCAAATTAATATTTCACAACTTCAAACTACACTGGACAATTTCATCAACACGTGTTTGTGATTGAAAGTTGTTCTTGCGCTTATGGATGGGAGCCAAGCGGTATTGGGAGGGAGATATTAAACAAATGCGCATCCACCTCCATGCATGCGCAGCAGCAAACTTTGACAAAGCATGGACACTCGGCATATCGATTACGAACGCTCCCATCTCACTTCTCCCACAGAGGAAAGTGGAGAGCGCTTCTGCTAAGCCTCCAATACAACGTATTCGTAACAAAATTGTATTCCTCCGCGCGAGGAAGATGGAACCATTGGAGACCAGAAAAAGCAGACGAACCCTATGTAGATACATTGATTACGGCGATTGAATGACTATATTGAAGCTTTCTTCTTTACGAAAAACGGTTGAGAAACGACAACGGAAGTAGAATTGAAAATAACAGAACTCAAAAGAACGTACAACAAGCATCTGAACAATTTTCTTTTAAAGATAATATGTTTTGCACGTATATATAATATTGCAGGTGTTAGTTTCGTTTTCATATTTTCAGTTCGGAGACGGATTAATGATATTTTGTGGACGGTGGCGGTTAGAATCATATTACAAATGATATTCCTTGACATTTGAATTACACTAGCTTTCAAATATAAACAAATGAAATATGCAATCGTTGCAAAACAATCAGTTGTCATATTGTATAATAATCAGGGATCACTCTAGAGCGTTTCAGGGGGGCGGCCCGCCCTGGTGCCCTTTTCCCGGTAAAATGCCGCCCTCTTTGCCCTTTTTCTTGATAAAATTCCGCCCTCCTTGCCCTTTTCCTTGATAAAATCCCGCTTTCCCCCCCCCCCAATCAAAATGCCGCTCTCCTTTTCTCCACTCCTCCTTGTTTCCCCTTTTCTTTGATTCTTGTTACCATTGCTGGCGTGGTCCCGGCTAGACCCCAAAAAAGCCTCTCTCCAACAACAACAACAAGGAAGTTGATTTGTTTATTCTCTTATCAATGATGTGTGGGGGGCATCTACTCAGTCGCCGTTCTTCTCCCTCCCGACCTGAGAGGGTTAAAACCGTTCGCTATAGCTTCAGGTCATAAAATATCTCATTAGAGAAACAATCTGTCATCCAGAAGAGTAGTCATAACAATAAATTATTTCCTACTGTAAATGGCGCTTTACCGTGTTTTATAAATGCTGTAAGTAATTAATAAACGCCACTTGGTTATTGTTTATTTTTTCAGATTTTCAAAACACATTCATCCAAACTTAAGGCTGGCTGCACGGAAAGTTCAAGACAAGGGCAATTCCGGAAATGTGGGGTGCCCCCCCCTAAACACACTCCTCCCCGTCGGTGTATTCAAAGACATTAAAATATACTCATAGACTGGGCACCCCTATGCTTTCGCTGTTAACAAAATGATCGGGAGCTGGTAGGAGTGGCGATGAGTCGCACGTGGTCCCGAATAAGGCGATTGGCGAATTCACCCCTCTTCCTCTGGGGGGTCAAACGGGTGTACTAAAAAGAATAGGAAAAAATTGATTCATTGACAGGATGTTCAGCAGTCAGGAAATACTACTTGAAAATATCGAATTTCGGGTAGGCATCGGGCCAAATTGATGACCAATAATCTGAAGTAGAAAGGCCATGCCATGATTACACTAAAAGCAATAATTAAGAACAACTTGCAAGAGTGCATAACATCCATTTCAAAACAACGGAAGCTGCCGTGATTTATGTGGCTAAGTCTAAGCTTATTGTTTACTAATTCACAACTGCATACTTATCAAACATAACATCCTTACGGGAAATCATTTTGAACTCCCTTCTTTTCCCCCCAACTGAAAGCGTAATGTGCCAGATGGCCCTTTTACATTGCTGAAAAACAAACATTCCAGGGGCATCTTTCAGATCACGCAAATGAAAGAAAACAGAAAATATAATTATTTATAAAAGGGCATTTTATCTGGGTGTATTTTTTTTTAAAAAAAAGGCTGATTGGAATTTTGTGAAGGAACAGTTATACCTCCTCTTTTGTACAGGGTCGTTTAAACGTCGATTTTGACTTCATTGTATTGTCTCCTGTATAACGAAAACTGTATGGTAACAGGGGTCTGTCCAGGTCGAAATCGGGTCCGAAAACGGACCCTTCACAAAATTCAACAAGTTAAAAACGGACCCTTCACAAAATTCAATATCAGAAAAACGGACCCTTCACAAAATTCAATATCGGAAAAACGGACCCTTCACAAAATTCAGTTTGACCAAAACGGCCCTTTCACAAAATAACTATTGCACTTTTCAATTGAGTTTAGGAATTATTATCATTTAGCGATCGCCGATCGGCACCCAATAATATCTTGTCCTAAATGTAAACAATGTTGATGATGATGACGGGAGGTAGGTTGATTGGAGGCCCTAAGCCAGGGGGGTAAATTACACCGCCTACGATTGCAGTTTGAAGCAGACGCATGCACTTGTTTGTTCTTCCTCCTAAGTTCCCCTCACCTGCTATGTAGGAGCTCTCTTTCTGGGAATAAAAATCGGACTAGTAGCGAGCGCTCATTTATTATTTCTTTTCATGTGAGTTGTGTTTATGCCAAAAAATTAAACATCAAGACATATTCCACTATAATATTAATAAGGCTCATTGCCAGAAGAAAAGGTGATGACAGCTGTCATTCTCGGATAATTACAACGTTCTTCATGAATAAAGACAAAGGCGTATGTAAAAAGGGCAGCCAGGTTGGGGAGGAGATTAAAAGAAAACACTTTGTTTTCCAAACTGGCACATTTATGCACCATGTATTAAATGTTCAGAAATCGTTTGATGCAATCTCAAAATGATTAACTTAGTCCTAAATCTTATTCTAAAAGACAGACATAAATTCAGATCAATGCAATGTTTCAAAATCGCGCAAACGTTCTAACTCGCAATAATTCGTTTTGCATTTTGAAATGAATCCGTAATTCTCTAATGCTTAGTAAATATCTGTAATAACTATAAATAATCTGAAGTAGAAAGGCCATGTAATGATTACACTAAAAGCAATCATTAAGAACAACTTGCAAGAGTGCATAACATCCAATTCAAAACAACGGGAGCTGCCGTCATTGCGTGGCTAAGTCTAAGCTTATTGTTTACTAATTCACAACTGCATACTTATCAAACATAACATCCTTATGGGTGAAATCATTTTCAACTCCCTTCTTTCCCCCCAACTGAAAGCGTAATGTGCCAGATGGCCCTTTTACATTGCTGAAAAAACAAACATTCCAAGGGCATCTTTCAGATCACGCAAATAAAAGAAAACAGAAACAATAATTATTTATAAAAGGACATTTTATCTCCTTGCATTAAAAAAAAAAAAAAAAAAAAAAGCTGATTGGATTTTTTTGAAGGAACAGTTATACTTCCTGTTTTGTAAAGGGTCGTTTAAACATCAATTTTGACTTCATTGTATTGTCTCCTGTATAAGAAAACTGTATGGTAAGGAAGGAGAAAAAGTTTTGGCAAATAAGAAAAGAAAAACGGACCGACATACCCAGGCATAGGGGGGAGAAAAAGGACGTTGCTGGGTGCCGCGCCCTGTTTAATCGGTCGAGAATCCACACTGTGGAATGTGAAATGGGATAAATATAGGTCAATCACTGCTCAAGGCTGAAAAAAGGGGGGGGGGTAGAAATAGTGTAATACTGCATTTTTTCATTCTTGGGAGTGAACAACAAAGCATAGGAGTGATTTTATTGGGATTTAATATCATTTTAAAGAGCGGTCATAGGGGTACACTACAGAGAAATGCTATCGGCATAGGCAGGGCCGTAGCGAGCAATTTGTTGCTAGAACCTATCATTTTTGATAGAAGACTGAAAATTTATAACTTAATTAAATTTTTTAAACTTAATTAATGCATGGGCACATCTTAAAGAGTGGGAATTTTCTGTTTGGAGACCATATAAAAATGTACATTTGTATTTATTTAGATTTAATCTTCCAACATTTATTATAATCATTACTGTAAAATTCTGTGCCCCCTTTTTTTTTTTAAACATAAATTTGTGATTTACTGTAAAATATTTGTGAAAAATATTTAAGGAATAAAACCCCAGGTCAGTTTTTTGGGGATATTCTGTGTACACTGACAAGTAATTTTTCTTTAATGGTACAAGTTGAAATTAATTTTTAAAAATGTTAGCTGATTTCTCCCATCTGTAATTATCTGCACCTTATTTTTGCTTTCCCTTCAATTGTTGAAATTTAACTAGATTTATAAATTGCATTTTTCACATCGTTAGTATTAGAGTATTTCTAGTCGAAACTGGCAGACATTGTAATATTTAAAAATTACTAAAGTTTGAATTTGGGGTGTAAATAAAAGTGTTTAGTACCTGCAATTTAAAATCAAAACTACCATGGCCTACGTTTATTATAAAATCTGTTTTTTAATCATTTAAAAGTAAAGATTTAAAGCTTTATATTTTTAATTTTAATCGAATTTTTTTTAAATATTGTTCTAGGGTATGACTATCCCGGATGTTCAGTGAACAGGAATTATTCAGTTTTGGCCAACTTTTTTTAAGGGAACTAACTATACCCATTTTGTTTTTAATTTTTTAAAAAATATTCAATTCTATTTCGTGATTACTTTCTTGCTCAAAAATGAAAAAGAAAATTGGAAGAAGTTCACAAAATGAGGAAAGATTCACAAAAATAGAAAAAATTCACAAAATTAGGTATAAATTCACAAAATTAATTATAAATTCACAAAATTAGGTAAAATTTCACAAAAATAGGACCCTGGGAAAGAAACCTGGACTGACCCCTGGGTAAGGAAGGAGAAAAAGTTTTGGCAAATAAGAATGGAAAAACGGACCGACATACCAAACCATAGGGGGGAGAAAAAGGGCTGCCAGACGTTAAAGGGTTGCCGGGTGCCGCGCCCTGTTTAATCGGTCGAGAATTCACACTGTGGAATGTGAAGTGGGATAAATATAGGTCAATCATTGCTCAAGGCTGGAAAAAAAGGGGGGGGGGGTTGAAATCGTGTAATACTGCATTTCTTCATTCTTGGGAGTGAACAACAAAGCATAGGAGTGATTTTATTGGGATTTAATGTCTTTTTAAAGAGCGGTCATAGGGGTACACTACAGAGAAATGCTATCGGCATAGGCAGGGCCGTAGCGAGCAAAAAATGATAGAAGACTGAAAATTTATAACTTAATTAAATTTTTTAAACTTGATTAATGTATGGGCACATCTTACAGACTGGGAATTTTCTGTTTGGAGACCATAGAAAAATGTACATTTGTATTTATTTAGATTTAATCTTCCAAAAATTATAATCATTACTGTAAAATTCTATACCCCCCCCTTTTTTTTAACATAAATTTGTGATTTACTGTAAAATATTTAAGGAATAAAACCCCAGGTCAGTGTTTTTGGGATATTCTTTGTACACTGACAAGTAATTTTTCTTTAATTGTACAAGTTGAAATTAATTTTTAAAAATATAATGTTAGCTAATTTCTCCTATCTATAATTATCTGCAACTTATTTTTGATTTCCCTTCAATTGTTGAAATTTAACTAGATTTAAAAATTGCATTTTTCACATCTTTAGTATTTCCAGTCGAAACTGACAGACATTGTAATATCTAAAAATTGCTAAAGTTTGAATTTGGGGTGTAAGTAAGTGTTTAGTACCTGCAATTTAAAATCAAAACTACCATGGCCTACATTTATTATAAAATCTATTTTTTAATCACTTAAAAGTAAAAGATTTAAAGCTTTATAATTTTAATTTTAATCAATTTAAAAAAAAAAATATTGTTCCAGGTTATGACTATCCCGGATGTTCGGTGAATAGGAATTATTCAGTTTTGGCCAACTTTTTTTAAGGGAACTAACTATACCCATTTTATTTTTAATTTTTAAAAAAATATTCAATTCTATTTCGTGATTGCTTTCTTGCTCAAAAATGAAATAGAAAATTGGAAGAAGTTCACAAAATAAGGAAAGATTCACAGAAATAGATAAAATTCACAAAATTAGGTAACATTTCACAAAAATAGGACCCTAGGAAAGAAACCTGGACTGACCCCTGCTAGAGGTCGTCGCCCGGGACAAACCTTTGTTTTGGCGCTCCCTTCTTTCCATTTCAATTTTGACGTAACAGCACTATGCCTGGGCAAGTGTCCCGTTTCCCCTCCACTAGTTGCAGACTAGCATATATACAGAGAGAAAAGTTGCAGTGACGCTGAATACGATAAAATTTGAATCTAAAATGGAATGTTTTCTGTCATTTTCGGGTTTGAAAATTGGCCTAATCATTAAAAGTTTATCGGCAAAACCAGATTCCCGTTATTTTACGATTACAAAATTTATTTTTTTTTATGCTTTTTTTTTGTTGAAATAAAGCATAATGGCTGCCTTACACAATTTTTGTAAAAGTGTAGATTTCATTGAATGAAAAAAATTTGTTTAATCATTTGCTTAAAAAATTGCTATTAAGAAAACACATTTTCGGACATAAAAGTATGTTTATAAAAGCTACCCTTATGTATTTGTAGACAATAATTAGAAAAGTTGCCCTTTTTGTGTGATATGATATGCCCTTTTCCCAAACACTGCCCTTTTTCTGTAATGTGCACCCTGCCCTTTTTCATTTCTAGAGTGATCCCTGTAATAATATAATCTTTTAAAAATAATTTAGCATACACATAATTCTAAGTTTGCAATTAAGCTATAAACGGTAGCCATAAAAGTTCCTTTTCTTCATTACCTCGCAATTAACCAAAATTATTAATCAAAATATACGGATCAAAACAATACAAACAAACTAAAAACATAATTAAACAAACTATAATTTATAAATTTAAAAAGCCGATTTTTCATTTTTCAATGTTTACAATACATTATGTATGAATATTAAAGAATTTTACAACTGTTTATGTAATCGAAATAAAAATTTTTGACATACCAATACATGAACATTACATTTGACATACAGGTTCAACTGTAGTATGTAAAAAAATTGCTACTCCTGATGAAAGTACATTAAAAATTATTATTTAACCTGTAAAAAGTGACACCAGGCTTCTTTACATTTGTTCTGTTAGTGCAATTAATAACACAACAGGCTACCATCTCTATTTTAAAACAAAGATTTAGTAAAACAAAGCTTTATCACCATACAGTAACAAGGGCTTCCCGCTAATCTTCTGGTCTCCAATCAAAAGAAAGTAGTTCAGCGGCGGAAACTTTCTGAAAACGGTATGTGCGTCGGTTGCTCCCTCCACTTTCCTCTGTGACTTCTCCTAACACGTCACAAGCAAGGCGGCGGGTGGGAGGGGGAAAAAAAATCTGTGAGCCAATCATAGCTTTCGCAACATCGGAGATCGGAGGGAATTCCTATTTTCCCTCTCGGGTTAACAGTAACACAGCGTATCAGTGGAAGAACGCAGAAGAGGTAGGAGAGGGAGGGGAGTTAGCGTAAATATGGGAAATAAAACGATCTAGTGTTTTTACGTTCGACGTAACGTCAATTGGTGATTTAAATTTTAAAATACTCCACAAAACCACTAAATTTTGAAACATAGTAAATAAAATCACATTAGCCAAAACTTTGCCAAAAAATCGTACAATTTTACCTTGCGGCCGTATAACCGTACAACTAAGCTAAAATCCGTACATTGTACGGCCAAACCGTACAAGTTGGCAGGTATGAAACTCTTTATAACATCATTCAAGTCTGCAGTAAAAACATACATTAGCGTAAATACCATTGAAAGCCTTGTTTAAAAAAAACGCATAAATAAAAATATCAGTAAGCTCGTGCAACGAAGACAAGAATGGAACAACTTGTTTGGAAAGCGAAAGCTCCAGTCACTCTGGTGAAGGGGGTAACTTCTGCGCACCCACAATCAGTGTTTTAGTGCATGGGATGGCGATAAAAATTGCTGTTATATCTTTTTATCCTTTGATACTGGAAGATTTTTTTTATTTTAAGTTGTGACTATGTTCACGTTATTGGGCAAGCAATATATACGCGGCAATTAGTAGGGCGCCTTTTTTTTTTTCTAAGTGAATTCAATAGAACAATTTCTACAGTACAACATACGGATCGCGGAGAGACCCCGTAATCCATGATGTAGCCGCTACTTTTTTTTCTTTAATGACCAATAATCTGGAAAATCCGAGAATCCGGAATTGCCGTAGTCCCGTCCATTCCAGATTTTCGGCTTTGTACTGTAAATAACCAGCTTTAGGATTACCATGTCTTAAATTCCGATTGTCAAACGGCAGGGTGACCATAAAGGCATCCTTTATCGTGCAAATAAAATCGCACCAAAAAGGTCTAATACTAAAGCTACATCAAGATCACCAAATCTTAAATATTATTGCTGTAAGTCTTTTTACAATATCTGATAACATGGATTTTTGTATTATTTATACACACATTTATTAGATATTTATGTATATCTTTGTCACATATAGATAAATTTGAATGATCCCTTATTTTGAAAATGAGTAAGTCATATTTACATCTTAACACCTACTCATTATCAAATTAACATAAATATTAAAAGTCATCAATAAAAACAGGAATTAAAAGCTTGAAAAGCACAAATATTTCTTGACTGCAAAATCTGCCACTGGTTCAATTGTCAAACTATGTTTGAATTATCACCATTAACACTTAATCTTTTAAAGACTAGAAAAGCATTACTAAAAAATTATCAGTGGTCTTGATTAACAGGACTTTCAGTGTTCAAAACTGACTGAATAAGGCACAAAAGATCTTTTGCTTTTGAATCCTGCCATTGCAGTGAAGTTAACTTTGTCAAACAATGTTTAAATTTATCAGCATCAAAACTATCACACTTCGAAAGATTTGAAAGTATTAGTCTAAATTTATTAGAACTCGATTCAAAGTCTTTCGAGCTGATTAGAAGTTTAATATTTTGTGCACCTAAGAAATAGGTTTCAAAATCATGAAGCCCCTGACGTAAGGACCACACCCTGAGAAACTCTGCATTGCATTCATCATCACATTTTTCAGGACAATGAATAAGGAGAGAAATGTACAAATCAACAGTCAAGTAAAATAACAGCTTCTTTGTTGAAAAACCAATGTCTATGTTCAATAATGGAGGCACTTCAGAGAGTATGTGGAGAATATTGTCAATATCACAAGGAGATGACTGAATATCAACAGCTAATTGTCTCAATTTACTAATTGATGAACTCACACAAACTGATCCATCAAGTACAATGTCTCCTTCTTTAGAAAGGCGGTTCAATTTATTCTTGATATCTTTTTGGATGTCTAACAATATTAAATTTTTATCACACCAAACAACAATTTTATCCAAAGCATGACGGAAACATATTTTGCAACACATTTTCAACACAGGTGGCTTAAGATCATCTGATAGCAAACATGGTATTATTTGCTCAATATCTTGGGAGCACTTTACATTTATAATATCACCGATTTTAGATTGAGATTTTTTATATAATTCTAAGATGCAAGTATCGACAAATGAATTCAATTTGTTTCCATTAGTAGACTTTGAATCAAGTAACTTTTTATATACTTCTTGATCTGTGATATATGTGATACTATACAGCTTCAATTCTGTGATTTCAGATCGAATCCTGTTGATAACTTTTGATGCCATTCGTTCGGAAACAAATTCAACAGTCTTTTTCAGAGATGGTGGATGTAAAAAGAAGAAATTTTGCTCTAACTGCATTTCTGTTTGCTGCTTTGTTAAAGTTACCTCTCTTTTGGTTGTTGACAATGGCGTTATTTTACGTACCTCTCTTTTCTTGTGGTTCTTTATGCCATTAACAAAACTATGAATTAATACTTTGAATTCAGTTAAATAGGGACAGCAAGAATGCACGAGCTGTTTATCAACAATGGCTAAGAAATCTATCTGTTCCTTTTTGGAGATGTTTTTCAGTGTCACTGGCTTCAACAGGCAACTATACTCAAATGGATAATTTAACACATCAAATAACCATCCAATTATGATGCGTAGGAACCAAGCATTGAGAGAATTGGAAGGGAAAATATAATTTCCACGATATATAGCAGCTAAAATTTGTAGAGTATCTTCGATATAGGGAAGGTTTTTCGCAACGGAATCAATCATACTTAAATACTCTACAATCCAAGGAACTGTCAAAATAACCCTGTTCTTCTCCACAGCTGTTCTGAGCAATTTAAGTACATCTAATGGAGGTATTGAGTGTTTGCGATAACTGAGCTGATTGGTCATTATAACAGATGGCAAAGGATCAGAGACTTTATATGGCAGAAAATATAAATATCCAAGAAATTTCCCCAGCAAGCGCAGAGTGTGCAACAGAAAAATATATTTTTCTTTAACCACATCCACAGAACTTAATTCTTCATCTGAAAGTATATCAGCACTGTTGAAGCTTATTATTTTGCAAACTAAGATATCTTGTAACTGTTGATTAAAGGCTATAGAATCAGCCCCATTTATGAATTCACTAAAGAATGACTGAATTCCATAAAATGACGGTCTAGGATTAGGTTCACCAACAGAAAAGGGCATCATAAATCTCTGGTGTAGCTTCTCAAACTTGTCTGGAAAATTCTTTTGGATATCATTTAGCAGTTCATCATAAACTTCATTCACTTCCAAGCCAAGACAACTGGCAATCATCTGATTCTGGAACAACTTTGCAAGGTGGTGCATATTAATCATACCTGGTCCCAAATTTATGACACGTTTGGCATCACGATGAAAAGTCTCATGAAATTTGGCATCAGTGTTGTGCAACGTTAACCGCTGCCAGTTTCGTAAAAGCTTATCAAAAAGATCTCTCTGTTTTCTAAAGCTCGAAAAAGTTTGATTATCGATAAAGTTTTCTTTACTATCTTCTTCCAGCAGAAAAGGAACCCTGTTTGGAATGGAGATTTGGCCTTGAGATTTTGCACAAATTTCATGATTTGCTTTACAGCTCGCTTGTAAAATATCCACTAGCTTGGAAGAAAATTTTGACAGAAATGGTATTTCAGACAAGGAGAGTAAAGTATTTTTATCCAGCAAAGTCAGAAAATTTTCAAGGTAGCTCAAAACAGTGACTGCAAAATATGTACAGTTATGGGCAGAGCAAAATACATCATCTTTGTCACTAGACTTATCACTGGATAGTACTCTAGCTGTCAATAATTCAAAAATGAAATACAATTCTGATGTTACATTAGGAACAAGAGCATTTGCTATCAATGCATTATAAATAGCTGAATATGCGTCCAATTGACTCTGATGGGAGACTTTTGTAGGATCAGGAACAATGTACTGCATGTGTGGTGATTTTAAAGGACTTACATTTCCAATTTTCGAATCACTAGAAACACTGGATACAACTGCAGATTGAGATAATTTGTTCCTCTTGATTTTTAACATTTCCCTCTCACTCTGTAAATTCGATAGGGGATTCTCCATGAATGGGGTCTTTTTAAAAACATCATTTGGCGTTTTCTCAGTGGCTGGAACAAATTTCACAGTTCCAAACTTTGATGAGCTTTTATTAAATACTTGAACAGGCGTTGGGGTTATTCTACGTCGCACTTTGGATTCATGAGATTTTACAATGGTTAATTTTTCACCAAGCGGAGGAAAAGCTTCAAGGTTCGTAATGTCTTCATCAAAGGACGATTTAGAGCGAGCATTTGCCTTTTTATCGTCCAGACAGTTGAATTGTAAAACTTTTTCTAGCTGAATATTGCGATTTCGAATTATCTTCCAAGCTTCTACTTTTTTTATTATTTCGGGAGAATACTTTGTCATTATCACGGGTTTGATTGCGCTCAGAACACTGGTCAGCTTGAGTTGAAGTCTTATATTCAGGAGCTAAAGTTTCATTATTGTTACATCGAGCATTATTTCGCGATTCCTTTTTTACTGAAGGAGACTCTAAACCTTTCACATCTTTAGAAATAATCCATGCGCATTTACCTTTTACGAAATTTAGAAAATAATTTATAAAAATGCATCTTTCATCACAGTTTTCAACAGAATCGTCAGTCAACCATACTTTAAAATCTTCCAATATAAAACGTCCAGCTAAAACATTTTCTAAAACCTCTGCCATAATTAATCGATTTTATTTAAAGTATCATTTTATATTTGTGTATACAACACGGACAAAGAAATAAGAAAATATAAGTACAAACGTGTACATAGTAAAATGGTAAAAAAACGTGAACAAACGAAATTGGTTGTTTAGTTGAAAACATGGGCGTGCTCGTAAACTCCTCATCTCGTGCAGCAAAACGGAAAAACCATGGAGACATCAGGTGCGTTAAGACTGCCACTTTCGGGTAAATCTAGAGTAAAACGCGAACTGCTCGAGTTTACTCGGGGAGATTGACATCGGGCCCGTTCGAGAAGTCACCGGTTGGTTATGCACCGGTGCTACCGGTTGTGGAGTTTCGGTCATCCTGACCACCATAGATATAGGAATAGTGAACTAGATTGCGCACAAGGGAAGGAAACTTGTTGCCAGTGCACTTCCGAGCGGCAGCACGACAGACACGATAGTGGCAGAAAGACGAAAACGTCGCTGCTTACGACTGCTATGCAACAGCATTAATTTACATTTAAATACAGAATTGATGATTCGTTCAGAACCAAATTCAAAGAAAAAACATTTTGTTATGATATTTTGCTAGCTATTTTTAGTTTATTTTTGCTGTTAGATGGTCTAAAAATGTAACACATTAAAATAATCGATTAAATGTTTATTTTTGCACACAAGGAAAACATAAAACTTTTTCTGAACAAAGATGTGAACTGAAATTAAGTATCAATTGTGTATTGGAAGTACTAGGGTAAAAGACCGAGGTGTCATAGATCTCGTAAGAGAAAACTACGTTCATATCAAGGGGGGGGGGGGATTGTGCTTCTTGTTACATTTTAAGAAAATCATAATATTGTGGCATAGTTTGGTGATTGAGTTTGGATCTTTCTTTCCCTCGTAAATGTATTTCTAACGTTCTTGAGATTCAAATACGCCTTCTTCTACTTTTTTTTTTTTTTTTTTTAAAGCAAAAAGGCTATACTTAGGAAATTTTATCCCTTTTGAAGTGGAAGTCCAAAACGGGTTTTTTACACGTCCTTTATATCTTAAAAGAAACCGATTTCCAAAAAGTTATAATGTTACATTCTAAAAAAGTATTCGTGCAAGAGAGAAATTTCCTATATTTTAGATTTGTGAATAAAATTGAGTTTTTGAAAAACGCACAACTTGAAAGAATTACGGAAATTTATTTATACATAGGCTAATTCATATTCTATGATAAATAATTTTTAATATACAAAACCAACGTAGGAATTTAATCTCTTGCTCGAATACTTTCTTTGGAGGGTGTATATTATCAATTTCTAAGGCATGAAATATACATATAATAGGCATTATATTAATTACTGTGCACAATAAAAATTTTTTAAAAGCTTTTGCTGTTTTTTTTTCTTTCTTTTCTTTTGAGAGGGGGTGGGGTGGGGACAATATCCCATTCCATTATCCCTCCCTAATATAAGTACCTCGTTTAGAACTTACCTTTTCAAATGCTTTGGAAAATTGAAGATAGTTGGAACTACATCATCTCTTTAGCAACTTCCGATTATGATTTGATTCAAAACATTCAATTCTTTATTAGATAGTGGAAACCTAAACAATCAGAAAGTTATTAAAATCAGAAAGTCATCTAGAAAAATTAAGTAAAATGACAGTTTGCAGCATCGAAGCATTGCACAAAACATGTGCACTTTTTGTGCACAACATTGCACAAAAAGCATCAGAAATAATCCTCCCATGATAACTTTGCTTGGCATAACTTAACTGTTTTATGGCTTTTTAAAAATACATTTTATAGTGTACTATTGTTTGTTCAGACAGGAATGTGTAAAACTTAAACGTACATTCAATTAAAGCACTGATTTAATAGAATTTCAGTTAATATTAAAAATTGCGTCACCAGCAAGGTTTTTTTTTTAATTAAACTGTGGATTTGATACAACACTACAGAGCTGATATATGCTTATTCAAAAAAAAAAAAAGTTAAAATACTTACCATAAAACACTAACTTAATAAAGGCTTACTTAAACAAAAGTAAAAAGAAACATAAATAAGACTTAAACAAACAATCACGTTGAACTAAAAAAAATGAATTTAATATTAAAACTAGTAATTTTAAAAGTCGTTAAAAAATGCTCAAATGTGGAAAATCTAGTTAGAATAAATAAGATAAATTCAATATCCCCAATTTAAGAGTTATTTTTGAAAAATTAATCATTTCCTGTAAAATATGATTAATAATTATTCGTAAAAAGTAAATTACGATGCTTTATTTATCTCATTTTTTATAGTTTTAAGTGCCAAGTATACAATTTAAAAATAAGTATATATATATATATATATATATATATATATATATATATATATATATCGTACGGTCAAATGTTTTAGGATTATATTTATATAGAAACATGAATTAAGCAATGTCTACTTTAATTCAAGAAGATGTGCAATATCTCCCTTCGACTTTACAAAGTGAACGAAAAGCATAGGTAAATAGGAAATTTAAAAATACTACTGTTATTGAACATCAATTGGTATTTGATTTTCAATACCACCAATTTCAAGCATTTATTACCTGTGAAAAGATATTCCAGATCCTTTCCTAAACCTGTTGGTGCAATTATACGCACAGCACGACTTCGGCATGATAATGCTTAAAGTTAATTAAAAATAAATAAATAAGATGCTGGACTAGTGGCGAAAATAACCATAAACCATGATCAAGACACTGCTTTCTGCCACTATCATGGGCGATGCCACCGAAGATATTTGGCAACAAGAAAAACCTCTTACTAGTATACGGATGCGTGATCTAGTTATTCCTATATCTATGCTCACCACATCTATTTCCAAGCCCAAGAAAATAAAAATAATCATTGGCAACACTACGCTAATAACCGGAATAACCCACCTCCATGGACTTAGATTGGAAAGGACCTACAACGGCAATGGGATTCCTTCCCTGAAAACGAACCTAGAGGATGGGCAGCAGATGGATTGATTAGGAGATTATCTGTTGCTGCCATCTAGTGGCAATAGTTGTCAAATAAACTTTTTCCATAAATTAGGAGGCGATATATCAATTTTATTAATTATTTATTTGTATTTTGAAATTGATAAAATACAATAACGCTTTTAAAAATAAATAATCAAAGTTATGTATGCATATTTAAATAGTTTTTGTGGTAATCCTCAAGGTTTTTGTAGCTATTTAAACTGCATTTTTAAGATTTATATATATTTTTTTCTTTAGTGTTTTTTTACACCTCAGCACCAACTTTTTTGTGGCACTAGGTAATATAGGAAAAATATTCTCAAAGTACTCAAGCCGCAAAAAAATTAATAGCATTATATTTTTGTTACTCGTGCTATTATCATGAAATATAAGAAAACAAAACTTCTCATTTTTTATAACCTCTTCTTTAAATAATGTAATGGGTGTAGTGACATTATAAAAATAATTAAATGAAACTATCAACTTCTCTTAGTGTCAAAAAAAAAAAAAAAAGGTTGGTGGTGAGGGTTAATGAAGCACTAAAAGAAAAAAAAATATTTATTAACTTTAAAAATGCAGTTTAAATAGCTACAAAAACCTTGAGGATTACCACAAAATCTATTTAAATATGCATACATAACTCTGATTATTTATTTTTAAAAGCGTTATTATATTTCTTCAATTTCGAAATATAAATAATTAATAAAATCGATAGATCGACTCCTAATTTATGGAAAGTTCTCTCAACTATTGTTTGCAACTATTGCCGCGGGATGGCAGCACCAGATAATCTCCTCATCAATTCATCCCCAACCTTAACTGAAGCTGGGCTATTTTGATAGCATGGCGTTTGTTCTCCTTATCTGTAACTCCGTGCCCACCTCGCTAGCAGGGTCATTCTGGTTGCGCTCTGGTCACGCTGAGCCGGGGCCTTCGCAATTAGTAACGGGCCTGCGCGTGTATTTTGAGCAGGAGCTTGCAATCTTCAGATCCAAATGTGAGCATCGTACCTCGACGAAATATTTTCACAGTGATTTTAAACGAAAAATTTCGTAATTAAGATTAATACGATTCCCAAAATTTAAAAATTTTATTTCCGAAAATTGAGGACCATTGGGATGAAATACTTTACCACCATAAATAGCTGTATAAATGCTATAATATATTCTTCCTCTTCTTCAGTGGCGCAGCAGTCTCGCATGGGTCCCGGTCTTTCTGCCTCAGAATTTTATTTCAACCATCCTGTTCTTGCCCCTGTTTTCCAGTGTGTCACCGTAATAGTTTTGCTATTGTACATTACAATATCATAAAAATCGCTGATTATCATGTTCGATATCCGCCTTACAATGTTAGGAATAGTGAGACAGAAAAAAAGCAATAAAAATACTGCACCCACAAAATTTATAAATAACGATAATACATATTTATTTTTACATGTATAACATCACAGAAGACAAAACCAGCATATACATTTATGAAAGTGGCTGCATACTGGTAGGTAGGTTTACAGAATTATTTTGAGAAAGCATGAAACTGACATGCAATTAGTCGGTTCTCTGAAGCTGGGTTCATACTGGCACACAGTTCCGCGATGACGTCACAGAACTCCTGCTTTGCGGCTATTCAACTAGAGCAGTAATTCCGCGGCAGACAGCAAGGATTAGCCAATGACAGTATGAGTTGCATTTTTACGCTAAACCTTATTGGTCTAAATATTAAATGTGGCAGTTAGCTTCCCGTCAGGTGAGAAATGTTACGAAAGGGCAATGTTAAGCAGCGGTGAGCTATCCTTTTAAGATCTGGACTTATTTTTTGCTACACTCGCACAAAAAGGTATTTGAGTGTAAGATAAATTTTATATTACAGTTACATGAATATTTTTTTTTTTTTCGAATAACACAGAAATCAAAAGAACCATAATAAATTATTATTTTATACAAGATTCACTTCTTATGAAGCACGGAAGTATATATAAGGAGAGGTTATGGGGTTTGACCTCCCCCCCCCCTAGTCTACGCAAAATGCTTGTTTTTTGCATTCGTGCCTCAAATAAGTATATCATAAAAAAGTTGATAATGAATTTTGAAAGTTTTATTTCAATTAAAGCAATTAAATTAATTTTGTACTCTCTAAATTTATGGGTAATAAAAAAAGTAAGAAACTTCGCAGAAGCTGCGTTTTTGCCGACAGCAGAAAGTTGACCGATGTACAGTGTCTACTTGACCCGCAAGCGCGAAGTGTCTCCGTATCTGCCTTTAGGCAATGAGTGGGTGTTGGTGTTGGGGGAGTAGGATATACTCACCTTCCTGTTTGGACACCCCCATGTGGAAGCTATAGCTACGACCGTGTTATGAAGAATAGTATTTTATATACGAAATTGACTTTGGAAATTCGACTTACACTCGAATACTTTTTGAGAGATTGTAGATCACCTACCCAATTATGTAGGCCAGAGCTTAAAAAGCTGTAATAGAACGTTGTGGCCAGTACGAATCCAGCTTAACAATTGCCACTGTCGTTCACTTAAACTCTCATTTAAACATGGCAATTATTGTAAGAGTGCACTGAGTATAAAATTATATTTTGTCAAGATAAGAAGGCTGTTACATAAGGCAAAAATCCTTTGTTCACGTACATTTGTGTTTGTTTATTTAGATATCGAAAATTTTGAGAAAATTAATTAAACGTTTATTGGATGGAAGTTTTAACTAATGGTTCGCAACACAAGATTACACTATGAAAATCGTTAGAAAGAGCAAAAAATTTTGGAACTCTGAAGAAATATTCTGAGCAATGAAGACACAAATTGAAATTTTACAGAGACAAAATACTCTGTCTTCAATAATTCATCATGCAGTGTAGCCTTCTCCTTTTCCTTAATAATGAACAGTTTTCAAAATAGAAGTATACCTTTTCGTTCTTTTCCCTTGTCAGAACAGTATCTTTCATTTAGCACAAACTTGCCTTTAAAACCCGAAGATATTACTAACAAAGTTAAATTAACCCATTTGTGCCTGGATATTTTTGCGACTTTCTTCGATTTTTACTGATAACAGAAATAATAGATAAATTTCTGATGTCAACTTCTTGAACAAGGGATGATTTCTTTTAAAATCATTATGACTAAAAATTGAAATATCAACATACTGCTTGGTCATGTTAAAATATTTTGTAGAGTTGAGGCTCAATACTCATGAATAAAGGGTAGGAAAAATAAATAACGTTTTTGACTAATAGCGAAAATGCCGTCCCAAAAAAGGGACGCTAGGCATAAATGGGTTAAGTAGTAATTGTGTTACTAATTCAAGTACGAACTCATGATTAATTTGTTTGCTATGATACATATTGACATAAAGAAAATAGATGCATATAATTTGAAGGAAAAACAAAGTAGCACTTACTCTCATGATTCACGATTGCTTATTTCAGTTTCACAAGTGGATATTTAATATACTTTAAAATAACTAAATACACAAGACATTTTTATAATGAATATTTCATGAACGTAGTCGTATTTCCTATGTTATTTTAAACAATTCAAGATTAATCTTTAACAAATTATGTATTAAAGCACATTTCAGTGTATTCGGGATATCCTGTATATTGGAGAAAATTGATAAAATACGCTCTATAGCGCGATCCCCGAATTAATTATTCTTTAATAAAGACATTTCATGTAGTATATATTATTCTTTTGTCGCTTTCTCAATCGAACTTTGGAATTGAGCAAGCATAATGAACGCTTGTACAAAATATTAACTACATTTGAAGTTTCTGTATAAACGGGCAAAAATAAATAATTTATAATTTACTGTATTTCTGCACTGTACCAGATGTAAGTCTTAATCACATAATCAAGGCATATATAACTAATAAATAACATTTTCAACTGGCAAAATTAAATTGTCTAAATAGTATCACAACGTGATGCTTATTTACAAGAATAAAAACTACTCAAGTAAGTAATACGCGATTTCTGATTAAAATAATTTATTTATAAATAACACATGAGTAATTATTCACTAAAAATGATTTACATACATATTTTTAGAATTTTTAAATACATTATAAAAGTGTTCACGTACCTTTACATTCAGAGCAAAATGTTCGAATTTTAGGATAAATTTTCATGAAAGAAAATGGCGCAAGATTCACAAAAGGATTACCTACATCAAGTTCTTTAGTACGACAAAGGTATAAAAAATTGTTTTAAAATAATAAAATAATATAACATTTATAATACTTAGAATAATAAAATAGAACACTGTGACTGGGGGAAAACAGGCCTCAATGATAAACTCATTTTTAGTGATGGCAACTCATATGCAGGCCCGTTGCTAATAACGACGGCCCCGGCTGAGCAGACAACCGCTACATGACCGGAACGTTTTCGAACGCAGTTAATTCCAGAGCTCCGCCCAACGCTCCGCCTTTTCGAACAATCTGGTCGTGCACCGGTGTTACTGGTGCACAACCGATGAATTCTCGAACGCGCCCATCGTGAACGGCTTTGGGTATTTAATAGAAAAAAATGTGGTGCCCATATTTACTAACCAGTGCAACCAATGGGAGCGAACAATGACAATAAACAAAGGTCACGTGATATATCTCCCCAACTCCCCACGGAAAATCCTTGGGGAGTTGGAAAAACCTGGAGCTGTTCAGCTTGGTTGAATTCTGACGATGAATTCTGAACACTTTGGGGGCGTTCGAGAATTCATCGGTTGTGCACTAGTGCACGACCAGAGCGTTCGGAAAGGCGGAGCTCTGGAAGTAACCGCGTTCGAAAACGTTTCGGTCATGTAGCGGTTGTCTGCTCAACGTGACCAGTGTGCAACCAGAATGACCCTGCTAGCGAGGTGGGTTATTCCGGTTATCAGCGTAGTGTTGCCAACGTTTATTTTTGTTTTCTCCGCTTAAAATCCGATGTGGTGAGGATGACCAAAACCGGTTGACATACGTGACGTCTTTTAACCGAAGAATGACCGCAGCCGGTAGCACCGGTGCATAACCAGCCGGTGAATTCTCGAACGGGTCCTTTGTTTATCTCCTCGAAAAGCTCAAATCGGGCATCCTGAACGGCTTGGGTTTTTCCCGAGTAACTCGAGTTACTCAAAAGTGGCATTCTGAACGCGCCTGACTGAAACCACTTAGGTTACTATGCAGATAGATTTAGTAGCTACTAAAACTATTGTTCAGTTACTAAGTTAGTAAGTGGGCGGAGATACTAAATGTTCGTAAATCGGGATTCAGATACATATAGTACTAAATCACGTGACCAATACCAAGGGAAGCCAGGGAAAATGTAGGGATAAGTTAACAGGGAGGCTAGTAGACCAATCAGAGCGCTTGTTCCAGGCGTGCTTTGCGACGCATGGAACAAGCGCATTCTTTCGCAAGAAATTGCGAAATCATTACATTTTCATGTACAAGAAATTAACGTTGAAAAATTGTTTAAAACTAAAATTTTTTTCCTCGAATGCAAGGGCGGATTAAAGGGGGTGAGCGGAGGAGGCGACACCCCCCTCCAGAAAAAAGAAATTAATGTAAAAGACCCTATTATACTACCATAAAATGGATGCATCCGCCCCCCACCCCCGACAAAATTCTATTAATCCACCACTGCTCGAGTGTTCAAGTTTTTAAAATACAAAAATGTAGATTTACTATATTACGAAGAAGAATGAAATGTACAAAAAGTTTAACATTGTAAATATCTATTAAGTGTAATATTCTCCTTACTCGATTTCCACCTACATGAAGGACTAACAGCCTCTGATTTCTGAGTGGCATTGACCCTTAGTCTGCTTTTGGATTTTTTCGGTTGCCGATGGTAAAATACGATGTCTAAAAATATTCGCGACATTTCATATTGATAGTGTAATTTTCTTTCTTTTTTACAAAGCTAGGGGTCATGCAGGGGTCCCAGGGACGTATTATTGCAATTTGTGTGTGGAGGAAGGAGGTTAATTGGAAAATTCACACACACATCCATTTTATGGAAGTAAAATAAAATAGGATATTTTACATTTTTTTTCGTCGGGAGGAGCTATCTCCCCCTCTACCCCCTTTAATCCTTCCTTGTGAGGGCAACTGTCAAGATTTGAATTTTGTACCTCTAAGACTTCTTCTTACTATGCAGGAAAAGACTACCAAGTGCACCCTTCTGAGGCTTGCGCCCCTGGCACCTGCCAACCTGGCCAGCTCTTAGCTACGGCACTGATTTTGCAAATTAATATTATGAAAGGTCGCCCCCCGCCCCCTCCAAATAAAATAAAATAAAATGGAAATGTCATTTTCCCCGAAACTTGAAAGCAATGGCGTTGCTAGGGGGGGCGTCAGCAGTTGCTCCCCTTAAGCCTTTGATTCGCTGATTGGCGCAGTCGCATACAACGCGAACTTTTGTTTTACTTCTGTACAAAAATAAATAACTAATTAAGCCTTATAATTTTTTAACCTTCAAAAAAGAGGTAGTGTTCCTTTCTAAATACAACTTTGCTAGTCGAGCTCTTTTTTAAGAAAACGTTAGTAATTTTTTTAAAGTGTTTTTAACGACGTGTAACGAAGCACAAGCACACCTATTTTATACCAGACTCTCATAATTTTACACTCCTTTTGTGTTTCCATATGATAAGATCACAGCGTCAAGCAGAGAAAACATACATGTTCCTTGAAAAACCATGCTCAGTAATAAGATTTCTAAGCACCCTTTTTTCTCTTCCCCTACATTTCGCGCACTTTCAGGGAACAAAACGAGATTACAGTAAAACTTCGATTAACCGAACTCGGTTTCTTCACTTTTTTTTTTCACTTTCTACTATCATCCAAAATTTCTCTTAACAAACATACATTTTTAAAGTTTTTTCCCCCCCACATTCCTTTTGTATGCAATCCGTCCTTTCCAAACTACGAGTGCAGATAAATATTTTGGAATTCCCTTATATAGAATTCCTTCTCGCAAGCTCAATTCTCGGTATGAGTGTACTCTTCCCACTTTCAAACATCCCTGTTCTAAAAAAAAAAAAAAACACCCCATTTCGAAATTTGGAAGGCCATTCTGCCGAGTCCCAGAACAATCGAATGTTATTGCATCTTCTGATTCTAAGATTCCTCTGAACTCATGCTTTTAAGAAAACTTCGGGATAGAGCTGCCCGGCAAAGGATGGCCAGTTTGCATCAGATGAAGCTTCCATTTAAATCATTGTGAGTTTTTGTTTCAGAAATAAATTTATTTTCATTTATAATTTTAATTTATTTTGAGTTGTAACTCTCTTATGACTATAGAGTTAAAATAGTCCTAATAACAGTTCAATGATGCTACTACATATTAAACTAGATGATTATTGATGAATTCTCGATTATCCGAAGTAGGTTCTTTCCCAATTACTCCTGATATTCGAGGTTCTACTACCTCCATCCATCTAGGTCGGATTGCAGATAATTGGGTCGGGTCTTTCATGGGTGACCGGTGTCTGTAAATGTAAACGGTCACCCCCTTCCCCCCCACCGATCTGTCCATAGAAATATCTATCTGTATGGCGCGAATGTTTCAGATGTACTTGTACCATAGATATAGGAATCTCTAGATTGAGCATAACGAGAGAAAATTTGTTGCCTCCAAATGGTAGCCATGATAGTGGCATGCGCATGCGCAGAATGGCAATAACTTAAATTATAATGGTATTTTCAATCATTTTAGAACCATCTGTATTTTAAAAAAGTACTCGTATCGAAATATTTTCCCTCGAACTTATTTATTTTTCTGAAGTATTGCAACGAATGTTCTATTTTACATCGACGGCAGCCATGATAGTGGCAGAAATGGGGTGCGTTTTTGGCAACAAAAAGCACACGATTAGGAACATTCGATGAGCAATCTAGGTATTCCTAAATCTATGACTTGTACAAGTGTTCAGAAAAAAAGAAAAATTTCAACTCTTACTAAATACTAGAATCCACTGTAGTATGGTAGTAAAAGAAGGGGGCGGTGGGTTCTCCATAAACAAAAAAACCAGCGCTTTAGCTCGAGGACTTACTGATAAGCAAGGACAGGACTTGCAGAGGGTACACAGACACAAGGCACATATTGTTTCCTTTCCTGGTTTACACCAGTCCACAAAATTACTGAGAAAGCAACGAAAAGGAATTTAAAAAACCTCCACGGACACCCCTCGAACCTATAATGAATTCTTCTTTTTGTTGGTTTATCAGTTATTTTCTAAATCTTTGCTAAACCGTGAACTGCACGCTCGTTTTCGTTTATTATTGTTTTTTCTTTAGGAGTTACGTTTAAGTTTCATTTTAACTGGAATAGTGTGACTTGTAAATATGCAATTTTGTGAACTGTGCATACGTTTCTATGCAGAGTTGGGCAAAATACATAAAAAATGTGTTTTCAATGCAAAATACAAATTACATTTCTTCAAACATAAAAAATTTCAAAAAACTTTCTTAATTGAAAAAATACAAAATACATGTATTTTCAAAATACACACAAAATTACAAAAAACTTTCTTAATTGAAAAAATACAAAATACATGTATTTTCAAAATACACACAAAATACATCTAAAACTTTAATCAAGAATAAGTAAAATTTTCTACAAAAACTTCTAGTTTATTTTATTCCAATGTATTTTGAGATGAACAAACAAATGTAATAGTAACTATTTTTTATTTATTCCTTTTACTATACATGAATTTTTTCTGGAATAAATTGCATCTTAAAAGGCATGAAAGCAAAACTGTGTTTGACATGCATTTATTGAACGTTATTTTCTAGTGATAATGAATGGAATTAAAATATAAAATTAAATATACTCCTAAACGAAGATGAATTAAATTATACTTCTACTTTAAGGTGCATTCATATATTACTACAAAAAATGTGTGCCATTGTATTAATTTACTTAACAGTATGCAATTTAATTAAGAAATTATGAAAAGGACTTTTAAAAGATGGTATAATAAATCTAAGCACTATGATTTCAAAAAATAATGATTTGCTTTAAAAAAAAAAAAAAAAAAAAAAAAAAAACTAGTTTTTCAAACTGATTATCGCTTAATAAATTTCTTTTTGGAGCATTTATGATGCCTGCAAGGGGGAAAAAAGTCTTTCGACAGGAGCACTAGTCGGCAAACTTATGTTAAATTCCATGAAAATTTCTTTTACTGTCGGATATGAATTTAGAACTTTCAAATCTGTTGATTTTTCTGAAAGGTGCTGCAGCAATTAAAGTTCAACCGCATTTTGAAAATTTGTGGTGTGTGGTTCGGAGTCATTGAATTGAAACCCGTCATCAACATTCGTAGTAGTTTTATCTTCAACCTCTCTCGCATCACTCTAAAATTACTTCATTTTCCTAAGATAATAAAATAAAATCTTAAATTATGATAAGAAGCATATATTTAGGGTTCAAGCTCTTAAAGCGAATTTAAACTCATATCTAGTATTTTTTAATACAGACATCAATGGTGAGGTTTAAATTTTTGAGAACTCAAACATGATACATCCATGATTCTAAATATAGGATGAGTAAATGATGAACAATATTTCTTGTGAAAATACAAAACACAAAAGTATTTTGAAAATAGTATTTCAAATGCATGTATTTGCAATACTGTCCAATTCTGATTATGAAAGCGCTATGGGCGTCAACAGAATATTTTCCCCGGTGTGTGTGTGGGGGGGGATTGGCAAAGATTTCTTTACCATACCGTTATTATGATGGAAAGAGAGAAAAAGAAGAAAAAACAGGGACAAAAAGGGCATAGAAAATCCAGGGAGGGACAAGTGCTCGCCCCCCCCCCTGTTCTATGTTGCCTAAGCCTATGTAAAGCACCCTCATCATCCTTTGTCCACCGCCCTCTCAAGGCATCCAGCACGGGCCTGTTCCAAGATCTCTTTTAGGGTGATTAAAGCACTGAAGGGGGAAAATATAGACACCAGATAAACACAACAAAGTTTGCAGAAAACAACTGACTGGTCTTCTCTCTGTAAAGCGACAAAATGTTTCTCCAATATTTCTTCAGGATATCCATGGAATATTCTTTTTAGCATATGTAAGCACTACATTAGTAGGAACCAGACTTCGTGCGATTACACGATAATGTGTAATCGATTACGAGAAATGATATGGATTATGATTACGAACAATTTCTAAAAAGATTATGACTAGTGAATGCTAATTTAGTAAAATAACAGTAATCTTGAAGTTAAAGAAATCAAATATCAAAAGAATTTGATAATAATGCAATTTTAATATAGCATTTTTGTAAAATATTATTTTAGTCATCGATTGCAGTCGATTGTAATCGGCACGAAGTCTGGTAGGAATACCATACCCACTGAAATTTTCAGTTTTAAAGATATAAATGCTGCTGCGTTTATTCTAGAAATTACAGTTCTATTTTTTAAAAATGCTTTGTCTTTAAAAAACTGGAGAAGTGTTTGACGAATTCACTTTTTTTTTTGTTCCTTCAAGTAACAAGTGATAATCAGAGTGCTGATTATCACATGAGTGGGTCTGATGGATACAATAGAAATTTCCAACAGAGCTCTGTGATTTTTACACCTGTCAGCAAAGCAGCATGTGGTCCGACAATCGTTATGCAGAATAATATGCTTCCTATTAAACATCACCAGATTCCAAGTGCTTTGTTTAAATCCAAGTTGTAATAAATTCCAAGTGCTTTGTTGTATTTGCTGACAGTGTCTCCCCGAATTCATGCAAGGTTGTAGTTTGAAGAAACAAAACCTACTTGATGAGTTTGGCACACAAATTAACAGTGCCAGGGCTGTGAAACAATTCAGTATGATTCATCATGAGTTGCACTACACATTGATAAATTTAAAAACTGCGTCTTTTAAGGCTGTAGTTCGAAGGGGGAAAAAAAACTGTTTTTGGTCTTGGTACACGAAATAAACTAACAGTACCAGGGTCTCGAAAGAATTAAAGATGGTTCTTCATAAGCAGCATTACACACTGTAATAAGTGAAAAAACTGTGACTATTTTTTAAAGAGTGATACGTTTTGCAAAACGTTCTATTTTTAAGCATTTTTTCTAAAAGTTTTGTAACTGATACTGGTTTATCATTTATTTCAGTAGTATGTAGTACTACAGCTTGTAGAGTCACAAAATTTTGAAGTGCCTGACATAATTAGTTCATTTGTACTTATGCACCAAAATCGCATAATTTTTTCGAACTACACTGTAATTGTGGTTATGTTTCTATGAAGAAACATAACCCACATTTTTCACCTCATCGTCGGATCCAAAGTGCTGCCACCATGTGCAGGAACAAGTGGTAGTCTGACAGTTTGGGCTGTACGATGGGTGATCGAACTGCTCCCAATGAAACTGTCAAATCATCGTTTGAGTGTCAGCAGCAGTATGGGGCTGAGCATTCTCATGAAGCAACATAATTCCTTTACTAAGCATTCCTCTCCATTTGTTTTAGAATTGTGCACCATAGTTTTCTTAAACTTCTTTTTCAAAATGATATTTACTTTCTGAATACCCCTCGTGTCATACAATGAATATTTAAATGTGTGAAAAATCTGCTATTTTCTTTCACTTTACACACAGAATTTGTTAGTAGATATATTATATACAGTGTTGTTAATAGACAATTATTATAAAAATAAGTGCTTTCGTATAGTTTTATTACATCCATAATAGACTGGAAATAATACATTTATGGCACAATTAAGCTTGAAGAGCAGATATGAAATTATTTTCATCACTGCATCAAGCATTTTAGTTTTTGAATACAAACAGCACCACATAAAACTTTGAAAGTACAATATTTATATTTTTGAATAGTATAGTAACTGTCATTAAATTGTTTCATTATAACACAACACCATTTAGTACCACATATCAATTTTGATTTTGTTAAATGACGCAGGACTGTCATTAGACTGTTTTACAACACAACACTATTCAGGTTTTGGATACAAAAAGCCTTACATGAAATTTTTGATACTCATACAATGCAGAACAGTCACTAAATTGTTTTACGATAGCATAAGACCATTTAGCTTTTAGACACATGAAGCATCACATGAACATATTGATATTGTTAAACAATGCAGGACTAATATCATATTATTTCACCATAACACAACACATGGAATTTAGAATTACTTTATAGAAAGACTAACATGAAAATTTTGTTACTGTTAAAATACACAAGACTCATCGAATTGTTTCACAATAGCAACACCATTTAGGATTTGGAAACAAAGCATCACATAAAAATTTTGATATTCTTTAACAATGCAAGACTCTGGAATTGTTTCATGATACAACATCATTTTACATTTGGGTACATAAAGCATGACATGAAAACTTTAAATTCACAATTTTCATCTGTAGGACTATTATTCAATTATATCACAATAATACAACACCAAATTGATATCATAACATTGAAACAACATGTAGAAGGTTATGATCATGCCATAAAGGCAAAGATCATCAAAAATTCTCTGCATTGAACAGTTATTTTATAACATCAATCACAATATAGAGAAAATTAACAACATGAATGTGCACGCCAGCACTGTAGCTAGGGCCAGGAGCACTCCTGGCAAGATTTGATATATGTGCCTCCAACACTTATTTTCTAAGAAGAGAAACAAGACAACAGTCTGAAAAAAGTGCACCTCCCTTAAGGGTTAGGCTTCTGGCAGCCAACCTGCCTAAACACTCCCTAGAAGCAGTGCTGATGCAAGCATCTCAGCATCATTGAAAACATTTCAATTCATGAAATAAAAATTGACACAAGCACAGCTACAGAGTTATGTAGGCTTGCAGGCCTAAACTACAGAAGAAAAGTGTAATTCATGATATTCATAACATTTACAAAGAAGCATGGTGCAGAAATATTTTTTTTTTGGGGGGGGGGAAGTACCTCAACATACGGTTACCATGTTGGAAAGAACAAAACGCAGGGAAAAAACAGCACACAAAAATCTAGGGCGGAGCAAGTGCCCCCCCTTGCCGTATTCTGCCGGCACCGATGCAAAGAAGTATGCTAAAATGGTGAAGGAAAGGGGTGGAGGAGTTTATTTAAGCTAACTATGCAAAAATGCAATAAATTAGCATTGAAGTTTATCGGTATGACTAGAATGGAAAAATTCCATTTAAAAATAAAAATGCATTATATATATATGTGTGTGCGTGTGTGTAAATAAAGGGAAGCAAGAACTGCATTAAAATGTAGTTGAAGATAAACATAGCTGAATATGCACAGAATTTGAATTATAATTTGAAAAATCCGTAAATCATTTGACACAGGTCAATAACATAAATAAGGGGGGGGGGGGGAGAGTGTAAATTTTGAGTCTTAAAATAGCTTAGGAACTTTTGGAAAGGTTTTTTAAAAGGTGTGTTCTTTACACGTATAGAACAATTATTAGAGCTATCTCTTTACAAAGATCAACATTTAAATATCATTAAAATTATCAAAAGGCAATTATCTTTATTACTATCAAATAAACTTTTCAAAATATTCAAGAATAGTACAATTTCACTGAGTACTTTTTTTTTTTTTATAAAAGTAGTAAATAACCATTTTTGTACAAATTATAATTTAAAACACAGTCCTGGTGATAAGTTATTTTCGATTAAAAAAAAAAACACCATTCATTCTAAGAAAAATGGATAACAACAGATTGTATGCTGAGTGGTTAGCATTTCATTTCAAAAATTCAGTTAATTTTATTAAAAGACCTTGAATAAAAACCCGATTAATTTTTGCAATAACTCTCTCAAACTGGGCTCTTGATAACTATTTTACCTTACTACAAAAAATTATATATAGAAAACTATTTGATTAACTTTCTATACATGGCTAACCATTGGTAATCTGCTTGTAGAAATGAAGCTGTTAAGTCCCATATTACCGTTTGAGAAAAATTATTTTACTCATAGCATCCACAATTACTTGTCATAATTATGACAATAATTGCCATAATTTTCTCTCCATTATCTAGCCATTAACAATGCAAAATGTGCTTTTACAGAGAGAACGTGTGAGATTTTTTAGTTTTTAGCTATTTGATGAATGTTTGAAAAAAAAAAAAAAAAAAAAAAAAAAAATTCAAATTTTATTTAGCTATTTAAAATATTGGCAGAAAAAAATTCCAATTTCAGAAAGGAAACATATATTGTGTAAGTTTTTTTTTCCCTTCAGCATCTTACTTCATGGGGGGGGGGGGTGTACCCCCCCAAACCCTCAACCCTTCTTTTTAAATATAAATATGATTATACTAACAAAAATTCTCCTAAAGCAATTATTAAGTATAATATTGCATTGACTATAATGGTCCCTTTACAGAAACACAATCAATTAAAAATTACCCTGTCACAAAAATACAATAATTAAAAAAATGACCTTTAATTGGCATTTTACCCTACATTTTAATTATTTTAACAGCAAACCAAAAAAAGTGATTTTTATAAAAATTGGTACACAAAATTTACAAAAATAGATGTTGAAATTTCTCAAAAATAAATGGGACCCTGGAACCAATGACAGTGATAATTTGCCAGTGAATTCATGGATAATTTGTCAGTAAAAATTCCTGGATTGACACCTGCTTGTGTATTATCCCAATGACAACAGCGAACTGCCGTTAATCATTCTGGCAGCCCAAACTATTCAAAGCTGTCAAAGATAAATGGGAAGGTGTTAAACAAGTTAATGGCTGACCATCATAATGGAATAGAGTTACCAAATTTTAGTTATTAGGAATTGTGTATTAGTTTTCTGCTACTGATGATAAATCACACTGCGTTGGGGAAATAAATATAGTTTAAAATGGTGGATGGAATAATATGCAAAAACCTATGTTAATGCAGCAAAACATTTGGAAGTATTTGGTCATTTGCAGTTCCAAAATGTCTCCAACTTAAAGGGGTAATATTTGATTACAGGTGCATTTTGTTTCCTAGAAAAATGTCCAACTTAAGGCAATGTACTGTAATAATGTGGAAAAATAAAGGTCAAGCTTAATCATCACACAAATTAAGGAAAATGTCATCAATACTGAAGTTATTGGGAAATTGTATAATGAACAGATGCATGAACAGTTAACATTGAAATATATATTATATATATATGAATTGAAAATAAACTTCATACATTTCAAATAATGAGTGTTTTTGATTCCTCGCATGGACTTAGAGCAGGACAATCATCGGCTTGTGGCAGACAAGCAAAATTGCATCATTATTTCAAAAGAAAATATTCAAACCTTTCCTGATTGATGAAAAAGTGCCATATAGTGACTCACAGCATGAAGAACTCCCACACGATGTTGATGTACACACACAACAAAATTGCTACTTACAGTGTTATCTTACAGGCACTTTTCATTAAGCTATATTTTGATATGAAGATGATTATCCAGTTGCTCCAAGTCTGTAAGCTCAAGTTGATTACCATGAGGTATCACTGGACAAGTTTTGAGTCCTTTATCAGTGATGAACAACATAGGCAATGATACATACAAGAAATACTATTCTTCTCTTGTGGTTTAAGTGTTATTCACCAAAAAACTTTTGATGCAAATTAATCCTAAAACACAAGTTTTCATTGGTAAGATATCTTACCTATGACTTTAACATGCGAGTTAGGATTAATTCGTGTATCAAGTGTTTGGTGAATAAGGCTATTACAGCTGTATACCAAGGGAAGAACAAAATCTTTTCTTTAATCTGCTTTTAACTCTGCTGTTCTTGTCCTAATGCATTAAGGGAAAAAGTATTTCCTTCTGATGGAATTTGGCAACGATTCTTTCATGCTATTAAAAAATAATAGCAACATTAACAGAATTATGTGCTTCTCGGAATATTTGCAGGCATTTTAAGGGCTTTAAAGTTACTCATCAATGATGAAGAGATATTTTTTTGCAGACTCCAAATGCATTAGAAGAAAACTGAACTATCAAAAACATTCTTCTACTAATTTCAATACATTACTTAACTTACCATGATGATAAATGTGTTGATAGGTTCAGAATTCCATATTAAAAAAATTAAATCTTTTAAGAGCTTTAAATGCTTCATATGTTTACTTTTTTCACCAAAGATGGACAAACTGAATTTAATAAGATTAGTCATTAGATTCAAATGACAGAAATATAATAAAACATCAAAATAGTTTTTTCTGGGATAAAATAATTATGCTTAACTAACACTTTAAATTTGAATGATAAAACTTTATTTTTAAACAAAGAGTTATGTTAAGTGGTGCATTGTGATAATGAAGTTAAACTATATCATTGAAGACCTGGATTTCAAATTAAATTATTTTTGAACTATTTCCCTAGGTACATAATCTGAATAGTATCAGATTTCAAGTCAAATTTTTTTATTTAATATTTCCTAAATAAAAAATTTGAATGCTAGAAATAAAATAATGTACAAAATTTCTTTGAAAATGCATATTTTTAGGCTAATATTAAGGCTTTACAAAGCAAAAAAAGAAAATTTGGCTTACACTGGAATACTTATTAGAAAGGTTGTAATATTTGACCTATGAATTTAGCTTTAAATGATAGTCAAAACATATTACGATAAGGTTGATTCCTACTTTAGGTCTCCACTCTGCCAAATTCGTGATAAATGCAAATGTTGTAACCTTGCTAACTTTCTGTGAATGTATGGCAACCCTTGTGAAAGCTACCATTTTGATCCCCTAGTCTAATAATTTAACTAAGGTATGATTATGCCCCCCCCCCCTTAAAAAAAAAAATTATAGCATTTAGATTTTAAGATTGATTTTAGACTTCAAATGATTTGTTTTATTCTTGCGAGTGCAAGGTAAAGGTGCTTTTTATTATGATTTAACTAAAGTATGATTGCAGCTAAAAAAAAAAAAAAAAATCTAGCGTTTAGATTAAAAAAAATTCCCTTTAGATATCAGAAAATGTGTCCTAAAATCTATTTAAAAAATGGAATAGGCAAAAAATAATAATGGAATAGAACCGGAAAATAGCTTACTTAAAAAGTGTTATTCAACAGGTCATGTAAGAAAAATATCTTTTTTTATATTTCATAGTACTTTCAAATTTGTTTATTTTGTATGCTCACTTGGGTGTGTTTCCGGAAATGTTGCAGCTCCTACAAACAAGATGGAGGAATGCACCAAAATGGCAATTTTTGAAATCAAACCAAGTAGGGTTCTAAAGTAGGAATTAACCTACGATAATGATAAAATAATCCTTCTAACAAAATGATCCCTGCATTTATAAACACTGCACTAATGCATAACTTGCATATTGAAAAAACATTTTCAAATTAAATTTCAATAACTAAATGCAGAGATTTAATAAGTGTTTACAAACATAGGAGTAAAGGTAATATTTAAAATTATTCCTTTAAATATCTGAATCCCAGTATAAAAAGGGCGATAAAATAATAATGAAACAAGTATTACTGATATTACAAAAACCTGACAAGAAAAAAACATGAAATAGAAATGGTAGCAGTCTGGAAAGTTTGAAAAAAAATATTCGTACTATTCCCATTCAGTCAAAAGTATAACATCCCAGCAAACACACACAGGTTCTCTGAACGTCTATTAACGTTCAGAGAACCTGTGCGTGTTTGCTGGGATTAAATCAAATGACTATGATGGAAAAAATAAATTTATTATTAGAGGCAGCTTTTCCTAAATATCTTTATCCACACTAAAGGATTGAGACTCTCCAATACTAAGAACAAACTAAAGAAAGTTAATTAAAAAAATATCCTATTATTTGTGTACTCAGTATTTGTCACCTCTTTACGAAATGAAATATTTGTTGATTTTAAATATGCCTTTTTGGCAATTCCTAATAAAGGAAACATCCATAACCCAGTTTTGCAGGTAGACTTAACCCTTAATAGGAAATTATTACAACATTCATTGCCAAAAAATATGAAAAAATTGCCAAGGGGTAGTAGACAATAACAGAGCTTCAATTTATTATTTAGCTAATTTGTCTTTTTTTTAAATTACGTCAAAGCTTATTTAATTTTTGTTTGATGTAAAACAGTTATGCCGGGGCATTAATTCTCATTGCAATAATTCTGTATAATTTTTGGCACTTTTCAGTTAGCCGGCCACAAGTGAAAAATCACCAAATAATATAGAATTCTGTCAAAATTTTTACAACCATAGAACCAACTGTATTGGATATGAATGATAATACAGTTGTAGATTGGAACAATTACTTAAGAGATGTTTGTGTAGAAGTATTGATGGAATGTAAGCAAAAAGAATAATAATTGGTGTTCCTGAAAAAATAGTTGAGATAGACAAGAGCTTATTTACAAAACAAAAGAACAATGCCGGACAACAAATGCTGATTTTATGTGGAGACGAGGAGTAAACGATCTATTTGAGCAAATCCTCAAGGACATCACCGTATACTGGAAAAACCAATAATTATAAGCATCCTTTTTGGGTAAAACTGTTTTGTTTACAATTCATTAATATTTGTTTATAGTTGAATGTTTTCGACTTTTACTCCGTTGACAGTTTTGTCATTTGTTTCGCTTGGCGACTTGACTCGCCTTTGGTTCACAATTGGCAACATTTGCAACCAGCTAATGGAAAAGTACCTAATTTTTTAGTATTAGATCAGTGTTTAGGATGCAGTATCGCAGAATGAGAAACAAAATTTTAAAATTGCATTTTCCATTTTTTTTCTTAAAAAGCCAAAAACAAAACAAAAATTTCAAATCAGTCACATTTAATTATTTCTCATAACAATTTTGACTTACACATTTACAAGATATCGACAGACATGCAGATTCAGAACATGACTTGTGGTCTGAAATGGGACTGAAGCTTGTTGCCCCTTACACCAAGTTTCAAATCATAGCGATTCTTCACTCTCCGCACGAAATTCATATCCCTTGCCGTCTTTGCAGCGGCTGGCCCAGTGGCTCCTGTATAACCCACCGATTTGTAATACGACAGAACTTTTCTGATTTTCCTCTCATTCTCCGGAGTGATTGGTTTCAAGTTCTGCTTGTAATACATGGCCAAAGTGCGGTGCCCCACGGTGGCACCAGACGGAAGGACAAGTTCGAATTCCGATTCCTGGAGCAGGTTTGAGATGACTTCCTCGTCAAAGACTTCTTTGTGGTCGTCGCAAGAAGAGTAATCATAGAACTCAGCGTAATCAAGAAGGGTGTCTCCTTCGTGTAGCATCTTGCAGTGTCCCTTGTCAATCATGTGCTGCCTGACGGATTTCACCGATTTGAAGGCTTTACCCTTTCCATGGCACCATAAACAAAGGTGGCCAACATGGATTTTACCAGCCAAGTACCCGATCAGGCTATCGATATCAGCCACAAATTCGATATCGGGAATGAAAAAGGAATGAGCTTCTGTCATGTGCTTGAGATTGGTTTCAATGGCATCGCTCTGGTGACCGCAAAACAAGCAATCGTTTGTCTCAACTGTAATTCTGTCTTCCTCTTCTTCATCACAGCTCTCCCAATCACTGTCATCTGACCAATCGTCATCACTGTCATCTTCATTTATATCAATATCGGGATCTTTAAATTTGCCTCCGGGCAGTTGGAGCGGTAATGCGTCACCTATAGGTTCAGGCGGTTTCTTCTTTGCAGCTTCAATATGTTTCTTAGACTTAAGATGGGTAGCCCTGGCATTTTCGGAAGAAAATTTTTTATTACATGTAGAGCATTTCAAGGAGAGTTTCTCTTTTTCTTGATTAGCGGCCAGAAATGCAGCTGCTCTCGCTTCAAACTGCTCTTTTGTTACAGGAGATAAGTCAGCAACTCTTCTTTTCAAATTATATCGATGCCAATCGCTTTTGTAATGCTCATGATGTAATTCGGGAACGGAAAATAGCAGCTTACATGAAATACATGTTAAAGCCATCTTTCAAAAATCGAGAGAATGACAACCAGCTGGTTTCACAACCAGTGTAATTACGTAAGCAGCCGCAGTCCGCAGCACCGCAGTGGTAAACAAAACAAAATTTTAAAAACGACGTGGTAATGGTGTTTTAAACGCTCCGACATACCGGTTAAATAATAATCCGTACTGAAATACTGAACTGGTGAAACCACGGACAAAGAAGGAGGGGAAGCTAATGCTCGATTTTCGGCACATGGCGCTCTACGCTAAGAAAGTCCGGTAGGGAAGGGAAAATCAATCTTATCAAAGCGTGCTTCAATTAAGGTGACCAGATTTTTGTAGTCAGAATCGGGGACATGTCCCCGATTCTGACAACAAAACTGGGGACATTTATAATTAATGCAATAATTAACAGTAATTTAATTGAAAAACAATGCAATAATTAAAAAATTGTCCCCAGTTCCATTTTTACATTCTGGGGACAATTTGAAAAAGTCCTGAAAATGGGGACTGTCCCCGGAAAATGGGGACATTTGGTCACCTTAGCTTCAATCCATTTTAAATAATTTTTCTTCTTGAAACATTTACCTTAGAAATTCAAACGTAGTAAAATTTTATTGCTGAAAATCTCAACTATAACATAATTTTTTAAAAAACTCGATAGTTATTTATCTTTCCTGAAATGGAATTTATTAAAACATCGGATGTTGATATTTTTCTTTTGTCTGAGGACCGATCCGGACCGTCAGAATCGGACTCTCTAAATCACAGAGCGCCCTCTATCGGCTTTCAAATTTAGATGCCAAAATTGTGGCTTTCGCTTTCGACAAACTTCTGCTGAACAAAGTCCCCAATTTCTGTGTTTCTTGCAGTTTGTCTTCAAAAGGTAAAGAAGCAATTGAGTACAATTTGTAATTATTAAACTGTTTTCAAATTAGATTATTGTTAATTAGGAATGGGCAGAAGTGTAAACAGACAGTATGCGCAAGATCTATGCGCGCGTTTGAGTGGCAGAAGTTGTCCATTTGATTGGCTGAAAGTACAATGTTTTGCCACTCAGAGTTCTAGGATGTTTACGTATGACGTCATGTGCCCATTCCTAATTATTTCATTAATTATAAGATGTCCCCAATTTTGTTTCAGAATTGGGGACATGCCCTCAATCTAGTTAAAAAACAATGTAATAATAAAAAATTGCCCTCAATTGCTCCTTTACATTTTGAGGACAAATCGCAAAAAATACAGAAATTGGGGACTGTCCTCGAAAATGGAGGACGTATAGTCACCTTAAGCTAAGGTGACCAGATTTTTGAAGTCAGAATCGGGGACATGTCCCCGATTCTGACAACAAAACTGGGGACATTTATAATTAATGCAACAATTAACAGTAATTTAATTGAAAAACAATGCAATAATTAAAAATTGTCCCCAGTTCCATTTTTATATTCTGGGGACAATTTGAAAAACGTCCTGAAAATGGGGACGTTTGGTTTGGTCACCTTACCTTAAGCATGCACACGTGGGCATCTATGGGCGCATTTCGTGACATCACTGGCGGTATTTGATCCGCCACGATGATTCATATGTCAACTTATGTTTAAAATGTTCTTTGTAAACAGCTAATCAATCCTGTCATAAGTAATAATTTCTTATATTTCCTTCAAGTTGTGTGTTTTTCCAAAAACTAATTAATTATTCACAAAACTTATTCAGTAAATTTAGTTTATACTCGGATACTTTTCTGAGTGGAGAGTACAGAGTACAGAGAGGTGTGTGAGTACCAAAAGTGTTCCAGTAAGTAGGATTTTGACATTTCAATTTTTATACATAATGATTTTAAAAGAAATCATCCCTTGTTTAAGAAGTTGACATCATAAATGTTTCTTTTATTAGGAAGTTTTTGCGCTACCTTTCTTCCTCCGCTAACGGTAATGTTAGCCGCTAAACTGGTTTTCAACCATATTACGCATGCTCTCGTTTACCATCGGAGGTTAGCGTACCCAGCAAACACACACAGGTATCTGAACGTCTATTAAATTCAGAAAACGTCTTCTGAACCAGGGTGCGAACTGAACATTTTCTCCAGGGGGGGACATTTGAAAGTAGACATTCTCCAAGTGGGGACACTTGAAAAGAAGAAGGAGGGAAGGTGCAAATGCTTCCCTCACATGATATTACTTGACAAATGCAGTCGTCGACACGTGTGGGAACTGACTTATATTGAAACAAAAGTCATAGATTGTTTGTTCTATGGATCGCAGATACATAAGCTACATACAATGTACCTGTATTGGAAGCCCCCTTGAGGGTTTTTAGCTTAGAAAAGAGACGAAATTTTAAGGCAGTCGCCTTAGAGTATAGTAACAAACGATAACAAACCACCTTAATTTTGACTTCTTGACTTCCCAATCTGAATCCCAAAATCTTCACTCACCAGTTTAATATTTCTTCAGCAGGGGGTAAATAGTATCCCTGGCAAGGATCAATTAATTTTTCTATAGCCAGGGATATTACATTCTTCCTGTTATTAGCGTAGTGTTGCCAATGTTTATTTTTGTTTTCTTGTCTTGGAATCGGATGTGGTGAGGACTTAGGCAGCAAGAGAGATCGGTAAAAAGTCGGCCGACTATCTATTTTATCGACTTGTAATCAGGCCCGGACTGGGAGGGTAGGGTTCCGGGTTATGGTGTAACCGATAAACAGTAGGATGTGTTAAACTTTTGGGGTATGATGCTATAATTAATAATATTAATTAGTTATGATTGATAATTAATGCATTAATAAAATATTATCTATTAATTAATATGCATCATTCATATTAATTAATCCATTGTTCATTCGGGGGAACCTCTCTCAAAAAATTTTGAGAACTATATTTAAAATGAAGTGTTTTGAAGTCTTCTGGGGCGCAATTGCAGCTGCAAAAAAAATTTGTAATTTAACTATCTTACTCTTAGAAATGTTGTTGTACTACTAACTGAAAATCCATTTTTCCCGATATTTTAAATATTTCTATATTTGCATTCATTACAGCTATTCATTCATAATTTTAAAACGTAACCATTATTTTAAAAGTCAGTCTTAATCAAATAAAATATACTTATACATCGAATTTTGTGAACCAGGAAAATAAACTATTGAAATATCTATTCGTTATACAGTTGACAAGTAATCATGCAAGTGAAAAATGAGGTTGATTCCTACTTTAGGACCCCCACTCTCGCCAACGCGACGATAAATATTGATATACAGTTGCCATTACGATTTTTGTATTTATATTGCAGCCATACGGCAAAGGGTTTATTCGTAAATTTCTCTCAATAATCAACCGGTATTCTAGTTGATTTTGCACGTGATCAGTCATGAGTTTTGATCTTTGATAAGGCCGCTGCCTACGAAATGCTCATAAGATGTAGTATTACGTAGGCAACGATAAGGTTTAGTATCCTTTTACGCATTCTAGATCTTTGTTTAGAAAATTTCTATTGGCTTTTACCCAGTAAAGTATAATTTCGCAAACACTGGATACTAAATTCCTGTTTTATTTTCATATTGGTACGTATTAATAGGAGCAGACGATTTCAACGCATTTATATTAGCATCGTCAATCACAAATAAATCTGATAAGGAAATTTGGTTGCTAGGGTAACTTTAAATATTAAAGTATATATGTGTATTTTTATTTATGCATTAATGATATAATTTAATATTACGGACGCAAAAATTTCTGGCATCTGAAAATTTGTTGCTAGAACAATTTTAAATGTTAATATTTTAACTTATAAGAATTGAGTTCTTTTCGAATTTACTAATTAATAACTATTTCTAAACAGCGGATTCGGTGAATTTATATCTATTCTGTTTCTTAATTTGGCGAAGTGTTTTAAATTTGCCTTGCAAAATTTTAAAAATCATTACAGAATTAGTTCTTTTGTTAATTATTTTAACATTCTGATTCCATTTCCTAAAATTTTTGCGATTCAACATACTTCATTGGTTAAAATAAAGTAAAAATTCACGAATCCGCTTTTAATAAAGGAAATACATATAAATTTAAAGAATCTGCTCATAAATTCTTGTCAAATGAAATCATTTGGAACATGTAAGTACATCATTACATTTATTTTACTTGCCAACTAATGTATTTTTAATAATTATCTTCAAATTCCGTATTTGGTGCGTTGAATGCTGAATTGTTCACATTAATTTAATCCAGTTTCTCTGCGAAGCGTTGAAAGTTGTGCGCATGCGCGATCACGGACTATTGACAGGAAGGTTCGCCAAAACGCGGCGATTTTTTCCGTTGGCGAGAGTGGGGGTCCTAAAGTAGGAATCAACCAAAAATGATTTCTTACTGAGGGGGCTAATTTCGCCAGTAATTACGGCGTTGGCGAAATCCGCCCCGTTCTAATGAAGAAGGCCATTCTGATTCTGGGCTGCATATTGTCGGGCCCTAAAGCTACGAAAAGTTAGCCGCTCTAAAGCCAAGCCAACCACGCTTCAACATAGCTTTTATGTTAAATAGCCAAATATGTTTTCAAATTTCATATGTGCCTGATAAACAACTTATAATTGAATTTTAAATTTAAATGTAAAATTTGCTCAAATATGCCAACTCCACTGAGTCAGAAAGATGCCAAACTTCGGGCCAACGATGAGCTCTCCCCTGTGTGCTTGAAATCATAGATATGGGAATCTTCAGATTGAGCATAAAGAGAGAGAACTTGTTGCCTCCAAACGGTAGCCTTACTAGTGGTATGTGCATTCGTAGAATGGTAGTAAATTAACCCATTTGTGCCTGGATATTTTTGCGACTTTCTTCGATTTTTACTGATAACAGAAATAATAGATAAATTTCTGATGTCAACTTCTTGAACAAGGGATGATTTCTTTTAAAATCATTATGCATAAAAATCGAAATATTAACATCCTATTTGGTCATGTTAAAATATTTTGTAGAGTTGAGGCTCAATACTCATGAATAAAGGCTAGGAAAAATAAATAACGTTTACGACTAATAGCGAAAATGCCGTCCCAAAAAAGGGACACTAGGCATAAATGGGTTAAAATATAATGGTATTTTCAATTATTTTAGAACGATCTGTATTTTAAAAACTACTCGTATCAAAATATTTTACCCTCGAACCTTTTTATTTTTTTAAAAGTTATACAGTGAATGCATTATTTTACATCGACGGCAGCCATGATAGTAGCAGAAATGGGAGACGTTTTTGGCATCAAACAGCATACGATTAGGAACATTGGATGAGTACAGTGCCGTAGCCAGACAGTTTTCATGGGGGGGGGGTTACGACTATTGCAACTCACATATATGTATACCTGTCTGTGATAAGGGAGTGAAGAATACACATTTTGTATGGCAAAAAATTCTTCATGGGAGGGGGGGGGTTGTGACCCCCCCTAGGCTACGCCACTGGATGAGCAATCTAGGTATTCCCAAATCTATGCTTGTAATAGAGAGGGGAAAAACGTATTTGGCGGGGTTTTTTTTAGATGTTTCAATTAATAATTTTTAAGTAGAATAAATTCATGTATTTTTTAAACAGATGCATCGAAAAATAGGTTATACAATAGAAATTTCTTTTTGAATTGCAAAGTTGGGTCAGATCCCTCTTGCCGCTAATGGCGAGCAGCCACTGTCATCTACAGTGCTGCATCGTAGGATTTTTTAGAAGAAGGGGGCGCAACCCTTTCATAAACCCGTTGAGGGATGCCATAATGTTATTCTTTCGGAAACTTTTCAGCGAGATACAAGTTTACAGGGATTAAAATATATTAAGAACATTTTCTTTCGATGAAATCATCATAATTATTATTGAGAAACAGCTTTACACCCCCAAGACTCCGGGCCCCTGTACTTTGGGGCCGGTCCCTCGTTCCTAAATGTCGGCCCTACCTCCTTACTGCTAATCGCCTGTGCGCACGATTTTGGTTTCGATGGCCACCTTACTTAATCTGTGGATGTTTGTGTTTCTCCAAATGCTGTTCTGTAAAGTGTTACTTTTAAATAAAAGTGAAATTTTACAATAATTTTGTTGGTGCTGTTTTTTACTTGCAGATGATCTAAGTTTTTTATACGTGCATATACTTTTCCTTCATTATTTTAAAAATTAATTTTAAAGAAGGCAGACGCTGATTTATCCTCCATTTTACTGGGGTAATTCTTAGTCAGTGATACTTTTTTATATTTTAGGTGTATTTTTTATTTATTTTTGCATAAATATTATTAGCATTTGCTATGTTATACTTTACTGTAATATGATATTATATTAGTGATAAAGAACTGTCTAATGACAATGAAAATAAGACTATAGAAGGTGCAATAAAAAAACTGCAAAAAAAAAAATTCACTTAAGAAGATTCTAAACAAGGAATTAATGCTGTACGTGCAGAGCAGAAATATTTTGCTGTGTATAATGATTAAGGTGACCAAACGTCCCCAATTTTCGGGGACAGTCCCCAATTTAAGAATTTTTTTCAGTATGTCCCCAAAATTTTAATTAAAATAGTTATTTCTTCCCAATTTAAAAAGAAATCCTTCATTTTATTAATGTTAGTAATGCTCTAGTTGAATAAATAGAAGCTATTTTAAGAAGAGCACTGAAGTTATATAATGTCCCCAATTTTTGTTTAAATATCAGGGACACAACGTGGCTTTGTTCCCAATTTTTTCTTCGAAAATGATCTTATTACTTAAATTAACTTTTTTCTTAAATACAACACATTAGATAAATAAAAAAATTTTGTGCTAAATAATGATAATTTAGAAAATTTATTTATTTTTGAAATGCATTACTATAAAAAAAAAGGTGATACCCATAACTGCCCAAATCCCGGGCAATACCTGGTCACTCAATAATTTAAATAAAATATTAATTCAATTTTAGGTAAAGTGATTATTTGAATAATTTCTAAATTATTTAAGCTTACTTCATGCCAAATTGAAGCATTTTATCTTTTATGCTTAGACAATATTAAGATGTTGTTGCTTTTTGACCCACAATTCCCCATATCTCCCTACCTTATTTATTATTATACCTCTCATCCCCCTCCCCCGCCCCCCCCAATAATAAAAACCTAAGCTGTCCGAAGCAGGAGCTTGCAATCTTCAGATCCAAATGTGAGCATCGTACCTCGACGAAATATTTTCACAGTGATTTTAAACGAAAAATTTCGTAATTAAGATTAATACGATTCCCAAAATTTAAAAATTTTATTTCCGAAAATTGAGGACCATTGGGATGAAATACTTTACCACCATAAATAGCTGTATAAATGCTATAATATATTCTTCCTCTTCTTCAGTGGCGCAGCAGTCTCGCATGGGTCCCGGTCTTTCTGCCTCAGAATTTTATTTCAACCATCCTGTTCTTGCCCCTGTTTTCCAGTGTGTCACCGTAATAGTTTTGCTATTGTACATTACAATATCATAAAAATCGCTGATTATCATGTTCGATATCCGCCTTACAATGTTAGGAATAGTGAGACAGAAAAAAAGCAATAAAAATACTGCACCCACAAAATTTATAAATAACGATAATACATATTTATTTTTACATGTATAACATCACAGAAGACAAAACCAGCATATACATTTATGAAAGTGGCTGCATACTGGTAGGTAGGTTTACAGAATTATTTTGAGAAAGCATGAAACTGACATGCAATTAGTCGGTTCTCTGAAGCTGGGTTCATACTGGCACACAGTTCCGCGATGACGTCACAGAACTCCTGCTTTGCGGCTATTCAACTAGAGCAGTAATTCCGCGGCAGACAGCAAGGATTAGCCAATGACAGTATGAGTTGCATTTTTACGCTAAACCTTATTGGTCTAAATATTAAATGTGGCAGTTAGCTTCCCGTCAGGTGAGAAATGTTACGAAAGGGCAATGTTAAGCAGCGGTGAGCTATCCCTTTAAGATCTGGACTTATTTTTTGCTACACTCGCACAAAAAGGTATTTGAGTGTAAGATAAATTTTATATTACAGTTACATGAATATTTTTTTTTTTTTCGAATAACACAGAAATCAAAAGAACCATAATAAATTATTATTTTATACAAGATTCACTTCTTATGAAGCACGGAAGTATATATAAGGAGAGGTTATGGGGTTTGACCTCCCCCCCCCCTAGTCTACGCAAAATGCTTGTTTTTTGCATTCGTGCCTCAAATAAGTATATCATAAAAAAGTTGATAATGAATTTTGAAAGTTTTATTTCAATTAAAGCAATTAAATTAATTTTGTACTCTCTAAATTTATGGGTAATAAAAAAAGTAAGAAACTTCGCAGAAGCTGCGTTTTTGCCGACAGCAGAAAGTTGACCGATGTACAGTGTCTACTTGACCCGCAAGCGCGAAGTGTCTCCGTATCTGCCTTTAGGCAATGAGTGGGTGTTGGTGTTGGGGGAGTAGGATATACTCACCTTCCTGTTTGGACACCCCCATGTGGAAGCTATAGCTACGACCGTGTTATGAAGAATAGTATTTTATATACGAAATTGACTTTGGAAATTCGACTTACACTCGAATACTTTTTGAGAGATTGTAGATCACCTACCCAATTATGTAGGCCAGAGCTTAAAAAGCTGTAATAGAACGTTGTGGCCAGTACGAATCCAGCTTAACAATTGCCACTGTCGTTCACTTAAACTCTCATTTAAACATGGCAATTATTGTAAGAGTGCACTGAGTATAAAATTATATTTTGTCAAGATAAGAAGGCTGTTACATAAGGCAAAAATCCTTTGTTCACGTACATTTGTGTTTGTTTATTTAGATATCGAAAATTTTGAGAAAATTAATTAAACGTTTATTGGATGGAAGTTTTAACTAATGGTTCGCAACACAAGATTACACTATGAAAATCGTTAGAAAGAGCAAAAAATTTTGGAACTCTGAAGAAATATTCTGAGCAATGAAGACACAAATTGAAATTTTACAGAGACAAAATATTCTGTCTTCAATAATTCATCATGCAGTGTAGCCTTCTCCTTTTCCTTAATGATGAACAGTTTTCAAAATAGAAGTATACCTTTTCGTTCTTTTCCCTTGTCAGAACAGTATCTTTCATTTAGCACAAACTTGCCTTTAAAACCCGAAGATATTACTAACAAAGTTAAATTAACCCATTTGTGCCTGGATATTTTTGCGACTTTCTTCGATTTTTACTGATAACAGAAATAATAAATAAATTTCTGATGTTAAATTCTTGAACAAGGGATGATTTCTTTTAAAATCATTCTGCATAAAAATCGAAATATCAACATCCTACTTGGCCATGTTAAAATATTTTGTAGAGTTGAGCCTCAATACTCATGAATAAAGGCTAGGAAAAATAAATAACGTTTTCGACAAATAGCGAAAATGCCGTCCCAAAAAAAAAAAAGGACACTAGGCATAAATGGATTAATCAAAATATCATTAAAGTGCATAGTTGCCAACTTCTATATGATATGATTAACCACATTTTTTACTAGTAACTTTCGGCTCAGAATATAGCAAAATTTCTTAGCATGCGAGCTGGTTACTATTTTGAAAAAAATACTGTTTGCAAAAAGTTATTTCTTATATTTCGTACATGTTGGCAATTATGCTAACGTTCCCCACAGTCAGCTGTGGCAGAGAATCCTCTAGTACTGGGGATTTCATTCTGACCCCTGTCTCTTGTTTTTGCCTCGTCCTGTTGTCCAGACTTTTTATATTTGTTTTTGGAGCCTCCCCCAGCTTGTGGATTGTTGGTCTGTCCACGTTTCTCCTTTGAACATTTCCCTCTTGTGAATCATTCGAAGTTATGACGGCTATCTTAGCTGCAGCTCAAACCTCAATCAATCAACCAACCTACCGTTTTGGAGGAATTCTTTGAGGCATGTGTTTGGCGATTCAATCGATTGCTATTTTGCTAGTAGTTAAATCGAGGGATGGCAACAGAAGCTGATTTTTCGGCGTTTGACAGTCTGTCCCATTGCCGGTTCTCGATGTTCGGCCATCTATGTGCAGTTACTACTTGACCGCCTGTCTGCAGCAACTATTTGGCTGCCTAGCAGCTTAAGTAAAGAAAAAAATACTCATATGATATGAAAATAAAATTTTTCTTATGGAACAAAGGAAAAACATGCATAAAGAAAAATCATCATGTTATTTTATATAACGTATTTCTGGCGAGTTTTATTCTAAGCAATTTCAACTATCAGATCATAGATATCAATATGTAGGGAACCGTAATCATACTTTAATATGAAAAATAACTGAAGTATTGTTTGTGTAATGCAATATTGTGATATTACATTGTCGATGGAATAAAAACATCGAGTATATTTTTTCCCACCCTTTATTTTCGGCCGCCTGTGTTCGGCGCACATCTTGCACACATGGCAGAACTAGCCTTGGTTTATTAAATTGTTTTTTTTTTTTTTTTCAATGGTGATAATGGTCGTTATTTCTTCAGAATTATATGCTCTTTCTATTCAGATTTTCGGTACTTACGTATCAGTCCATGGGTTAGCATTTTCGCGAATACATACCCACCCTACAAATGGCGAGATTTAGAGGCAATAGTGATGCTTCACGTACGTCATTCGAGTAATAACTAAGGGGACCATATTTTTGAACGTAAAATTGGGGGAATGTCCCCAAATTTGAAACAAAACTGAGGACATGTCTCGAAATGTGAAACAAAATCGAGGACATTTTATAATTGATGAAATAATTAACAGTAATCTAATTAAAAATCTAATTAAAAATGTAAAAAAGCAATTGGGGACGTATGGTCACCTTAGTAATAACCGACTGCGTATCCTTCTGCCATTGCATTTTCAGTGTATTAAACCCAGAAAAAGGTATTAAGAACACACATTAAAATTATCTTTGAACAGTTCAAAAGATAAATGCCACTGGAAGGTGAAAATTTGTTTAACAAAATTAATCTACACACTTCCATCAACTTGAATTTAATACCGCTTTTTGACGCTCCAAATCGAGTGTCTCCCATTGAAATACATTCCGAGAACTCTTAGCTTGTCACGCAATAGATGTTGCTCCACTCGTCAAAATGCTCTTTAACGAAAAACTATTAGGAATTCTTAATAAATTCTCACCGTCTTCACAAAGAAAAGGACTTGGCCACTAAATGACTGAGGCAATTTCACACGCTGACTGCGGTCAGCTGGTTAATACGTAAGTACCAGATCTTCACACTCATGTAGCCATATTCTAAGCTCAGATTTTCCTTTCTTTACACACAGACGGAAAAATGACTTTAAACAGGTCTTTAAAAATAAAATGAAAAAAAGAACACTCGCTCAATGGCATCCACACCCAGCGGCTACCATATCATCGTATTGCTTCAGTATCACATTTTCGTGTTCGTCGAAATATAACAATGATATTGACAACAGTCTGTCAGGCACACAGCAAGGATTTTGAACAGTGGCGGCCATTCCAAGTTCTCTAACTATGCTCTGTACGGTGGCGTGGTTTGTGGGCCTCTGGTTCTGGCCGAGAGGAAATAGGCAAGAGCCTTTGCATTGATAAGCGTTGTAGCCCTTGGGGCTAATAATCCAGGCTGACCAGCCTATCCGCTCGAAGTCCACGAATAGGTCGTAGCGAGCACAGGATCCGTTGGTTGAGCTCGGATGAGTCGAGAGTCCTCCACCTCTCTTTGATCGAATAAGATCCGATGAGACTGGACCCATGGGGAGCTGATAACTGTTGTAACCTGGGAAACGAAAAAAATATGCAGAGTTGAGTATTGTAGCATACTATCACTTATAATCCAGTTCCTCATTTTATTGTTGCTTACAATTCCCGAATACCCCGTTTTTTGTTAAATTTGGCTTTCATAAGTTTTTTCCGAGATAAATTTCGATTCGGTTAGCGTCGCCTGTCTCTGATTTCATTAACAAACCCATGCGATTCCTCGCCCATTCTATTGATATAGGAGAACAGATTCTGATTCTGGGTGAACTGGCTGCCGACCTTATTTGGGTTTATGCCTAAATTGCCAGCCACCAATTGCTCTATGACTATTACTGTATAAACTACCCCAGGGGCGTAGCCAGGGGGGGGGATATCGGGATATATCCCCCCCCGAAATGTTTGGATTAGTGATGAAATTCCGTCTATTTATACAGATATAAGTTCATATCCCCCCCGAAATATTTTCCAGGCGCATATTCCCCCCCCCCCCCCCGAAAAATTTTCCTGGCTACGCTCCTGGACTACCCAACGATGAAAAAGTCGAGCCGTTGACATTCATCAATTTAACTACAAGCAGCATGGCAGTCAATGGAATCGCCAATCGCATGTTCCAGAATCAAAGAACTTTGACACAGCTGGCTGTGTGACATATTATTTGCGATTCGATCGAGCGACATGTTGTTGGATGTTAACCCTTTGCAGTGCAACCATTTCCCAATATTTAAAAAGTGCAGGCGTTGCCATCGCTTTATTTAACCCTTTGAGGCGCAACCCTTTCCCAATACTGAAAAAAGGGCAGCCGTTGCCATCGCTCGACTTAACTACCAGCAAGATGGTGGACGATCGAAACGTTCATCGCGTGCCACAGATTACGGGCGAGATTCAAGTGAAACGCGCGTGATCGAGTTCGAATCCAACGTTTTTCAGTCCCCAGAATGATTCCAATGAACAAACTTATCGCGCTGTCACGTGATAAAAACACGATTTTTTTGTTTCAGTTGAATAAGAAACATTGATATATTTCGAAGTTTCCCCTGTTCGAAACGGAAAACGTTCGAATTGTGTTTCACTTGAATCTCGCCCCTAAAGACCCTTTTTTGACGCAGCTGGCTGTGCGACATAGCCAGCTGCGTCAAAAAAGGGTCTCCAGATCTGTGGCACGCGATGAACGTTTCGATCGTCCGCCATCTTGCTGGTAGTTAAATATCGAGCGATGGCAACGGCTGCCCTTTTTTCAGCATTGGGCAATCTATCCAGCTGTTCTCACATTCTTCCATTTTTCAGCAGATGTCAGTGCTGTTAAATATAATCGTGACAATTTTTTTACGGGAAATAACGTGCTAAAAAGTAAAGGGTTCTCGTGGAGCTATGTCACCCACAACTATTTTTATAGAAATCAAATCTATTCGTCGTGACTGGCAACAGTCAAAACGTCAGAATTTGGTTTTCCCAGAGTGGGAACACTGCGCGTTAAAGGGTTAAAGCACGCGATGGCAACAGCTGCACTTTTTTAGCGTTGGAACATTTTGGACAGTCTATCTAGTTTTTCTTTTATATCGATAGCCCATCTAAAGAAACATTTTATCCCGCCTTGGGTCCTGGTTCGATTCTCGGCTTGGGTTTGGGTGGTAACTCGTCCGTCCCTTCATAGAGGGTAGCGTTGGCCACCCACTGTGTGCTTTGAAATAGGAATGGCCAATACCTTCGAGCCGTTGTAGTGGTCAATGCTTAATCGGCGGCCTATTGTGGCATTTTTTCTCACTATGAACTCTGCTTCGAAGTAATTACGGTGAGAATTGTGTACATAGTAAGAGAGAGATTTCGAAAGGTTTGAACCATTTACGTATCCTTCGAGTCATCTACGAATTTTTGGAGCCATTTTCAAATAAATCTTTTATTTTACATTACAGTCAAAAGAAAACATTAGCAGACGATTATTCTGAAGTTGCCAAAGTTTTATCTCAAAATGCAAACGAGAAAATAAATTACAAAATCATTTCCATAAAGTGCGAACGACCTTCTGTAGATTGTTTACCAACCCGTTGTTTCTCGCACTGTTCCGTTTTAGGTAAGGCGACCATATTTCTAAACAGTATTTTGAGGACAAATCAAGCATTGCCCTCGAATCCAAGGAAAATTTGGGGACGCTAGAAAATATTTTTGGGGACATATTCGAGGACACAACATATTACCATGTATACCAGTATACCCATATACTTTAAATCTTTAGTGACTTTGATACTTAAAAATGAACTCTAATAGCTCTTTATATCAATTGTGCATTCTTATTTCTAATAAATTAATGGAAGTATTTCATTCATTTATAGATATTTATTTAAACTAGAAATATGAAAGGAACATCATGTTGAAATATTGCAATTTATTCAAAATTTAACTCTTGGCATAGTATTTGTATTTTTCAGAAGACATTGCTTTTTACTTTGGCTCATTTTGTGATAATATTTCATGGAACTTTTTACACCCTCTAAAAAAGTATTCGAGTGCAAGAAAAATTTCGCACCTCAATTTCATATTTAAAGCATGATTCTTAAATATGAAATCAGACTCAAAGTGGTTAACCCATTTGTGTCTGGATATTTTTGCGACTTTCTTCGATTTTTACTGATAACAGAAATAATAGATAAATTTCTGATGTCAAATTATTGAACAAGGGATGATTTCTTTTAAAATCATTATGCATAAAAATCGAAATATTAACCTCCTATTTGGTCATGTTAAAATATTTTGTAGAGTTGAGGCTCAATACTCATGAATAAAGGCTAGGAAAAATAAATAACGTTTTCGACTAATAGCGAAAATGCCGTTCCAAAAAAGGGACACTAGGCATAAATGGGTTAATCATTAACAAACTGAAATGGGAAATTTGGCTCCTAGTCGAATACTTTATTGAATGCCTGTGCAGTGCACGCTATACACACAGACAACTAACGTTTTCAGAGATCGAATTTCATTGTTCCTCTGAGTAGAAGGCGCTTTTAGTTGTTTTATTTTTCTTTATTTCTTCAGTTTTTTCTGAAAGAAATAAACTAAACGGAAACTTTCAGGGAAAAAAAAAGTACAAATCTTTAAATTTAGGGCCGTGGTAGCTCAGTGGTTAAGGCGTTGGACTCGTAACCGGAAGGTTGTGGGTTCGATACCGGAGTACCACTAAAGACCACCGTGTACATGCGGTGTACGTGCACGTTAAATCCGTGGTTCCGAAAGTCCTCTCGGCGGTCGCTAGCAGTTTCCGAGGGGTGCCAATATTCAGAAGTCCCCCACCTTCTGATGAGGTTCCAAATTGTGGCGGGAAATTTCGGGAAGGACGTATATGTAGCTCTAAGCGACACATTCAGTGACGCGAGCTGTTCTCTCCTGGCAAACAAATCTTTAAATTTGGGGACTTTTCGCGTCCCCAAGAAGTCAAGGTATTTTTGGGGACAAAGTAAAAAAATATCTATATTTGGGGACAGTCCTCGAATTTTGAGGACGTATGGTCACCTTAGTTTTAGGCCAATCTCAAAGAGTCGGCAGATATCTTTGGACAGCTTTCTTGCGCGACATTGGTCCATTGCTCTGGAGTTAATCCTAACGCCGAAAGATCAGAAAAGAAATGACTCTAGATAGTGCCTTGACTAAGGCATAAAAATGTAAATGGTGTTAAACGCTCATTTATTCTTTTTATATTCGTTTTTAAATCTCCTTTCATACTTTTGTTTTTTGTTTTTAGCTTCGAAAATTATGGTTCTCTTCTATACTGCTACTAGCAAAAATCGAAGAAAGTCGCAAAAATATCTAGGCACAAATGTGTTAAACACCAGAGACGACAGAAAGTAGAGTAGAAAAAGAAAGGAAGAGATATCCGAGACTTGTATTTCAACGGCTACGAGCTTATGAAAGAAGCACCATGCTTGGCGATGACCGACCTATTTCTTTTACATGCACTTTAACCCTACAAGGCACCTGGCACCATATGTGGAACAACCACTTTAATTATTCTTCTACGTCTATAAAGGTCTGTAGGTTTTTAAGAGTATTTATACATAGATGGCAACGATATACAGTAGAACTCCAATTATCCGAACTCCGACTAACCGAATCGCCGATTATCCGAATCGCTTTTAGAATTTCAGAAGAAAATTAAGACGGAGCGACCTTCCCTCCGCGAAGCTAGTGTAGGCGCACAGCGATAACGCACTAATGTGCAGCACTTGTAAGTAGTCTTAACATGCAAACGGACGTGTTGCTTTTTCATTTAATTAATTAAAAGCTCTTTTCTTTGAAAATAGTTTTCTTCTCTCATTTTCAACATACATATAAACAGTAATAAATATAATACATACTAAACCCTTTGCAATTATGCCTTCGTTAAACAAACCGATTACTGTATTTTCGAACGCGTTATATCCCTTCAAAGAACACTCGTTTTTAAAAGGGCGGTCCCCCGAACATAGCGGCGCCCTTTGATGTGGGAAAACCGGGGCTTTCTAAAAGTCAACAATAAATAAAAAATGCCACAGCCTATGCGAACAGAGAGAGAAAAAAATGATGATGTGAGAAAAATATTGATGGATTCTGGATTCCTACACTGACTTCCCCCCGCGAAGTCAGTGTAGGCACAACGGCAAGTTAAGACAAGTTCCGGCGCATTGCAGTCACGGCGCACCTGTCATTGTTTGTTTTGATTAGCCAGTGTGCTATTGACCTTGCTCGAGGACGCTACTCTTTCGCTACGGCTTATGTACTTTTGTTTGTGCGTGTACAATACTGTATTGTTTTTATACCATGGCTTCGAAAAGAAAACGTGTTGTGCTATCGTTAGCGGACAAACTGAAAATTATAGAGCAACTCGATAAAGGTGTAACGGGTAAGAAGTTGTCTGAGATTTATGGTGTTGGACAAGCAACAATTTCTGACATTAAAAACAGTAAGTCAACACTTTTAAACTTTGTTTCGGTGCTTGAAAATGAAGATGGAAGTTCCTCCAGGAAAACAATGAAGACAGCAACCAACAAAAATTTGGAAGATGCCGTGTTTAAATGGTTTTTGCAGCAACGTTCTATGGGAAATCCGATTTCAGGTCCAATCCTTTGTGAAAAAGCCAAAATCTTAGCAGAAAAGCTTGGTTATTCATCTTTTAAGGCTAGTAACGGCTGGCTAAGGAATTTTAAATTCAGGCATGGTGTACGCGAGTTAGATTTGGCTGGTGAGAAGCTTTCAGCAGACTCTGCAGCTGCTGAAAATTTTATTGAAAAATTTAAAACTGCATCAGAATCCTATGATCCGGAGTTTGTTTATAATGCCGATGAAACTGGCCTTGTTTGGAAAGCATTACCAAAAACCACTTTGGCTTCTAAAAGGGAATCTAGTGCCCCTGGACATAAGGTCAGTAAAGAACGTGTTACAGTGCTTAACTGTGCCAACTCCACTGGAAATCATAAACTGCCACCTCTTTTGATAGGAAAATCAAGAAATCCAAGAGCATTTAAAAACGTAAAAAAACTTCCACTCTTCTACAAAAGTCAACCCAAGGCCTGGATGACTGCAGCTTTGTTTACCGAATGGTATGATGAAGTGTTTATTCCTGAAGTGAAAAAGCACCAAAAATCGGTGGGAAAAGAAGGCAGTAAGGTGCTTTTAATTGTTGATAACGCACCCACTCATCCTACAGCAGAACTGTTGGAAAGAGAGAATGGGCAGTTTAAAACGACGTTTTTGCCTCCCAATGTTACAAGTTTGCTGCAACCCATGGACCAGTCTGTTATTGAAACAATGAAGCGCCATTACAGAAGGCAACTGCTGAGAAAACTGCTGATCGAAGGTGCTGAAGATGAAGAATTGGTTTTGGCAAATCATAGCAAAATAAATTTAAAGGACTGCTGTTACATGGTAGCGGAAGCTTGGAGTTTGGTTACGGCAGTGACGCTAAGACGTGCGTGGAATAAACTGAAAGGCCTACCGTCTGAGAAGAACAAAAAAAAAAGAATCTGAAGAAAATGAGAAACAAGAATATGGAGAGGATGATGATGATGAAGATGCGTTGTCACTAGAGGAAATAAGAAAAATGATTGTAAAAATTCCTGGTTGTACAGAAGTAAGTGCTGAAGATGTAGGAGAGTGGATGGCTTGTGACACGTCTGACCCTGGTTTTCAAATTCTCAATGACGATGAAATTGTTGTAAGTGTGAGAGAAGATGTTGAAGTGGAAGTGGAAGAAGAACTTTCTGCTGATGTTGAAGTAGACGCTGGACCATCAGCTAGTGAAGCATTTGCCGGCCTCGAGACTGCTTTGAAGTGGATGGAGCGTCAGCCCGAGTGTGACCACTTGCAACTGCTCACCGTCAAGCGAATGCGTGACCTGGCTGCCCGAAAACGGTTGAAGACCGCAAAACAGCTTACATTAACGGAGATGTTTAAAAAACAATGATTTTTATTTCTAAACTTGTACATAAGTACATTTTATTTATATTTAAAACATGTGAAAATTTCATGTTTCTTTCATTTAATTCAATAAAAAAATAGTGCAATATCAAAACGTAGCTTTTATTCTCTCCAATGGCAATTTTTAAAAAAAAATCCGATTATCCGAATATTTGATTATCCGAATGGGCCCCGGTCCCCATTAATTCGGATAATTGGAGTTCTACTGTAATTCAGGCTGTTGCGTGTATATGTACTTATTGTGCTCCTCGTGAACAAGCACACAAATCCGAATACATGTTCCAACACAACAACAACAACAACATGTACTTATTGTTCATATTATTGCCAAAGCTGATTGAAATTTAAACAGTAATCTTTCGAATGTGGTTTTGTTTATTTTAGAAAATTAACAAAAAATAGTCAGCAAAGAATTTTGACCCGGAAAAAATTATTGCGCGTTAGAGTTCGTCCTATCAAGAAATGATTTGCATACTACAATTTCAAAATAAATACCAAAAAAGGCTCAGTGTACACCCTCCAAAAAAGTATTAGAGCAAATAGATAAATTTCCTATTTTAGATTTGCGAATAATAAATGAGTTTTTGAAAAACGTGCAACTTGACAAAAATATGGAAAGTCATATCTAAACATAGCCTAAATCATATTCTATGATAAATCATTTTGAATCTACGAAACCAATGTAAGAAATTTATCTCTTGTTCGAATACTTTTTTTAGAGGGTGTACGGCATAGAAAACTGAAATAAAAAAGATATTTTCTAGTAAAATATTACGTTATTATTTTTTAAAATAATTTGCCTTAAATAATAATCACTAACATTATCACGTATATTTATTTCAGACACAGAAAAAAAAATCGAGCCTAGTAGGGTTAACATTATTTAAATTTGCTTTAATACTGGTTTTACTTTCGGTGTGTCCAGAGAAGCTGTTTCTAGTCGGCCTGCTGTCGTCCACGAACATCACAAGGAGAGGCTGTTTGTCCGAACGCTTCCCTTTAGCAAATCGTACAAGTCCCTTAGGCACCGGCTCGTTCTCTACCGTCCGCACATTCAGCAAGAGACCTGCAAAACACGTTCCACATTGTCATGAGCAACTAAATACAACATTTCTAAAAAAAAAATAAAATAATAAAAAATACAAAATGCTTTTATGGATAATGATTTTGATTTACTAAAATGAATGAGGTGTATCGAAACACGCATCAGTTTTATATACAGGGGGACTGTTAATTCATAGTACAAACTTTGAGCACTGGTACAGGTCACTGTAACAATCACATTTTGTATTGTAATGTATGGTGAAAAGTGAAGCGTCGGAGCACAAACACAGGAAAGAACAAATGCAGGAGACGGAGGAGAAACGGAGTTAGTAGTTGCTTCCGTTGCCGGTAGATGGCCAGACGGCGTTCATTTGGGGAAGAGAGGTCCATTATCGTTTCAGTTTTCGTCCATTCACCATTAGAAACCTTATGTGGTTTCAGCAGGATGGGGCGCCAGCCCACTTCACAATTGATGCTCGTCAATACTTGAATGCGACATTTGACATGCGATGGATTGGACGTGGTGCATCTGTATCTTGGCCACCCCGGTCTTTTGATTTGACGCCCCTCGATTTTTTTCATGGGGACATTTGAAGAATGACGTTTATGCCACTCCAATTGACTCCGATGAAGATCTCGTTGCTCGAGAATCCGTAGCTGCTGCACGTGTGCGTGAAATTCCTGGTATCTTTGAAAGCGTTCGTCAATCGCTGCACCGACGCTGTCAAGCATGTATCAATGCTGACGGACGCAATTTTGAACACATATTGTAAATTAATTTCCACTTGTAAACGAGGTTATGAAAATAAAACATTTTCCCTATCATTTGCTCTTTCCATTGTTTATTCTTCGACGCTTCACTTTTGACCGTAATTTGTTCTTTACTGTGTTTGTGCTTCGGCGCTTCACTTTTGACCATAGATTCCTGTACAAAATGTGATTGTTACGATGTCCTGTACCAGCCCTCAAAGTTTGTACCATGAATTAGCAGTCACCCTGTATGTGGAATTCAGATACAAAGCCCAGTTAGGTACCGTCCACAAATAATGCCATGCATTTAGGCTAGCTAGGGTGTTCGCGAAATAGCTGTACTTTATGACGAGGAGAGAGGACGTAACAAGAAGTGTCACATCACACATTTTCGTTAAAATAAAAACTTTTAAAATTATACGATTAAATTTTATAGTTATTTTGAATAGTAAATAATTCCGGGTAATTTCTACTTAATGCTTTTGCATAATTTTTTTTTTATAAATGTTCGTATTATAAATCCACAAATATGAACCTAACTTGGTGATATCTTCATATTTGGCTAGAAACTGGAAAACCCTACAGTTTTTGACAAAGGAGAAATATAGTTAGAACGTGCCTGGCGAAGATTGTAAAATAGTTGTAGTAGACGATTTTAATAGATAGATTTCAATTTCAAAGAAGTGTTTTCTGGAACAGAGAAGACAAATACGCTAACTCAAGGATTATGATACACATTCCGAACAGTATTTATAAAGGGGAAGTATAGCTACAATATGCCTGATAAAGATTATTAAAAATATTTACTAGGCGATCTTAAAATGGATTTCAATTTTGAAAAGTTTTTTATGGAACAAGAAAGACAAACACGGCACACTCATGTCTTATGATACACATTCCAAACAATATTTATAAAGGCTAAATGCAGTTAATAGAATCTGCTTGGCGAAAATTGTAAAACAGTTTTAGTAGGCAGCTTTCATGCAGATTTCGATTCCAAAGAAGTGTTTTATGGAACAAGGAAGAAAAATACGATACACTCATGAATAATGATACACTTTCCAACTTAATGGAATAAGGGACTACGCATAGATTATGATACGGCTTTAATATACAGCATTTTGGTGCATATTTAAAATATGAAAGTGTTTCAGATGTCTTATTTTTTTACGAGTCTAAGTTAGAGATAGTGTATAAGTTATCTGAAAGGAATTTCAGTGTAAGGGAATTTTTCTGTTTCTGTCTCATAAATATAGCATCGCTTTACCTATAATAATAATAATAATTCAGATTTTTTTCAAGTTGTGAGATTTTCTTGTTACTCACACAGTTATCAGAAAAAATTTAATTTAACGTGTATTTCTTTTTAGGGATTGGTGGGAGTATATACGTCATCTTATCAATTATGGCAAAACAATGAGATAATTCAAAAATAAGTATACATGGTTATTCACAATTCTCCCCGGTGTTTGAAAGGCTTATAATATATACATATTACCAATACAGCAACAAAGTTGACTTTAGAGGAGAAAGAAACATTACAAGTTTTGTTTCAAAAATAAGGAGCTTCCTCGTCGTTGGATTGGTCGAGTTTCTGATGCCGAGAATCGCCTTCTTCCGTGGCCACCTCGCTCTCCGGACCTAACTCCATAAGATTTTTTTTATGGGGTTACATAAAAGATCGTGTGTTCGTGCCCCGTATGCCTCATGATTTAAAAGATTTACGCCAAAGAATCACAGCCGTATTTGCTACCGTTGATCGCGACATGTTAATGCGAACATGGGGAGGGAAGAATTTGACTTTAGACTTGATATCTGCCGCATCACGAAAGGTTCACATATTGAACATTTCTTTTTTTTAAATCCAATACAATCAACTTTTTTGCTGTATTGGTAATATATATTTTTTATAAGCCTTCCAAACCCGGGAGGGAATTGTGAATAACCCTGCATAGAGATTTTGAAGTGGGGAACACTTAAATGCTGTAAGTTTTGATTAACCTTTTGAGGTGCAACCCTTTCCCGATGCTGAAAAAAGGGCAGCCGTTGCCATCGCTCGACTTAAATACGAGCAACATGGCGGACGATCGAAACGTTCATCGCGTGCCACAGATCTAGAGATCCTTTTTTTGACGACAGCTGGCTGTGCCGGGATGGCGGACGATCGAAACGTTCATCGCGTGCCACAGATCTAGAGATCCTTTTTTTGATGACAGCTGGCTGTGCCGGGCACAGCCAGCTGTCGTCAAAAAAAGGGTCTCTAGATCTGTGGCACGCGATGAACGTTTCGATCGTCCGCCATCTTGCTGGTGGTTAAGTCGAGCGATGGCAACGGCTGCTCTTTTCCAGTATTGGGCAATCTATCCAGCTGGTCTCGCATTAATTCCATTTTTCAGCAGATGTCAGTGCTGTTTAAAAATAATCGTGATAATTTTTTTACGCGAAAGGACGTGCTAAAAAGTAAAGGATTCTCGCGGAGCTTTGTCACCCGAAACTATTTTTATAGAAATCATATCTATTCTTCGTGACTGGCAACAGTCAGAACGTCAGAGTTTGGTGTTCCCAGAGCGGGATCACTGCGCGTTAAAGGGTTAAAATCAATATTGCTATGTGCTGTAAATTTATTGTTTCTACAGAATCTAATTTACTGCACTTACCTAAGTTTGTACTAGTGTCTGATATCCAGTCGGAAACTGCAACTTTAACTGAGAAAATTTCCCAGCCCGTGGAATGGACGCTCAGCCTCCGTGTTTCTAGTAATCTTTTTTTCCTTTTTCTTTTCGTTTTTGACGGTGGCAGAGCTTGATACACTTTCACCTATCAAAGACAGCATATATTAATTTTAACTATATCGTAATGGACAATTAATTTATTTTCAATTTAATCGTTTGTGTAATTTAATAATAATAATAACAGACCAACACTAGAAAAATACATGCTATGCAACCATACTCAAATAGGGTTTGCAATCCCGCACTGTTTTTCGTTTCGCGGGATTTCGGGATTGAGATCTGTTGATCCCGCGGGATTGACATTTCATTCAAGTAAAAATTTATTTCAATAGAGAAAAGTAGGAAAAAGCAAGATTGTAAGCACTATCAAGTTTGACTTTAATAATAGTACTTTATCTTAATTGATAATTAATACAATATCTTACATAAATATGAAAATTATAGTCATGATATTCATAATAATATACTGTTATTTCTTAGTTGCTAAAAAAAAAGAAGAATGTAAAAAAGACACCGTAAAGAGGCACTCGTCTTCATCTAATTTTGATAGAGAATACAAAAGCTCTTAACAATAGATTATTTTTTCGTATGAAACCCTGAAGGAGCCATACATTTTTTAGTGGTTAACTGAAGTTCCCCTTTTAAAGATATCACTAACATGGGCGGCCATATGGTTGTTTAACCCTTTGAGGCGCAACCCTTTCCCAATGCTGAAAAAAGGGCAGGCGTTGCCATCGCTCGACTTAACTACCAGCAAGATGGCGAACGATCGAAACGTTCATCGCGTGCCACAGATCTACAGACCCTTTCTTGACGACAGCTGGCTGTGCGGCACAGCCAGCAAAAAAAGGGTCTCTAAATCTGTGGCACGCGATGAACGTTTCGATCGTCCGCCATCTTGCTGGTAGTTAAGTCGAGCGATGGCAACGCCTGCCCTTTTTTCAGCATTGGGCAATCTATCCAGCTGTTCTCGCGTTCTTCCATCTTTCGGCAGATGTCAGTGCTGTTAAAAATAATCGTGACAATGGTTTTACGGGAAACGACGTGCTAAAAAGTAAAGGATTCTCTTGAGCTATGTCACCCGCAACTATTTTTATAGAAATCAAATCTATTCTTCGTGACTGGCAACAGTCAGAACGTCAGAGTTTGGAGTTGCCAGAGCGGCAACACTGCGCGTTAAAGGGTTAAGAAATAAGTCAAGGGTCCTGTCCCAGAGAGATACAATATTTAGTGTTGAAGCACTTCTGCGCTATACAAGTACGTAAATCATAACACTATTTGAGCTTCGGCAGGGGGATGACTATGGCTCCTACCTGCGAATAGGTATGAGCAGGGCTCGCGCGTACTCGCATTTTAAGCGTAAATCGATATTTTTTGAAAAAATTGACTCTCACTTTTTGAAACTGCGAGTCAAATTTAACTCGCAAAATTTCAGCCGGACAGTTATGCTACTCATGTCTGTAAGCTAGTTTATATTAATTGTGCATTGTGAGAAATGAATATGTAGGTGAAAATTAATAAGTACATGAGAAAAAAGGAACGTCTTTATTTTCTCTTTCTTAGATTAAAAAAAACTAGTTTTTTGACTTTGACTCGCAGTTTTCAAAAATTGACTCTCAATTTTATTGACTGCGAGTCAAAATGACTCGCAGATTTTGAAGTCTAGCGCGAGCCATGGGTATGAGCGCCCATGATGACTGGTTCTTATTGCTCATAAGAACCGGAAAGCGGCGTAAAATTGTAATAAAAATAATTTATTTTTCAGTTTCAATCCCGCGGGATTACGGTCTTAATCCCGCGGGACTAGTCCTGCAAACATTTGTGCGGGATTCCCTACTCCCTAAAGACTATTAAGTCAGCATAAAGGTAAATAGTTTATAGATTTTCCTTCTTCATAATATTAGGTATACCGGAAAGTCATTTTTTCATATATCAGTATTTTGTCTAGCCAAAACTACTGCTATGAAATTTGGCATGTATGCGAGATTTTTAGGGCTAGATTGGAGAGCGTTTTCCAAAATTCTTAAATTGTGGGGGATAAGGGGCCAAAACGTTCTTCTTACATACCTCTGCGGGGCCTCAAATAGAAGAAAAGAGATATCTATAAAATCCTTGCTGTTAAATTCAACACTCACATATGACTAAAAATCGATTTTAGGACATTTCTAATAGAATCTCCCAATGACGGTTGACGTGAAAAAAGGGGGAGGGGAGTCTTTTTTTTTTTCTGAAAGAAAAATATTATCGATAAAATTCTCGCTTTAAAATTTAACAAATACGAGTTCTATGCTTAGGCACCGCTAATTTGTAATACTTGTTGAAAATTTATTTGTTTGAATTTTATGCAAAAAAAGAACATTACTTTCAGGTACAAATAATATCTCTTTACATCGTTATAAAATTTTGAGAGAAATTAGCTGAACAGAAATACAAATTAAATGATAAAAACATATAAAATCTTTTGATAAAGTCAAAAGAAAAATAAACTTTGCTCTTACTCCATATTTATACAAATAGTACGGGGCATACGTTTCGGGTAGTAAGAAGAATCCACTCTTCTTCATTATTATTATTATTATGGTTATTACTTTTTTTACAGTATAGGAAGGGAACGGAGAATTTGTACTACATAATTTAAGTCCAGGACCAGTGTACGTGTAAACTTTTCACATTCGAATGATTTCGCTTTGCTGGTAACAGCCCCTCTTATGCCAATGCTGCATGCAGAGGAAATCAGTGGAAAATCATTTTATTAGTGAAAATTGTTAAACCCGGAATTTTTTTTTTCTTTTTAATGACCGGGTCTGTTGCCGACTATAGAACTGACCATTACGAGGGTCACAGTTGTTAGCCTTTTCATTACGAGGGAGCCTGATAAGCAGTCTAAAGTTGTCCCCTATGAGTTCTTTCTTAATTTGAAACCAATTCCAGATGAGAGACCAAATACCTGGATCGGCATCTCAAGAGGTAACGTTTGAACAAAGAGGTTATTGGAGCTACAAACAGATTTTACGTGCACCAGCTCCCATTAGCATACACAGTTCCACAGCACTCCATCCGAGAGAGATTGTCACCCTCCCAAGCGCTGACCAAAGTCGGCGCCGCTTCACTTTCGGTGTTCTTATGGGAACCGAGTTTTGCGAGTAGGCCACTGAGGGTAGTTATAGAAAAGCTATTTCAAACTGGGTAATCTTGAAAATCTATTTCTAACGAATTGGAATAGGTCTTTCCTTTCAAAGCCGGAAAACCGTGACATCAAAATGACGTCGATCTTACTTACGATACCTAACTTTGCTGCTCAATTGTTTAACTTCTTTACTCTCGGATATCAAATGTGCCTGAAAATAGCGAAAAATCGCTTAGAATTGGGCAACTGGAGAAATTTCAGAACTTTAAATTAGTGTAAAATTTCTCCTGTATTGATTTACGTATTTAGTGCGGAATTTCAAGCCGATCGCCCCAACGGGGTATGGACGTATGCCATTCGGAAACACAAACAAACAGATTATTGGCTCATACGTGAACTGCGTTTCATTCCCACTTTATTTTACACGTTTCAAAATTATACAGGGTGTCTCAAAAAGGTGGCAACATGCTTTATTTCTTTATCTATTAGAGATAAGTGGGAAATGCGGATTGAAAAAAATGTTCAAAAAAAAAAAAAAAAAAAAAAAAAAAAGGTAAAAGAGTTAAGGAAAAATAAGAAAAAATTTTTGTCTTTAATTTTCAAAAATGTACACTTCGTAAGAAATTGAGTAAAATGCGCCCCATATGCTAATGAGGTGATATACAAAATTTAAGATTTTCATCACAAAACGTCCCAGAGATATCTTTAAATAGAGATGGGCAGGGGATATATATGAATTAAAATGTAAACATTATTGTTAGAGTGTAAAAAAATGTTTCTTCCGTAATTTCTATGCTACCCCTGAAACTCTACCATTCGACCTGATTTTTTCCTTTCCAGAGCCATTAAAAAGTGACTTAAGTTAGGATATATTTATCTTCATATCTCTGACACTTGTTAAGATATAATTCTCAAATTTTTACATTACCTCATTAGTGTATGTGGCACATTTTGCTACTATAATTGAGAATTTTTTTGTGCGGGAATCGTATACAAATATGAAAAGTGTAACTTTTTGAAAATTAACGAGGGGAATTATTTCGTAACGTAATCTGATTTCCGAGCTCATTTTGAACATTTTTCAACTTACATTGCCCACTTATTTCTAATCGATAAAGAATTAACGCATGTTAGCACCTTTTTGGGATACCTGTGGGATTTTTTGGAACACAAATTAAGTAACTGATAAGTAAAGCATATTTTTTCTTCTTTTCTATTTTAGAAAAAGTAATAAACAAATGGAACAGCAATAAAAGTAAAAATTAAATATCAAAATAAGCATATTCTGTGATTGTTTCGTTTTGCGTATCAGATGTATGGCTTGCAAATTTCTCTTTTACATTCTCATCTCAACATGTACGATGTACCCCATATAAGTTAATTAGTGTCCATAGAGAATGCACGAAAAATCAAATGTTTGAAAGGTCGTAGACTGTTTCGTGTCGAACGAGATGAACGTCCTATAATTCATGATTATCGATTCTTCTTATAAGATCATTTTAGTGGGTAATTACAAGAAGAAAACCAAGTGAATTTGTCTTTTATAACGGAAGTTCGCTTTGGTAGACATAGCTTTAAAAAAACCGTTCAGGTAGAGTTTAAAGATAAAACTACCGTGGGATGTACTATCGTACTTATGATAAATAAAAACTTTGTGAAAAAACATACATAAAATGGTACTTATAACAGTGTATGTTATAAGTATCATTTTATGTGTGTGACAAATAATACTTATAACAACTTATAAAGTGCTGTCCTGTATGTGCATTTAAAAAAAAAAATTGTTATTTTTGTTTTTATGTTATTTTTGTTTTTAGTTTTTTGTTTGTTCTCTTTTGTGTTTTTCTTTCTTTGTATGTGTTTTTGTTCGTGTGTTCTTTTTTGCTTTTTATTATTATTGGTATTAATATTTATTTATGTATTTTTGTTTGTCCTTATTTTATTCTTTTCTTTGTATTCCATCCCCTTTTCCACTCTTCCTTTAATATCCGTGGTTCTCTCCTTTTCTCTTTTCCAAGTGACAACATGCTTGTTTGCTTATCTTTTTCAGTTCGCACCCTCTGTTTGTGAGACGAAGAGCTTTGACTGACGAGGGCTAAATAAATTTTCAGTCGAAATGATCGTATCGTGTTATAAGTATCATTTTATGTGTGTTTTTTCCCAAAGTTTTTATTTATTTTAAAGTTTAACATATACTTTAACATATACTCTAAATACATAACAGTATTTTGAGTGTTTTTTCCTATCGTACTTACAGTTTTCAAGGAGCTCGTTGAGACACGATGAATATAACAAATGGTTGTAATTTCAAACGTCGTGACAATAAATACAGTTTCAAACTGTACAAAGTAATATTGCCGGGAAAATAGATTTATTGTAGTTGTTCTCACAGTAATACCTCCATGGGCGTCCATACTTATGGGCAAGGAGGGGCCGAGCCTACCCTAGCTCCCATATTATCGTTATGGCCTACGTACTTTTATGATGTGTAGAAGTGGTTCAGTACTAAAATATAGCATCTTTCTCGGGAAAATCACTTGATTTGCTCCCCCTACAAATAATCATATGGGTGCCCATGAATACCTCGAACATACGCGATAAGTGGGACCGTGCGTTAACCGCGTAAGTCGAGGTATTACTTCGCGTATAAATATGTATAAATAAATTATTTTTAATTGAAGCCGGAGACTTTAAAAAAGCCTGCAATAAAAATTTAGATAGCACACATGTATAACAAATTATACCATTAAAATCTTGAATTTATTTTGGAAAGCTACAAATAAGCAAATAATAAATCGAAGATATTTTTAAATCGTGGAAGTCGGGGGAGCGTAACTCGAGGTATAACTGTAGTTCACACAATAGGCATTATATATATGTACACACTAACGAACGAGTAATGATGCTTGTTACCTCTAGGAGCTGTGATTTCAGCAGCTTAGCTTTCCGTTGATCTTTGGCTCTGGGTTTCATTTTGAAGACGTGAAATTCGGCTTGGAGAAGCTTGTCCGTCTTGTCTGACGTCACATTGAAGAAGAAATGAGACTGGTGTCGAGACTCTGAGGAAAATACAGAGAAACAATGGATCAAAATAAATACAAGGACGGTTTTCACATTAGTGAAAGAAAAAAAAGTCTAAAGCAAAGATTCACAAACTGAGTTCCGCGGAGCACTAGGTGCTCTGTGCGAATGTAACAAGCACTCCGCGAAGAAACATCTCTGTCTTCGCCAATTGATGTTGTAAAATGGTACAGACAATACTACGTTTGCGGAGCTCGAAAAGACCTAAAATTAAGACTAAGTATTGTTTGCAGTTCTAGAATGTGGATGCGCTTTTCGAAAATGTAGCTTTAGATGTTTTAGGAACCTTACCAGTAACATAGATTGTTGGCATTAACCCTTTGAGGCGCAACCCCTTCCCAATGCTGAAAAAAGGGCAGCCGTTGCCATCGCTCGATTTAACTATCAGCAAGATGGCGGACGATCGAAACGTTCATCGCGTGCCACAGATCTAGAGACCCTTTTTTGACGACAGCTGGCTGTGCCGCCGCACACACACACACACACACACACACACACACACAAAAAAAAAAAAAAAAAAAAAAAACATTAATCTACTGGGTCTTACAACATTTTCGGATTTTTACCAGTTATTTAGCATTTTAGTTATTTAGCATTTTATTTGAAAAGAGAATTTCGTATATTCAGTGATATCTTGATTATTTCGTTTCAAATTCGACGATTATCTAAAAGAAAGGGAATTACTGCCACAACTTTTGTGAATCCACAATGTGATCTCGATGTGACACTTGTATGTCTGTAAGAAGTGACCACACAGATCAGGCGGAGCAAAGAAGAATGATGACATTTCCTATTTTGAGCAATGTTGTTATCATTTGCATATTAGCCTACATAAAACTCCTGCACTGAAAAAAATAAATAAAATCAGGAGTTGGTCCAGGAAGTTTTTTCCCAGGGTCCTGTTTTTGTGAAAATTGCTTATTTTTGTGAATTTCAACTCTTATTTCTGTGAACTTTCATGCGAACTGTGAATAAAAGTCTTTTTTTTTTGTTAAAATAATTGATAAAACAGATTAAAATATACGGTAAAATGCCAATGAAGGGCCCTTTTAACAGACTGTATTTTTGTGAAGGGCCGCAAAATGCACCCAATTTTTGTCTGCATCAACCCCTGAAAATGTTCCGTTGAATTAGTAAAAAATTTGTTTGATAAAAAAAAACTATCCGGTTGAAATAGCGCCGCCAACGAAACGTTTAGCCACATAATTTAACAAGCAAATGTTTTATTAATTTAACCAAATTATTTATTTAAATGGTTTATTTGGTTAAAATCGCTCAAATTATTTGTTTGAATTGACGAAATTGCTCCGTTAACTAGTGTGTTCATGCCTCATTTAACAAAATTATTTTGTTCAATCAAGCACGGTTTTTGTTGAATCTCATCTAATTGGAGCTACTAAACTGTTTAAAGGAAAAAAGAAAGATAAATTCGCTTCTTCGCATGTGCGCAAATATATTTGTTACCATTTCCTAACTTACATCATGATACCCATAAATATACCGATTTCCCATGCATTAAACCCATTTTTTGTACAAAAAATCATCTATTTATGTTAGTAACCTTTTATTTATAGGACACCAGCGTATTATTGCCTGATTATTGTATTAAAATCTGATTTTCCATGAAAGGAATGCTTGTGACGTTACTTTGGAATGTGATTTTAATTTTAGGTGCATTACAGGGTGTCCCCATCAACATATCATGAAGTTACAAAAAGGTTAATAAAATGCTTTAATGCTTAATCTATTAAGTGTTCAATGTAAATTTAAAAAATGTTCAAAGTAAGGTAGGAAAAAAAATGACGTTCAGAAAAAATTCCTTTCAATAATTTTCAAAAAGTTACACATTTTAAATTTGTATAAGATTTGTATAAGATATTAGTAAAATGTGCCCCATTCACTGATCAGGAGACCTACAAAATTTGAGAATTATATCCTAAAAAGTGCTAGAAATATGAAGATAAATATATGCTAACTTAAACCACTTTTCATTTCTTCCCCAAGGTAAAAAGTCATATCGGATGTTCTCATTTCAGGAGTCATACAAAAATTATGAAAGAAAATAATGTTTTGCAGTCTTGCAATAAACGTTTACATTCGAATTCATGCATAGCCCTTGACCATAATTGTTTAAAGGTATATCTGAGACGTTTTACGATGAAAGGCTGTAATTTTGTGCAGCTCCTCATTAATATATCGAGAACATTTTACGAACTGGGAAGTTTTTCTGTACGGGGGCTGTATACATATTTAAAACTTGAAACTTTTTAAAAATTAATGAAAGAAATATTTTAATCTTTTTTAAAACCTCACTTTGAACATTTTTTTTTTCAATTTACATTGGTCACTTATACAGGGTGGCCATCATTAAATTGCAAGTGTTCAAGGGGAGCTGGAGAGAAAACTACCGGGAATATTCCAGTGAAATTTGGTATCTGCACGTTTCAGAACATGTGCAATTCAAATATGCAAATCAAAATCGCCATTTTCATCCTATAGATGGCGCTGTACCGTATTTCAATGCTCACCGGTGGCATATACAACTTCCAAAACCGATAGACAGAGCATAATGACATTCTAAGAGGCATATAAACAATATAAAACACTATTTACAGTTTATCAAAATTCCATACAATTCACTTCAGTAATTAAATTTTTACAGTATCTTATAATCAAAAATTAACGTAAATTAAGATCACAAGTTAAACAATCCATCAAGACGCTTTGGAAAACAATTAAACCATTATTTATTCAATGAAATTATCACATGATGTGCTCAATATGTGAAACACCAGATGCAACCACATGCTGAAAACGTAAAACAGCATGGTCCACCGTCGCATTTAAAATCTCTGGTGTAACCCACCACACCTGCCTCGTTCTGCTAGATTTAAATTCAGCAACAGAAGCAAGTCGTTTTCTATAAACCATATCTTTCAGATGTCCCCACAGATAAAAATCGCAAGGATTAAGTTCCGGTGAACGTGGGGGCGAAGCGTTGTCGAAACCTCTGCTTATGACTCGGTCCGCACCAAAGGTATCATCTAGCAACTTTTTAACAGCTTTAGCGATGTGAGGGGGTGCTCCGTCCTGCATAAATACCGTTGTGCATAAATACAGTGCCATCTATAGGGTGAAAATGGCGATTTTGATTTGCATATTTGAATTGCGCATGTTCTGAAACGTGTAGATACCAAATTTCACTGGAATATTCCCGGTAGTTTTCTCTCCAGCATCCCTTGAATACTTGCAGTTTAATTATAGCCACCCTGTATCTAATAGATAAAGAATTAAAACGTGTTACTACCTGCTTGGGATACCCTGTATACTGAGTGCGTTATAAATCCATGAGTTCAGCCCGATTTCTCTCTCTTATTTTCATGTTATGAAAGGTTTCACATCTATTTTCATGTGTGAACACAATATCCCGACCAAACTACTCACGCAATTTAGCTAACAGTAAGTGTCCATACACACACACATGCAGTATTTCTACAACTAATCTGGCCTTTTATCAACACCCCTTTTTTCTCTCAAATGAAGCAAGGGGGGAAAAAACGTATCTTGATTTATTTCCTGTTAGTAGCTGTGTAATTTATTTTTTTTAAGGTTTCTTTTTACTTTCTTTTGTTTCAGTAATGATGGGGAACGCCATTTATCCTAATTTAATTGTCTCCTTTCTTGCTCTCAGAGGGAAAACAATTTATTACATTTTATGCTCCAGTTCCAGGAAAATCTTTGTTGGTTTATTGCAGCCCCAGTTGTATAATGTTGAGTTATACAGGGTGTCCCCAAAAAGGTGGTAACGGGCTTTAATAGAAATAAGTGGGCGATGTAAATTGAAAAAAAAAATTCAAAATAAGATGGAAAATAAAAGCTTTTTTTTTAAAACCCTTTCCCAATGCTGCAAAAAAGGGCAGCCGTTGCCATCGCTCGACTTAACTACCAGCAAGATTGCGGACGATCGAAACGTTCATCGCGTGCCACAGATCTAGAGACCCTTTTTTGACGACAGCTGGCTCTGCGCGCACAGCTTGCGTAGGATAAAAAGATCTCATTGGTGCCAAATAATCTAAGCTGTTTCTTTTAATCGAGCCTTGAAGAGCGAGAAGCGAAGATAGATAGTATTGATATACGTAATAGGTAGTAGAATATGAATAAATCACAATATACCACGTTAATAAATATTTCATGAAATTAAAAGTGTTATGTTTATCCTTTTCCAAGGGTTGTCTCACAACCTACTAAACGGTAAGTAATTCTAATTTGCGTTGATATATCCCGCAGTCATTTCAACAGAGGAGATTACTTGAACTTAAATGAACTTCTGTTTTTTCAGATGCAAATATGATTTTATTAAAATATTCGCTTCTTCCCGAATGAAGAACGGGTGCGCAGTTATTTAAAAATAACGGTTGTAAATTTCATGTAGTGTCTGAGGTATTTAATGCTACAGCTTGAACCTAAAAAACAGTATGATGTAGAAATAAGACATTTTGAAAGTCAGGAGTTCTCTGCAAACCGTTAAGCTTTTCAATTTTTTGATCGCTAATGACACTGACGTAGTTTTTTGAATCATTATATTGCAATGATGCCAGGTTAGTACTCATGACGCAAACTTTAAGTCAAGAGTCAAATAATTTCGCTTTTTTTTTAGATTCCACATCACTGGAATTAGTTCGAATTGCACACGTAAGGAAAATTTTCATTTCCTGCCGTGTGAAGAACGGGCACGCAGCTAGTATTATTTATATTTTTCGCATCAAATGACATTTGAAATAATAAAAGGTGGTTACAGCCATTGATTTTTATAGCATTGTATTGGAGCATATTATTTCATTAACTTATTGACTTCCATTGTTTCAAAGATGTGACGTCAGCAGTTTCTCACGCAACATGCTGGGCAACAGCGGAAAACGTGCAACCCTCGTCGGGAAGCAATGATGGACACGGAAATTGTAATCGCAGTAGACACGTCTTCGCAACGACGGGAGCGAACAGGTTAACTGTTTTGTTAGCGCTGTAGAACGAGCACAAACAACACTGTGTTAGAGAGTGTCATATAATCGATCTTGGTGTTGTTGTTGTGTTGGAACAAGTATTCGGATTTGTGTGCTTGTACACGAGGAACCGCTTATAAATTCACGTCAGAGAAAGGACAAACACAAGGGGGGGGGGCAAATGCCTTGTTTGGAGGACTTTCTGGGTACCTAGCGTGTATTCACGTTACATCTGGAGAAAACCGCCTAAAACTCCAGACCGCTAGACCGACGGCCCCCGCGAGAGGACAGAACCCTGTTCCTTCACTTGAGCCATCTCCCAATGTCAGTGGCTTTAACTACGTGCTACACATTGGTATATAATCGATCTGTAGGCATGATTTATTTGTTTATTTACTTATTTACAGGGTTCATTTTCCCAATGCCCGTCAAATTTTGTATTTTCACTTCGTTTATTCGTTTTAGTTACAGACGCCTCCAAATATTTTTTTTAATGGCCACCCTGTGCACAAGTCGTTGTTGGACTAACATGCTATCCACTCAACATGAAACTTGCTGAGGTACAAATCCAAGCTATTAATACCCTCTCCCCAATACGTGTGTATGCGTGTGTATACATACATATATATCAAAGGCATCGAAAATGATGTGCAAAACTAGCATTTGACCTCGATAATGACAGGGAAGGGAAAAAAATGGCTAAAAAAAGAACACTGCATAAACAAAAAAGTTCCATAAATGAGGGCGATTAAAAGACACCAGAAGAAGAAACCTATACATACCCCCCCCCCTCACATTTTGCCTTTTTCATTATATACAAGCCGTTCCCAAAGTCGCCCAAAGGCCCGGCTCGCACAAAAAGGCGAAGCGCTATGTCATTATGACCATTACTTCTTGCCCCGTCCGTCCCGACAGCAAATAGTATATATCTATCTCATCGGTGGCTTCATTTGCAATTCAAATGGTTCCCGGACATTAAAAGAGACTCTGGCCAAGAAAGACACATCCGAGGGGCTCCTCTTGCGCGACCCCAATTACGATGCGTACGTAAAAAGGGGAGGGGGGGGCATTAATAGACGGCGCCTTCCCTCACCGAATGAAAAAAAAATAAAAAATTCATAGAGGTGGATGCTGCTCACACACACACACGCTAGCAAGAAGTGACTGGTGACACTTCTTGTGACAAGCGTGAGAGACCATTGGCGCAACTGGGCATTGGTCTACGATCTGTTTTGAACACTTTTAGCCCCCCTTTTCCTAGAAAGGGAGAAAGGGCTGAAAGCGTTTTGACGTGAACTCAGTGGCGGATCCAGCTGGGGGGGGGGGTTTGGGGCTTCAGCTCCTCCAAAAGATATTAACATTTTTCTTCATTGCACACTTGTTTAGGTCAGATGAACTGTTTTTTTTTAATAAGTTAGCCCCTTTTTATTACCGTATTGGCCCGAATATAACGCGGTGTTTTTTGACTGATCATTACCCGTAAAAAAATCTGACTTACATTAAATTCGAGGCCTAAATATAGGATTTTTCTATTTATCTCACGCTTAAACCAAAAGAGCGAAATTCGATCAGTCGGAGTGAAAAGTGAGCCAGTTTTCAAAAGTGAGCTTCTCCTTTAGGAGCGTTTTTCGATCACAAGAGCGGAGCGGAATATAACAATGAGCGAGGAGGGGAAATTCTCGGAAAAGATAGGAAGCGAGGAGAGGATTCTCAGAAAAAAAGACTACGTAAAGAGCCCTTTCGCAGAAATACCGGTCGGTTTCCAAGGAAACAGATCGCTCCGCAGTGTATCGTTTTTTTTTTCGCTCTTTGGGTTTAAGCGTGTTGATAAAAAATTTCGGGGTCGAGTTATTTTCGGGCTAATACGGTATTATAAACAATTTTTATATTATTAAATGAATCCCAAAAAATTTACATTGCTTTACTGTAAAAGTTTGATTGATTCTACGTTTTATTTAGGTGAGAAGCTAAAAAGAGTAAGCTAAAAAGAAAAACCTCCTCGAAAAAGTTTTGTATCCGACTCTGGCTGACAACTGAGAGCATCCTACCGTAAACTGACAGTGGTTATATCACTGAATATGGTAGACGGTCGAAGTGTGAAGGTCCCGGGTTCGGGTCCCATGGCGCGGCTGTCGATCTAACGGTCTGGAGTTTTGGTAGGTTTTCTCCAGATATAACGTGAATACGCGTTAGAACCCCTTGGAAAGTCCTCCTACCAGGGCATCCCCCATCCTTGGCAGATCGCCCAAGTGTAACGTTGCCATAATCATACACAACATTAAGGATCCATACCGAGAAGCAACGGTGTTTACAGAAGGGAGAAAAGCTGCCGTTGCGTCCTTGCAAAGATGGGAGCAAACAGGTTAAAGTCAACAAGTCACTAAAATGCTTATTTTAAATCACTGTCCTTAAAACCTAAATCTATGAGAGTTTTATCTTTACATAGTGAACTCCCACTACAGAAACCAATATAAATGGTCATTCTTCGGGAATTGTAAGAGCTTCCATACAAACAAAATGGAGTCGTTCTTTCTAAGAGAATGAGCGCAGTTTTGTCGTCTGCCATGGGCCAACACCCCACTAGAGACAATGCCTTCGGACTGCGTTCTGACGTCACAGAGGTTCGGCCGATGCGCTGTCAATTGCCAACACTCTGTGACGTCAGAACGCAGTCCAAAGGCATTATCTCAAGTGTGCTGTTGGTCCCTGGCACTACTTGTTGTTGCTGTGTTTGGAATATTTAATTTCAGACTTGTTTGCTTGGTTTCCCGAACCCACTTATAACTCCTCGTCGAATAAAGTGCATTGAAAAGTTTTGTCAGCATAGAGAATAATACAGGACAAACACAAACAACCGCGGCTCCATGGGAATCGAACCCAAGACCCTACGACACATATGGGCAACCTCCGGCCAACGGAACATATCAAAATTCCAATTAAACCCACTTAAGCCCTTTCAAAATCCCATATAAATTCCGACCATTCCCATATAAAATACGACCCGCGACTTCGCTAACTTCTTAAAGTTTGGCCCGCAACTGTCCAAAAGTTGCCCATACCTGCCCTACGCTTAACCCTTTAACGTGCAGTGTTCCCGCTCTGGGAACACCAAACTCTGATGTTTTGACTGTTGCCAGTCACGATGAATAGATTTGATTTCTATAAAAAATAGTTGCGGGTGACATAGCTCCACGAGATTCTTTTACTTTTTAGCACGTCATTTCCCGTAAAAAAATGGTCACGATTATTTTTAACAGCACTGACATCTTCTGAAAAATGGAAGAATGCGAGAAGAGTTGGATGGATTGCCCAATGCTGAAAAAAGGGCAGCCGTTGCCATCGCTCGACTTAACTACCAGCAAGATGATGGACGATCGAAACGTTCATCGCGTGCCACAGATCTAGAGACCCTTTTTTGACGACAGCTGGCTGTGCCAAGGGTTGCGCCTCAAAGGGTTAAGTGATTATCGGAGAGAAGGATATACCCTTAACTTCTCGGCCTTCGGCTTTCCCAGACACTACTTTATCTAGGTACCAGGCCCACCTGGCTCCTTCTGGGGCCCTGGGATAGAGAAATTAAAAAGGAACCCCTTATTGGGAATTTAGAAGGAATAGTATATTAGGTTATGTAATATTTGAAAATTAGACTTAAAACCACGCTTAAGTATTTGAAATATTTTGGGGCCCCTGTCAACAAAAAAGCAGAAATAAATAAGTGAATAAATAAAACTGCAAATATGGACTCTTTTATAATTGCTACTTAAAATCGAAATGCATTCAACCAAGAATAACAAGTTATTTTACACGTGACGTAAAAATAAAAGCAACTGCATATAATGATACTTCTGTTCAAATATTTGATGAATTATCTTAGGTGATTAATATTTTATTAGTAAATTGTGTAACATCGCAGTGAATATTGTTAACAAAAAAGCCATTCAACTCTTAAGAAGTAATCTAAGCTTTAAGAAGTTTGGGTATAGTGAGGCTCTGGTTATAGAGAACATTATTATGCTTGCAGCAGTTCACGATAATGGGAATCATCTATTTTAGGCGTACAACTTTGCTTCAGCTGTTTTCTCCAAGAAATTCGATGTTTTATTAAAAAGAAAAAAAAAACATAATACATTAATGATTCAGAGTTGAAATTGCTTCTTGAGTCATTCCCAATAATCGTGGTCTTAGTGACTCTCCTTGACTTTCACACGAATCACTTTCAATTAGTGATAGGCATGAATGAATGAAACTATTCGAATTAATCGATTATTAAATTCATTCGAGATAATCGATTTTGAAAAATCTATTCGAACTCTCAGCACATAACATTTGAATAGCACATGACATTCGAAATCGCGATTACTATTTGAATATTCAAATAGTAAAACCACGAATACTATTCGAATAGTGAACCGGGGCCATCGTGATTCTACCGGGCCTGATTGTGCACTCTGAAAGAGGCCTACGGATGTTTCCTCATTGGTTAGACTCGGCTGTTAGATGACGTATCTAAGTGCTGGAACCAATAAGTGAGCATCCACAGGCCTCTTTGGATGACTCATCGCAGTGCATAAGCAGGCCCGGTAGAATCACGATGGCCCCGAGTGAACCCACTAATACAATACGAGTAAAAATCGCGAATACTATTCGAATAGAAATCGCAAATACTAGTCGAATAGTAAAAATCGCGAACATTCGCTATTTGATTAATCGATTATTGATTTTATTCGAAGAGTAGTAATGACTTATTGAAATCATTCGAATGGCACATCATTACTTCTAATGCGGTCTCTGAAAACCGTCTCTGTTCCACTTCTGTGCCGGCCTTCGACATGAACTTTCCCGTTCCTGAAGCGTTGAAATTATCTACGTCACGTTATTTCAGTAACTGTAGTCTCACCATAAGTGATTGAAAGCATTCGATGAACCTCAGCCACAGATTTCTTCATATCGAAGTAGAAATTTAACGAGAATTTGGTCCGTAAACTGACATTTTCAATCAAGTAGAACTAACTTTACGGACTGTAGAACACACGTGTAGCTAATTAATTGGCGTTGGCCGTAATCCCACGACACAACAAGAATAATCTTATGATGCAGGCACGAATCGACAAAGATTTTATGGAATTACGTTGACAGATGCCCAAGTTTATTGCATGACGTCTATTATCTTGATCTATTTATTTCAATTATTAATTACCGCTGAAGCCATCTATAGGAAAATGGCGGAAGCAAAGTTGTAGGCTTAATACAGTGAAACCTGCTAAGTTGACCACCCAGTGGCCAGTAGCGGATCCAGGGGAGGGGCTAGGGGGCTTCAGCCCCCCCAAAAGAGATTGCTCAAGGGCAACATTCTGCTTTATTATACACTTTAAATAGCTAAAATGATCATATTTTATTACTTAGCCCCTCCCAAAAGCCTAATACATTGGTTTAGACTAAAATTTTGATTTATAGTACATTTTAATTGGGTGAAATAAGATTTTTAAAAAATTTAGCCCCTCCCAAAAAAAATTTCTGGATCCGCCACTGAGTGGTTCCACGTTTTCGTGGCCAACTTATCAAGGATACAATATTTGCTTTTTGATTTTCGTATTTCATCATCTACGGACTTATGCATTACGTAGTACATACATGTAGTCTACTATAAAATTAAATAAAATACTGGCTGCTACCCGCGACTTCGTCCGTATCAGCTTTAGAGAGAAATGAAGCACATGCGAATAACAAATATGATTGTTTTATAGACACACAAAAGTGACTGTTTTTAAATATTATTTACTTTTTTAAGTGAAGTATAATGCATGGTAGTATCCCAGACAGCACATAAGCTTAAATCAAGCTTGACATTTCTTAGAATTTGACGTATTAATACCCAGACAGCACATAAGCTTAAATCAAGTTTGACATTTCTTTGAATTTGACGCATTAATGCAAGCTTGACAGTTCAACTCATTCTAAGCTGGCAGCAAGCTTGCAGGAGTTAAGTTGAATTGTCAAGCTTAAATACAGTTGATTTAAGCTTGAAAATTGATACTCGCGTGATTTTTCCTTTTTAAAGGAGAGCGCTGATGTCGCCATCTGTGAAAGAGAATGGACATTAATTGTCTAGCGTCCTTTAAATTTGCTGAAAGTTCGTAAAAGATGTGCTTTATTTTTATTACCAGTGCCAAATATATTACCGGCAAGGCAAACGGGGCAACTGCCCAGGGTCTACAGATTTTAGGGCCCAAAAATCTTACATCTTACACTTTTGTAGTTTTAAAATAAAATTACAAAGGATTAAAAAAAAAAATCAGAAGTTAAATAATTTTTTTAATTATAAAGTATGAACATTGAAAATAATTCAAATTCACATTTGTATAAATTAATTTAAACTTATTTTTAATTCTTCGAAATGCTCTATATCATAGCATACCAATATGTAGGACAATAACTAACCACATTTGTAAAGAGAATTTTTAGCGTTAAAAAATAGCAAAATTTTTCAATTATTTGTTATTTTAAGAAATATTTACAAAAATGACTAAAGTGTTTGTATTCCATACATGTTAGCAACTGTGATATAGCATTTCGAAGTAACGTTTAACTATCTGTTTCTTTCATTTCAGATTACTTAACACAAAATTTGTGTTAAGTAAACCCATTCTATATTTCCAAATATGGAAATTCTTCAAAATAAAATACAATTATACTACGAAATTGATTTCAAAATCAGTCGTTTGTCTCGATTTTGGCCAGCAGTATTGCTTCATGAGTGCTGCGGTACTGAAAGTTTTAAAACGTGTTTTTTTTATTTTAATTTTTATTTTAATTTAATTTATTTTGATGCATTATTTTAATTTTGATGCATCCCATGGAAAAATAAAAGAAACAAATAACACATCGCCCACTTATCAATTTGGCGAGAAAACAGCGTGGTAAGTCACTTCAAATTTTAGTAATAGCTGCACAAGGCTGCGGTGGCGGAATGGATACCGTGCTCGTCTGCTAAGCCAAAGGGCCCGTGTTCAATCCCAGCGACGAACACTCGATGGAAACAAATTAAATTGAAATATCAGCGTAGAGGGGGAAAATGCGCGGAAAAATAAATTATGTGGGGCAGGGCCGTGGTAGCCCAGTGGTTAAGGCGTTGGACTCGTAACCGGAAGGTTGTGGAATCGATACCGGCGTACCACTAAAGACCACCGTGTACATGCGGTGTACGTGCACGTTAAATCCGTGGTTCCGAAAGTCCTCTCGGCGGTCGCTAGCAGTTTCCGAGGGGTGCCAATATTCAGAAGTCTCCCACCTTCTGATGAGGTTCCAAATCGTGGCGGGAAATTCCGGGAAGGACGTATATGTAGCTCTAAGCGACACATTCAGTGACGCGAGCTGTCCTCTCCTGGCAAACAAACAAACAAATTATGTGGGGCGCGTTAGCCAGCGGGCGTCCCGTGTATTTACATTTTTTTTTTTTTTTTTGGAAAATTTTTTAAGCTTGAAATGTCAAGCTTGACTCAAGCTTGAAATGTCAAGCTTAATGCAAGGTGGGCAAGTGTAAACTAGAACACTTGATTCAAGCTTGCATCAAGCTTACACGATTAGAATTTTCAAGCTTATTGACTTGATAAATCAAGCTTGCTGCAAGTTTGATGCAAGTTTGCTGTGCTCTCTGGGTACAAGCTTGACAGTTCAATTCATTTTAAGCCTGCAGCAAACTTGAGAAGTCAATTTGAACTGTCAACCTTGAATACAACTTGATTACAGCTTGAAAAGGAAGCTTGCGGTTATGGCGCCATCCGTCGCTGGACATTAAATAAAGAAAAGTTCGTAAAAGTTGTGTTTTATTTTATTATCGCACAAAACCTGGACATTAGAACACGCAAGGGGAAGGAATGAATGGGATAAGCCCCTCTGAAGTGTAACGCGAGGAGAGTATTAGTTTTATTTACATCTAATTAACATTAGTAATTCCATTAACTAATTAATTAGCCCTAAAATAAATTTTAATATAATTAACACAAATTAGTTACTTAAGACTCATAGATCAATAAACAAGAAGTTAGGAGTTTTTGAAAACGTATGGTATAGCCATATATATATATGCTTATCACAAAATATCCATTAGTTAACATTTTTTGTTTCGTGATGAAGTAAAGAAAATTTCGAACTTTTTGGTGTATGAAGAAAATTTTTTGGAGTGGGAAACTTTGCTCCCATGCCTCGTAATTGCCATTCCTGGAATTTGCGCACCCATGCGCTAATAATACAAACGGACTAAAAAAAAAATATTAAAATCACTTTTAAATACATAGTCTTGTTCTAAATAAGTATAAATAAATAGGTAACTTTTAATTCAATTTTAGTATTCTTTAAAAATGTTTTATTTTTATGTCGGGAAAATGCAACAGCAAACAAAAATAAGTTAAAATGCTTGTGACAGTAGTATGTTGCCCCCCAAATTACCTCTTGCCCCGGAGCCCCGACCACTTATGATTAGGCTCTGGCCGCCACAAAATAATTTATCATCAGTCATAAATGTACTTGACCATAGAATTAAAAAAAAAAAGATTCTATATTTCCAAATATGGAAATTCTTCAAAATAATATACAATTATACTACGAAATGGATTTCAAAATCAGTCGCTTGTCTCGATTTGAGTCGTCGTTTGTCTCATTCGACACATGAGTGTTGCGATATTGAAAGTTTTAAAACATGTGCTGCTGTTAAGTTTATATTATGTTTATTTCCCTATTAGTAGAGTCTCTAAATCACACATAACATTATTTTAATTTTGATGGATCCCATGGAAAAATAAAAGAAACAGATCAACATATCGGCCACTAGATCTCGCCAGAAAACGGCGTGATAACCCTAACAGTCAGTTCAAACTTTAGTCATATCAGCCCAACTCAGGTTGGCCGAGTGGTTATGACATTGGCCTCCCAACCCAAAGATACCGTTTTCGATCATAGCCCCGGACGTTTGATGGTAACAGATTAAGATAACTTGAGATTTCAGCGTAGAGGGGAAAATGCGTGGAAAAATAAAATGTGTGGTGCAAGTTCGCCGACCGGCGCCCCGTGTATTTAGGAAAATTTTTTAAGCTTGCTATGTCAAGCTTGATTCAAGCTTGCTATGTCAAGCTTAATGCATGCTGGGCAAGTGTAAACTAGAACACTTGATTCAAGCTTGCATTAAGCTTACACGCTTGAAATTTTCAAGCTTAATTCAAGTTTATTGACTTGATAAATCAAGCTTGCTGCAAGTTTGCTGTGCTGTCTGGGATACTTCATTTAAAATAAGAGAGTATGCGCAGATACTAAATTTATATTTTTTTTTATGCATTTGGCAATATTATTTCTTCTCGGTATGGATCCTTGATGTTGTGTGTGATTATGGCAACGCTACACTTGGGCGAACTGCCAAGGATGGGAGATGCCCTGGTAGGAGGACTTTCTAAGGGGTTCTAACGCGTAGTCACGTTACATCTGGAGAAAACCTAGTCTAGAGTTTTGGAACAAAACTCCAGACCGTTAGATCGACAGCCGCGCCATGGGACACGAACCCGGGACTTTCACACTTCGACCGTCTACCATATTCAGTGACATAGCCACTGTCAATTTACGGTAGGATGCTGTCAGTTGTCAGCCAGAGTCGGATACAAAACTTTTTCGAAGAGGTTTTTTTTAGCTTATCTCACCTAAATAAAACGTAGAATCAAGCAAACTTTTACAGTAAAGCAATGTAAATTTTTTGGGATTTATTTAATAACTAGCGGCTACCCGCGACTTTGTCCGCGTCGGCTTTAGAATTAGGTCCCGAGAGAAACGAAGTATGTGTGAATAACAAATATGTTTGCGACTAAAGAAACTGCATTTAAATATTATTTGCTTTGTACTTATTTTAAATGAAGTATAGTGCATGGTAGTATACTTCATTTAAAATAAGAGAGAATGCAGAATTACTAAATTTAGATTTTTTTCAAGCATTTGGCGAATAGAGACATTTACGACAATATTTGCGAACTATTTTGAATGTTCTTGTAAAAGAAATATTTATTCTATTTGCATGAATTTTAGCCTTTGTTAATCAGAAATAGTGCAGCTTTCTATTAGTGAAAAAATTTTAGAATTGGTTCTGTAGTTTCAGAGATATACCCATAGAGCGTAATGTACTAGAATTATTTTGAGTGTTCCTCAAAGAGTGTAAAAGAACGCGCTACGTGCACGAATTTTAGCCTATAATACTCAGGAATAGTGCAGTTTTCCATCAGTGAAAAAAGTTTTGGAATCGGTTCAGTAGTTACAGAGATACACATAGAGCGAAATGTAATTCTTATGAGTATCCCTTATGAGTATTTGTGATATATACATATAAGGCAGCCTGTAATACTCAGAGCCCCACCAGTGGCTGAGAGGTTCTGCTCTCGAAACTGGAAAGCGGGAGGTGCCAGGTTAAACCCCGGTCGCGCCTGTCAACCTAGCCGTTCGGAGTTTTCCGTAGTTTTCTCCGAAACCTCACGTAAATACGGGTTAGGAAACCTTAGAAAGTCCTCCACAAAGGGCATTCCCCATATAGGCCTAGGGCCCTAGTGCAGTCAATCGGTCTTAATCCACAAACAAAAAAACAAAAATACCCAGGAATAGTGTAAGTTTCAATCAGTGAAAAGAGTTCTAGAATCGGTTCAGTAGCTACAAAATGACCATAGAGCGTAATGCATTAGAATTGTTTTGAGTGTCTTTAAAAGAGTTATTTATGCTATATGCATGAAAGGTTGCCCGTATGTTAATCCAGGGTATAAGCTATCTTCATTCCAAATTTTATCCAAATCCGTTAAGCCATTTTTGTGTGATTCAGTCACAAACATCCAAGCACACAAATGTACACATTTATATTATTGGTAGGATTTGGGAATTTATGAACTTTAAGAAACACATTTGGACTTATGCACGCGATTCTGCAAATATAATTTCTGCTTTGTTTCAAATACATAAACCATTTTGTGCGGGAGAAAATAGCCAAGCATAACGAACTAAAAACGGTATTTAATTAATAGTTAACAAAGTAATTAAAACTTTGAAATGAGGTGAGCATTACCGAAGTCATGGGCTTATATGCTGAAAATTTTAAAGCTGTCCTTGCTGTAGATTTGTCTGGAGAACATCCAGAGCCTTATTATCGCATGGGCAAATCGGGACTTTGACCAAGGCCCCAGGATCGAAAAGGCCCCCAAAATCAAATGTTCAGAAATATCCTTTTTACTTCCTTGTACGTAGTATAAGGAAGTAATGTGATCCCGAAAAATTTTGGGGGCCAAATTTCGACATAAAAACCGATTTTGACTACCTCTAAATTGAATTTTAAAAATTTTTTCGATGCATCTCATCGTAGGCTAGCATGCACGATCATATGAACGCGTCTGCAACTCATTTTGACCAGTGGCGAGTCTACTGTGGCCAGTTTTTCCATGCCGTCTGTACGTACGTACGTGCGTGCGTACGTACGTACGTATGTATGTAACTCGCATATCTCAAAAACTATTGGTCGTAGAATGTTGAGATTTGATATTTAGGATTGTTCTATGATCTAGTTGTGCACCTCCCCTTTTGGTGGCAATCGAATGGATAGTTTATGTACAGGACCGCCCAAAAGATTCGAAATACATTACGCTCTATGGGACGAAATTCATTAAACTCGCCTAACTCAAAAGCTATTAGGCGTAGAATGTCGAAACTTCATATTTTGGATAGTTGTAACATCTAGTTGTGCACCTCCCCTTTTGGTTCCATTCGACTGGATAGTTTATCTACAGGACTGCCCAAAACATTCGAAATACATTACACTCAATGGGCCGAAATTCATTAAACTCGCATATCTCAAAAACTGTTAGGCGTTAAATGTTGAAACTTTATATTTAGGATTGTTGTAACATCTAGTTGTGCACCTCCCCTTTCGGTTCCATTCGACTGTATAGTTTATCTACAGGACCGCCCAAAAGATTCGAAATACATTACGCTCTATGGGCCGAAATTCATCAAAGCGTTTTTTAGAGGTATTGGGCTATTTCAAACGACTCAGAAGTGATATATGCTGTAAAGAGTTAGAAAATGAATTTCTCCATTAATAAAAGTGTCTTTATCATTTATAGTTCTGCTACAGGAACACCCAAAAGATTTCCAATACATTACGGTCAATAGCAATTTTAGGGGCATTCATCCATTTCAAGCACAATACCGTCCTACCACATAAGTTAGGTAATGGTCCGACCACGGTCACGTGCCTCCCTCAAGAACTATGCCAAAAGTCGCCAAGCTTGGCGACTTTTGGTGTACGTGTGTGCATATTTAACTCTCAAATCTCAAAAACTATTATGAAATTTCATATATAAGAATGTTGTAACATCTAGTTGTGCATCTCGATTTTTGGTTCCAATCTACTGGAGAGTTTATTTACAGGACCACCGAAAAGAATTTCAGTACCTTAATGTCTATGGACATCTTCATTATAATACAACTGTAGACAGTCATTGTTTGGTACATGCCCAAAATCTCGCCGTCTGTCCTCGACCTTGGCGAGTTTTGGCGAAATATCGCCAAATTTGGCGATAGTCAGTCATTTCGTCCATGCCCAAAGTATCGCCATTTGTCATCGTTCTTGGCGAGTTTTGGCGAAATATCGCCAAATTTGGCGATAATCTGTCATTGTTTGGTTTATGCTTAAAATCTCGCGAAATGTCGTCGACATTGACGAGTTTCGCCGAAATATCGCCAAATTTGGCGCCAAAAATTATTTCCTATTTTGTATAACTCTAAAACTTTAACCCGTAGATTTTTTAACTTTGTATTTAGAACTATTGTAATATCTAACTGTTTTCAATATCTTTTTTGACAGCAATCGACTGGGAATTTATTTACATGGTGAGCCAAATGACTTTGAATACATTAAGGTGTATAGATGCATTCAATTCATTGAAAGTCTGTGGTCAATGACTACTTTGGCTATCCCCAAAATCTCGCAGACTATCTCAAGTTTGTCGGCTTTTGGTGAAATATCGCCAAATAAAGTGTCAGAAGGAAATCTTTCAAATTGAACTCAGCTTGGCGATATCGAAATATTTGGCTAGAAATCGCTAAACCTTACTATTATTGATATTTTATCTCTTTCAAACAAATAAATTTAGAGGAAGTGCGTCGAAAATAATTTTGATCTAATGGACGTGCAAGGAAGTCATGTGTTGGACACATCAGATTTTTTATATCAAAATTTATGAAAAATAAAGCAAATTTCATAGATGGAGGTCCCCAAAATCATCATTGCCCGGGTCCTCAGTTGGTCATAATCAGGCTCTGAGAACATGCACTTTTATTATTATAGATAGATAGATTTGGCATAATTTCCGAGGAATTTCATGTTTTTCAAATGCACGACTCTTCATTGAAGTAATAATTCTTTTAGCTCAAAACATGAATCATTGTATATGGGCGAAACTCGCTAAGCATGGCAACGTAAAAACGGTTTTTAATTAATAATTAAAAATCTAAAATTCTAAGTAGCCTATAACCGTCTCTAGGGTCCCATCAATCTCTGAACCAAAATTCATCATAATCGAAGCGTAACAAACTCACTTTCGCATTTATAATATTATAGTTAAGATGAAATCAAAATTGTACATAACAGGATTATTTCTTATTAGGGTTAAACATTAATTACGTACATAGAAAAAATTCTGAAAGTGGTCAACTTACAAAGGTTTTGAGTTATGTTTGGGACAAATTCTACTTAATTACCTGGTCAACACACAAATTAGACAGGGGGTCAACTTATAAACGGCTTTCTCAATGTAATTAACCCATTCCGTTCTTCGTCAATTTGGTCATCTTAGACAAGTGGCCAACTTCACAGGTTTCACTGTACTACAGAATATTTACACTATAACATTAAAATTTTTTAAAACACAAATTACTTATACGTCAAATTCTACTTTTTTTGCAAAGAAATGCGTATGTAGATGTCTCTCTTCAGGGACAGTACTGAATTCTTACTATCGACATTTAATACCAATATGTACACTGATTTATTTAGTACTGCACGTACAAGCAGACTTCGGAACGATTACAAATCGACTGTAATAATTTACAAAAATGACAATTTACAAATTTTGCAGATTTGTTTTTTTTTTTATATAAAATTGTATTATTACTGAATTTTTTGAAAGTTTGACCTCATTAAGATCAAGATTATTTACAAGACTTATGAATTTAACATTTAAGTATCCAAAACCTAATAATTAAAAAAGAGACAGTAATCGTAATCAAAAACGATATCAGATCATGTAATCGATTACAGATAGCTGTGCAATCGCCTGATGTCTGCATGCAAGTATGAAATCACACAATTCTGGGAAAAGACATTTAAAGAATTTAAATGTTTTCAGATTGAATTAATTTTTTTCCATGATTTGTGGAAGTTCAAAATTTAATTTTGCAGAAAATTAGTAAATGATTAAAAAAAATGATGTTTAAACTTTTTCATAGTTTTTGAAATTTTAAGAATTATTTAAAATGATAAATGATTACGAAAAATGATATTTAACTTTTTGTCATAATTTTTGGAAGTTCACAATATCAGTTAAAAAGGACAGAAGATTTTTTAAATATGATGTTTAATCTATTTCCTTAATTTCTGAAAGTTCAAACTGTCAGTAAAAAAAAATAAATGATTTTTTTTAAAAATAAACTTTTTCAATGGTTTTGGACATTCAAAGTATGACTTTAAAAAAATCATATAAAGAGAAACTTTTTGATCATTTAATGGCGATCATTTTTATTTTTAAGCAAAGAATTCTCTAAAGATACAGATAGTTTTAAGTAAGTTATTTATATAATCTTAACATTGCATTTCGCGGTAAAGAAAATTCTGGCTAATGCTTCTTTGAAATGTTTATCTCGATTTTATGAACTGTTTATAAACCATAACCGTGTTTGAGGGCCATCTGTAAAAATAGTTTCTTTCATTTTATGAAATACGCACGCTTGTTTAGTCTTTAATTTTCGCCATCTGAATTTCTCCAAGTACTTCCAAATTTCCAGTCTCGGGGGAGGGGGAGGGGAGCGACCGTCCAGAGAAAAGAATAAGTTAACAATAAGGAAATTAAACAAAAGCAAAAAACAATACTTAAATTCTAAATTTAATTTACACCCCTTCCTTATTCTGCGGTGAAAATATGCCTGAGTGGAGTTCAGTGTTGGAACAGAAATTTATTTCGGTAGGGACTAATTTAAAACGAGAAGTTTATTTGACCAAAGTTATCATTCCTATCTTGCAAAGGGCATTCATGGTCTACACATAGTCCACAGAGCAATGTATATAACTTTCTCAGAAATTGATGCCTATCGACAACAGTTCGAAAACGCACATTCGGGCAAACAGGCATACCGAAAGCATAAACAGTTTTATAAATAGTTTTTTAAATAACATTGGACTTAGCTTTATATTGAAATAATAATTTTTAAATATTATTTTTATCCAAACTACTTTTTATTATGCTAATTTTTATAAAAAAAGAATAAGTAAAATAAAAACATACTGAGTAACCCTAACCCCAATCATGATTTATCTTTATTAAAGTAATAATAATCAGCTCCAGCTGATTAAGACAGTCTAAAATCAGTCATTTGTAGCTCTTAGACTAAATAAATTTGCCGCTTTCCCATTTTACGCACTCAATTTTTAATGACGTGTATGGTATAATTCATTGCAATAACATGTAAGTTAGGGGTCGGACAGACAGACAAACCGAAAGTGTCAGCACTTTTGCAAGTTTATTGCAGAGCGATAAAAACCAATAATCAAGCAAATGACCTCAGAAAAGTAAAGGGGTTTTCCAGATCATGCTTAAGCCCCCTCGGTACCGGCAATTTCCGCTGCTTTTTTCTTGTTCTTTTTTTTTTTTATATATATAAAATCGATATCAGCGGCTCTTGTGTAGCGTGTCGCGTAATACATTTTTTTCGCGAAAAACCACGTGTTCTCGTCAAACATAAAATGACATCACTTTGTGCTGATCAATACGTAAAATGAGAGTGACGAATAGTTTTTCCCGGTTCCCATCTGACGGTGATGTTGCATAACGACATGGTTACATGTATTCACGAGTAGGTCCTTATATTATCGAAGGTGTAAACACTGAAGGGGCTTTCTATGTTATATGTCACGCTGTATTACACAAACATTACTAATAGTTTGTAAGAAAGGCATTACGTTGTACAGATCATATTTTAAGTTTTATTTTTAAACTTTAACTATGTATTTTAAGCCGAGCAAAATCTTAAAAAAGTCATCTGAAACACTTTCATATTTTAAATGCGCACTAAGTGCTATATATTAAAAGCGTATCATAATCCATATCCTTATTTTTCTTCCTTATTCCATTAAACTGGAAAGTGTACTGTATTTGTTTTCCTTGTTCCCTAAAACACTTCTTTGAAATTGAAATCTTCATTAAAATCGCCTACTAAAACTATTTTACAATCTTCGTCTGGCATATTCTAATTATACTTCTCGTTTGTAATAAACTGTAGCTTTTGACAGTTTCTAGTCAAATATATAAGATATCAGCAAGCTAGGTTCAGTTTTGAGGACTCATTTTTCGGCGCCAGACTTGGCAATAAATCATTAAAAATTGTGAACCTTGGCGACTTTCAACATTTTATTCCCCTCAGACAACCCTAATGATAAATGCGACAAAAACGTATTTGACGCAAATCGGTCCACAGAAATATGTTCGCAGAAAGTACCGGGGTGTACAAAATAGCACTCTAGTTCTAATACTGATTTCTCTACTTATTTTGCATGAAATAAGATTTGATTTTATTTGAGAAGGAGAGTTTATTGACATCTATGTCTCTTGCAGGCCTTCATATCAGTTGTTCCTAAGCACAAGTTCGTTTTATTTCATTGCACAGTAGAATAGTTGGACAAACAGAAACAGAGGACTTCTGAAAATGCGGATACACCTACTTTCATCGCCTAATTTTACAAACAATAAACAGGAACGAAGATCCCAATGTTAACTCTTTAACGCGCAGTGTTCGCGCTCTGTGAACACCAAACTCTGACGTTTAGACTGTTGCCAGTCACGAAGAGTGGATCTGATTTCTATAAAAATAGTTGCGGGTGACATAGCTCCACGAGAGTCCTTTACTTTTTAGCACGTCATTTCCCGTATAAAAAATTGTCACGATTGTTTTTAACAGCACTGACATCTGCTGAAAAATGGAAGAATGCGAGAACAGCTGGATAGATTGCCCAATGCTGAAAAAAGGGCAGCCGTTGCCATCGCTCGACTTAACTACCAGCAAGATGGCGGACGATCGAAACGTTCATCGCGTGGCGCAGATCTAGAGACCCTTTTTTGACGCAGCTGGCTGTGCGGCACAGAAGGCAGCCAGCAGAAATTTTGTAGCAAAAGACATAAAAATACATATTATTAGAGCAGTTGGAGGACGAACATAAGAACTTCTCAGATTTGTTGAAGAGTGCTTATGATTTCGGAAATCGAGCGAGAAAGCATCCATCTTCCTTATGTTCATATTTAAGCTCGCTGAGTACTAAAGAGCCGTGGCGGCAATTCACTTAGTTTTTTGAACAAAATCGATAGCAGCTATTTTGGCGTGTCGAATAATAGATGTTTTTCGAGAAAAAGCACGTGTTCTTATCGAACATAAATGACATAACTTTTCAGATCAATATGTAACCTGAGTTATGACGCACCTTTTTTTTTTCTGTTCTGCTTCGATGTGGGTTTTTCATCATTACGATGCTGTTTGTTGCATAACGACATGTATAAAGAAAAATCAGCAAACACAGAAAGAAATGGCTAAAGGAGTTCTCCTAACTTAAAAATTCGATTTGTCGAAAAACGAAATAGAAGAACAAAAAAAAAAAAAAAAAAAAGGTCTCAAATTGTTCTGATTTTAAAAAAGCTGAAGAAAAAATGCGTATAGCTAACGCATAATACGTTCATGTATCTATTTCGCTCAATTATCATATACTAGAAGTTAATGACCGTTATAGAGGCAATTACAACGTTCGCTAAGGAAAACATTCGACAAGAATATGTCTATACACTCTATATATTTAATCTTACAGACAAAACAGATACGACAACAAGGCGATCTTACAAACTTGTAAGTTTAAAATAAATAACTTTATATACAATTTTTCTTATATGCCGAAATCGCAATTGCATTTTCTTCTAAAAAAGCTGTGAAAACTTTTCTCATTCGAAAGACTTCGCTTCGCTTCGAACATAACCCCCCCACCCCAAGTCGTAGAGTATTGAAATTTTATATTTAGGATTGTTGTATTACCTAGATGTGCACCTCAATTTTTGGTTCCATTCTACTGGAGAGTTTATTTACAGGACAACCCAAAAGAATTTCAACACATTAAGGTGTATGGACATCTCATCTTCAATATTATCTCTACAGTCAGTCATTGTTTGGGCCATTCACAAAATCTCGCCAACTGTCATCGACCTTGACGAGTTCGCCAAATTTGGAGCCAAAAATAACTAGGTCTTTGGCATACTGAAAAAACAATTTTGTTGAATCAACAAAATTTTGTTAAATCAACAAATATATCAGGATGAAATAACGCCAACAAAAGTTTGTTGAATTAACAAAATTATTTTGTTAAAATTATTTGCTTACTTCAACAATATATTTTGTCAATTTAACCAAACAATTTGGTTGAAATAACCAAATGTTTTGTTAATTTAACCAAACTACTTGTTTAAATGGTTTTTTTTGGTTAAAATAAACCAAATTTTGTGTTTGAATCAACGAAATTTCTTTGTTAATTGGTGTTGTAGAGGCTAATTAACAAAATTATTTTGTTGTTTTTATTGTTATGTTTTTAACCCACAAACAGTTGATTGAAAGTTTCAGGGATAAGACTAAATAATTTATCTATTCATCAAAATTCATATTTTTATTTTAGTGTTTTTACATTTTTATAAAGTTGAATTAACGGTGTTATTCGAAAAAATCATGTGATTTTGGTACATAATTACAAATATACTAATTATGCCAGGCACTTCAAAATTTTGAAACTGTCTCTTAACAAGCTGTATTACATACTACGAAGACAGGTCAATTTGTATCAGTTTCAAAACTTTTAGAAAAAATTCTTAAAAATCGGAAATTTTCGCAAAGCGTGTCACTCTTCGAAAAACCTTGCTGCTCAGATCCATGTTTAAGAATTTTTTCTGAAAAGTTCACAAAAGCCACAGCTTTTTCGCTTATCGCAGTGTGTAAAACAGCTTATGAAGAGCCATCTGGAATTTTTTGGAGACCATGGTGTTAGTTTATTTCAATTTGTGTACCAAGACTAAAAACAGAGTTCTTTTTTTTCGAAGAACAGCCTTAAAGAAATTCGATGTCAGTGTTCTTTCTTCATACGAAAACTCAGTAAGGTAATCAAAACTTGCTTTTGCATTCTTGATAAATAAAATAAATGTGTATATTTTCTCAAACTTTCTAGTTTATTGATAATGATCAAGGAAGATTTTAGTGAAAATGAGAAATGGAGAATTCGCGTCAGCTATGTTGAAGCTGTGTTTTGAAGTGTCAAACGATCCAACAGAACTTAACCATTTTTATAAACGCCATACAAAGCTAATAAATAATAAACGTAATATAAAAAATTTTATCGCCGGAATGTTTCATTTGGAAAATGAATGTATTTTCTCTTAGAAAGAATATATAAAAAAAAAGATAAAGGTCTAAAACAATAAGTGATTTTCTTTCCGGTATGGTATGCAAGTTAAACTGTTTGTGGCATAAAAAAGATATAGACTATAAAAAAATGTATACCGCTTTAAAATTTAAACTACAAAAACATTTTCGAAATATACACAAAAAAATTATAATTCGGTATTGTCCAGCTTAGCCTATATCCAAGATTTTTTTGATCGAGTGTATACATACATTAATATTTTTAAGGACCAAGATTTTTACATACTTCGAAATTTTGCGGTCCGTTACATTGTGGAAAATTGATTCTGATTGTTTTAACTAAGTTTAACGGACACTGAGTGGCTTTTAAGCTAAATCTGTAGAAGCCTGGAGAAACACTAAAATAAAAATCTAAATTTTTATAAGTGAATAAACTAATAAGGCTTACATCTGAAATTTTCAACCACAATTTATTTTTGTGTTTGAGGTTCTCCATTTTTAAATGTATTGACTGACAGTGCAGATCCGTGGCTCTTTCATCTTCCACCGTAAAAAACGAGCATGTCTTTTAAGCGTGTCTGGTGGTCTGGCTCTGTCTTTTTTACAGCCATGTGCATGTCCTTGACGCATGGCGCGTTTTGTTAAATCAATTTGGTTGAATCAAACAAACTTTTATTGAATCAACAAAACAAAGCTACCAAACTACTCAACAAGTTTTGTTAAATTAAAAAAAAAACACTTTTTGCGTGCATAATTCTAAAACTTTTAGCTATAGAATGCTGAGATTTTGTATTTAGAAATATCGTAACATATAATTGTGTATCTTTCCTTTTTAATTCAATCGACTGAGTAATTTATTCACACGGTCACCGAAAGACTTTCACATTTCATTGCCCTCAGACTTTCATATTACAGTACATTAAGGCTTATGGAAAAATCTGTGGTCCATCACTATTTTGGCTAATCCCAAAATCTCGCCAAATTAAGTACCAAAAATAAATCTTCCAAACTAAACCCAGCTTGGCGATATCTCAAATGTTTGGCCAGAAATCGCTAAACCTTAATATTATACAGTATTGCATCTTTTTCTATTGAAATAAGTTTAGATGAAGTGCACCGAAAACATTTATGATTTAATAGACATGGTACTAGGAAGTCATGTGGTGTCCACATCAGATTTTTTAATTTACAAAGGATCGTTACGGACAAACGTTATCCTTCGCTTAAAAAGTATAAGATTTGATTTGACTGTTCGGTACCGATGAATGGAACAGTTTTGTAGGGACCCAGGGGCAATTGCCAGATTCAAATTCCCTTCCTATTCTCCCAAGCACAGCACTGCTCCAAAAGGCAAAAGGTAAAGTCGTAAATATTCCAGATAACCAGTTCCGTAGTGGAATAACACACTACTCATTAAAATATTTCCAAGGAAAATAACTATGATCTGTGATCTAAAATTCAATCGCCACATTTTTTCGGAGAAACATCTGCGTTTCCCACACTCAGATCGATACATCATTCAAGGGCCCAATAAATCTTGCCCGTGATAAACCTATCATTGCAGATCACCCGAAAGAAAATGCCCCCGAAACTTTTTAATTCTCGCCGTTTAAAATCGTTTCCATCACTGTCACCGTAACGTCGCTGCCATTTAGTATTCCGTCCTCTCGTTACATAACGTGTTATTTCGGACTTGTGCTGGTAAATTTGCATATTGCATTCGAACATAGTGGCTCCTCATTGCATAAGAAGAGATTCCGACTCCTTAAGGAGTATGCACGGGTCTCGTTAATGACAGCTTTTAACAAGTTCCCGAAATCGGCAGCGGGGAGAGGAAGCCCAAACTGGCGAATTAGTCTGCGGGGGAAAAAAAAAAAGAAAGAAAATGGTGCACTCGAAATATTACTTGCTATTTCTACTTCGTCCAGTGTACGGTCGAGATTGATTGGTGATCTGATAAACACGTTCGTTTATTCTATTGAACTTGGGTACTCACAAGGACCGACTTACACTCACAAAAATTATTTCTCCAATTCATGGAAATTTTACTGTCAGCAGTGCTGATGAAATATCTTCGTTCAGGGGCGTAGCCAGAAATTTTTCATGGGGGGGGGTTACGACTACTATAACTCATATATATGCATACGTGTGTGTGATAATGTAGTGAAGAATATACATTTTGTATGGCAAAAAATTCCTCATGGGGGGGCTTATGACCCCCCTACCACCCCCCTTTGGCTACGCCCTTGTCTCCGTTATTTGACTTATATCCGTTTCTTTTTTTCTCTTGTTAATTTAAGAAACTTCTCAGATTTTAAGAAAATTTTCCCTTCTATCTTTAGATTTTCAAGAATAATTCAAGGAAATTTACGTTTCCAAGGAGTATGAAAATTATTAGTTAAAATCGAGGAATAAATTAGTGTATAAAGACGCATTCCCAAAAATTACTTCTTCAATTCACGGAAATTTTTCTAGCAGCAGGGTTGCCGGAATATCTCCGTTATTTGACGAATAATCGTGCTTTTTTTTCTTATTTCAATCGTAGAAACTTCTTCAGATTCAATTATTTTTCCCTTCGGATTTTGAGAATTCAGGGAAATATTACGTTTTGATAGAGTGCGGAAACTATTCATTGAAAAATGAGGGATAAATTAGTGTATAAAGAAGAGATTTTCTGAGAGTGTACATAGTTGAGAGTGAAAGAGCACAGATATTTGCGGGGGCTTCAGCAAAAAAAATTAAATATATAATATATAAAATTCTCCTCTCACAGTGTTAGTCACCTCCTCCGAAACCACTCGACCAATTGTAATGAAATTTTCTATGTATATTCGTTACGTCTGAGAATAGGTTTTTAACTATGTCTCATACCCCTAAGTCATAATGGCGGTCCACCCCAAAATGTTTAGCCCCAGAGTGCTATTCATTTCAATCAGGATTTCTGTGTAGACATTAGCGTGTCGAGTCACTTTTCAAATGTTACATGTCTTCCTTATTCTCTTAGATAAATCAAGCACTGTTTGAAAAAAATAACGAAAAAAAAAAAAAGAAAAATGTCCTCATCAATACAGGACAATAGAACAATGTATAAAAAAAGGTTTTAGTGATTACTCTTCAACGACATGACCGATCACTACCCTCTTGTTTCAGAATCTTCTACGCTATGACTGCTATCACTGTGCCAAATTTGGTCGAGATTGCACATAATTTTAATTTTAAAAATCTGATTTGGACACCACATGACTTCATTGTACGTTCATTAAATCATAAATATTCATGGTGCACTTCATCTGAACTTATTTAGTTTTAAAGGGATTTAATACTGCAATAATATTAATGTTCAGTGGCTTCTAGCCAAATATTTGAGATATCGCCAAGTTGGGTTCAGCTTGAAAGGATTTATTTTTTTCACTTAATTTGGTGATATTTTTCCAAAAGCCGGCGAGCTTGCGATCATTTGCGAGATTTCGGACATAGCCAAAATAGTAATTGACTAGACTTTTAATGAATGGATAGTATATTTATAGACCTTAACGTATTGAAAACCTTTTTGGTGATCCTGTAAATAAATTACTCAGCGATTGCAATAAAAAAAGAGAAATGCACAATTACAAATTACAATAGTAGTCCTAAAAATAAAATCTCAGCAATCTACGGTTAAAAATTTTAGAGTTATGACAAATATATAATTATTTTTGGCGTCAAATGTGGCGATATTTCGGGAAAACTCACTAAGGTCGATGACAGTTGGCGAGATTTTGGGCATGGTCCAAACAATGACAGACTATATAATATAATAATATAATATATTAGACATAATATATATATATTAATGATGCCCATAGACTTGCACAATTAGGAGTTACAATAATCCTAAATATAAAATTTCAACATTCTGCGATCAATAGTTTTTGAGATATGCGAGTTACAGATATACATATATACGTACGTACATACAGACATCATGAAAAAAATCTTTCAAAATGGACTTGAGGTTGGTCAGGACGGATTTTCTATGCATTTATATGAACATACATGCATGCATTGGTCGAGACGTCTCTCAAAACCTCGTCAGAGTGAATTGAGAGATAGTCGAAATCGACTTTTCCATCAAAATCTGCATACGAAAATTTTCGCCATCGCTATATTTCCTTTTACTTCGTAGAAGGAAGCAAACATATGTGATTTTTTTTTTTCTATTTTGATCATTTGGTGTTCCAATAAAACACGTTTGGATACACACGTACAAGTAAGATATGCGTTTGTTTATTCATAAGAGTGGTGGCTTAAATCGAACTTTAGCATTTATGCGGTATTACTAAGTTAAATTAATTAGTAGTTATGTTTGTGGCGATACCTTTTAATCTTTATGTTATTATTCTCTTTCATTAGTGAAAAAGTTTGCTTGCTGTTTTGTGATATCAAAAGAAGTTTCTTGAATTTGGAGCAACAAAAATTTTGTTCAAGTATGTTAATATTAAGGGCTGATCTGCTTTCTTTCTTTCTTTTTTTTTTTTCTTTTTTTTTTTTTTTGTTACAACTTCTATAACCTACCTGCCCAAAATCAATAAACTTGGCAAACCAGCCATTTCCCCCCCCCCCCCGCAAAAGTCTAAAATTCGGTACATTTGTCGTAATAAATACTTTGTCTTTTGTCTACAACTATTAATCCCCGTTGCAGACGATATTTCGATTAAAAAATGACGATTAAGGTTATTCAGCAGGGCTTCAAACTGGAACTGAACCGAAAACAAATATTGGTTTATTTCGGTTCGATATATCTTCAGTCATATTGTTACTGTAACCAACTTAACAATAATTTCTAATTTAACATCAATAAAATCTTCGAAATTTTGATAGAATCATATTTTTAGTACAAATAAGAATATAATACATAAAATAAAATTATATATTTGGAGCAGAACCGAAAACCGAAAACCGTTATTTTTGGCGGAACGAAAACCGGAACTGAACCGAGATATATATTTTAGTTGAACCGGAACGAAAACCGAAACAAACAAACAACAAAAACAACAACAACAACAACAAAAGTTTCGAAACCGTTATTCAGTCGACCTAAATCATTTTTTTTATGGAGCGGAAATCGCCAAGTATGGCAACCATGATGCTTTTTCCAGTTTTTTATTAATATCTTCTAAAACAATTCGAAATTTAAATCAGCTGACTAACATTCGTGAATTTTTCCTGAATTTTTAATAACCTATCACGTGTTTGCATGTGGTCTGGTTACCGAGTAAATTGAGCTGAAGCATGTTTTGAAGTAACCTTATAACCTGCAATGATGTCGAAAAAATATTTTTTCTTTACGTAGAACCGTTATGGAGGAATGTAATCCTACATTAAAAAATACTAGTTAGTTAATATTTATATTTTTAGTTCTCGTTTTTCGTGTCCATAACAGAAAAGTTCTTTCCTTTTTCTGATTGATTAATATACTAACGAAACATGTCCGCTCATTCTGAAGGGTAACATTTTAAATAGAACTCTGGTACTTGTTTCAAAATTCTGGGTGGGAGGGAAGAGATCGAAAAACAGTTATGTTTTTGTCGGTATTTTTTGTTATTTGCGTGTGTGTTCTACAGTACTACTTTTTCATTAGTTAGGAATTCTACAAGAGTTGTAGGATTGTGAACGTGATTTCAAGAATGAACAATGTGTGATTCTGAACAAAAAGACTTATTTTTATTATTCTTTTTTCGTGTTTGAGTTCGAGATATTATTTTTCTTTCATGATTGATTGATTGTCTAAAAGCAAGTCCGTTCATTCGTATAAGTGGCATGGCATAGCAACCGTGGATAATCAGCAAAATGGCAGAAAATGTACACAAATAATAATAATGGTAAAATACAATGTAACCCCCATTCCTCGAATAAATGTGTTTTTTGTTACAAACTGCCTCCCCCTTTTCTTTATATCACCTCATTATATGGAAAACTCGATAACTCGAATTTTTCTGTCCCTTCGACTTCGAGTTATCAAGGTTATACTGTTAAAAATAAAATTTAAATTTTTAATAAATTTATTTCAGAGACTTAGTTCAGAAAAATGTGGGAGGGGTCACTCACTTTAAAAGAAACTCTACTGAAATGTGTATGATTAGTTAAATATACTATTTATAAAAACAAAGAATAAAGTTAAATAACTATGAACTCTCTATTATTTATTAATATATAGTTATTGACTGTTTTTCGGTACATTTAGTTAAGTGCTGATTGTAAAAGTAATGTATTTTTGACTTCTTCTGTTCAGTAGATTTTATATCTCTATTCTAAAGAAAAGTAAAGGCCGCTGTCAATAGCTTGTGGACCTATCTCCTCCTAAACCGTGGGGATTTGAGTTTTGACTAAAGTGCCCACAGATTCGAAAAATTCCGAGGAACCTGCTAAGCTGACTTAAATTTCGAAAATCGAATTATTTTAGAAGATATTAATAAAAAACTGAAAAAATAAACAGAATGGTTGCCAGATTTGGCATAAAATCATTCATTCCTTTGCAACAAAGCGTTTCCAAGTATCTAGAATCGCGTGAAATTTACAAAGTTAACACAAAAAGCCTAATAACTTCTTCACCGTTTGCACGATCCGCTTGAAAATTTTCACGATCATGTATAAAAATATAGAAAACAATCTGCGCTTCTTTAAAAATCTGAAAATCCACCCGTTCCCTCCTTTTTAAGCGATTTTTCGCTATTTTCAGCACCATTTTATTTCCGAGAGTCAAAAAAGTAAATCATTTGCGTGACAAAATTACCCTTTTCAAGTGAATATGACGTCATACAATTGGGATTCAAATTCGTTTAAAAAAGATTTTCCAGATTACACAGTTTATTATCATTTTTTTTTTTCACAAATAAATCGTTTGCATGGACATGAGAATAGCTGTGTACACAAAACGAAATCTTTCGATTGCGGAAAGATAACGCGAGTTTCCAGAACAGCATGAAATTTAATTTGGGTATCTCTCTATTGTAAAAAAAAGTAAAGGCCGCTGGCGCTGTCAAAGCTTGTTGGCCTATCTCCTCCTAAACCGTGGGGATTTAATTTTCGACTAAGGTGCTCACAGATTCGAAAAATTCCGAGGAACCTGATAAGCTGACTTAAATTTCGAAAATCGAATTATTTTAGAAGATATTAATAAAAAACTGAAAAAATAAACAGAAAATTGCCAGATTTGGCATAAAATCATTCATTCCTTTGCAACAAAGCATTTCCAAGTATGTAGTATCACGTGAAATTGTCAAACATGAAGTAGAAATACACCCATTTTACGCCAAAATAAAAACTACATGAAATAAGTAACTCAAAATAGAAATGAATTTTCTTGATGTGACATTTAAATACCCCGAAGGATATTTCTGTTACTTTAGAAGCTAATAATTAATTCAATTTAGAGTGCTACTTAAAAATTCCTTTTTGGAGAAGAGCTATAGTTAGTGGTTTTTTTCGGTAGCCGATGCACCTGTACTCACTTGATTGCGGTTTATGCCAAAATTAGAAAGCATTTTTAATTTTTTCTTATGCTTCGCATACCAGTTAAATGAGTTTTTTCGTACCTTTTGCGGTTAGTTAACTGGAGTTAGTCAATACATAACACATATGTATGCTGCCCCCAGTGGCCTAGCCAAGAGGGGGGATATAGGGGGTCACACCCCCCCCATGAAGAATTTTTTCCCATATAAAATGTGTATTTTTGACTCACTTATCACACACACGTATACATATATGTGATTTGCAGTAGTCGTACCCCCCCCCACCCCATGAAAAATTTCTGGCTATGCCACTGGCTACTCCAAATAGTCAATGCTACCTGCTGGTCTTCTACAAACAGACTCATTTTAGGCATTACACCCTCCATTTTTGATTTTTTCAAAATTTCCCTTAAAAAAAATTCTATGGTATTTTCTCGCTTTTTGTTTTAAAGAAATGAAGTTTAATGGATTTTTTTTTTTCAAATGGGCCTTAACAATGCAATGTTGCCTTAACAATGCGTTGGAGGCATTGGTCGCTACTAAGGCCGGAGTTGTTGGTCACTTTATTATGGGGGCACCTAGTAGGCGGACCAACGTTGCCCCCTATGAAGGGACGGACACAATGACATCCACGCCCAGTCTGGGATCGAACCTCAGCCGCTGGGAGTTGAACCCGAAACCGTAGTACGGTGCTTTACCCACCATACAATCTGGTCGGCAGTTTCATGTAATAGTATAAGAATTTTCCGTACTTCCAGGGGATTACACATTTAGAATAATTTTTGTAGTTTTTTTTTCTTTCTTTTAAAAATATTTTTTAGTTATCACTCTAATGCCAGCTTTTCCTCTAGTTGTGAGTGGGTGAGCTTTTTTCTCTTTTTTAGCGCTAGAGTGCTGTTTTGTTAACCGCGGGTTTTTGTGAGGGCAGATTTGCTTCGACACGTTTTCGTTGCATTTTTCAGCAGGGTTGCCAGATAGGGGGAGGAAAGAGTAAAATGTTTAAAGTCGCCAGGGTTGGCAATTTTTGATGATTTATTGACAAGTTTGGCGTCAAAAAATAAGTCCCCAAAAGCTGAATTTAGCTTGGCGATATCTTCAGTATAATTAGAATATGTCTGACGAAGATTGCAAAACAGCTTTAGTGTGCTATTTTATTATTTTTAATTCCAAAAAAAGTTGTTTTATGAAACAACGGAAATTATTGGTCGTAAACTGAAGGATAAATTGTACACCAATTTATCCCGATTAAAGACGAGTTTTTCTGCGAGTGTAATCCATCTTCTGTTTTAGAATCACAACTGATACAGAGCAAGCATCAGTTTATACTGTCTACTTCGGGCACTTTAATTCTCAGAGTGACACCTTCCTTGAGAGAAACAAACTTTTGAACTTTAACGATGCGAATGCCGTTAATGTGCACATTACCTAGGTAATACGGAGAAAACTATTGATTTTGCACGTTCGCTAGAGCAAATCAGTTAATATGCTGATAAACTAGGTATTTCTTTTAACCCTTTAAAGCGCAGTATTCCCGCTCTGGGAACACCCAACTCTGACGTTTTGACTGTTGCCAGTCCCGAAGAATAGATTTGATTTCTATAAAAATAGTTGCGGGTGACATAGCTCCACGAGAATCCTTTACTTTTTAGCACGTCATTTCCCGTAAAAAAATGATCACGATTATTTTTAACAGCACTGACGTCTGCTGAAAAATGGAAGAATGCGAGAACAGCTGGATCGATTGCCCAATGCTGAAAAAAGGGCAGCCGTTGCCAACGCTCGACTTAAATACCAGCAACATGGCGGACGATCGAAACGTTCATCGCGTGCCACAGATCTAGAGATCCTTTTTTTGACGACAGCTGGCTGTGCCGGGATGGCGGACGATCGACGTTCATCGCGTGCCACAGATCTAGAGATCCTTTTTTTGATGACAGCTGGCTGTGCCGGGCACAGCCAGCTGTCGTCAAAAAAAGGGTCTCTAGATCTGTGGCACGCGATGAAGATTTCGATCGTCCGCCATCTTGCTGGTAATTAAGTCGAGCGATGGCAACGGCTGTCCCTTTTTCAGCATTGGGAAAGAGTTGCGCCTCAAAGGGTTAAATAACGGGCAGGCACTTGCCGATTAGTGATTCGCCTGAAGGCATTGGGTATTCTATTATGGGGGCACCCAATGGTGGGAAAGCATTACCCTTACAAAGGTAGGGGCGAACTAACACCCACGCCTAAGCCGGGAATCGAACCCAGACTCAAGGTATGATAGAATGGAGCTTAAGCCATTACACCACCTGGCCGGAAGCTATGTAATGTGCAAATTAACGGCTTTCGAGCTTCAGCGATAACATACTCATCATGTGTCCTTTCTAAAAGTTTCATATTTTTTCTGCCAATATTTTAAACACTATGCTTAAATTTGAAAATGCGGCTTTGCAAAGATTCATTGAATATTTAAATATATGAGCAAGGAAAATATCGAAATTTCCGAAAAGGTACGTAATGTATCGTGCACGTAGCTAGACGGTAAAGAAAAATACTGAGTCAAAATATCGATAATTGTAGGTGGGGCGTAGCCAAGGGGGGTTAGGGGGATCATAACCCCCCCCCATGAGAAATTTTTTGCCATACAAAATGTATATTCTTCACTACATTATCACACATATGTATACACATATATAAGTTTCAGTAGTCGTAACCCCCCCATAAAAAATTTTTGGCTACGCCCCTGATTGTAGGTGTTATGAGTGAAATATACAGGGTGTCTCAAAGGTGGTAACAAGCTTTAATTCTTTATGTATTAGAAAAAAGTAAGCAACGTAAATTGAAAAAAGCTCAAAATAAGGTAGGGAATAAAAGTTCTTTGAAAAAAAAAAAAGAAAATTCTCTCGTTGATTTTCAAAAAGCTACACTTTTTAAATTTGTATACGACAACCGTACAAAAGAATTCCCATTCACTAAAATGTGTCCCACTTACTTAAATTTCAGCTCTCCATTATAAAACCTCAGAGATATCTTCAAATAAAGATGATGAAGTGCTATACCCGAACCCGAGTAGCACAATTAGTCCAAAAGACGTTTAAAACACGTTTTTTAACGTCAAAAAACGTGTTTCCAACGTAATTTGAATGTTTTTGGAACTATTTGTGCTACTAGGGTACGTGCATTTGAATGTAAATGTTTATTACTGGCCGGTACAGCTGGCTGGGCCGGCACAGCCAGCTGTCGTCATAAAAGGGGTCTCTAGATCTGTGGCACGCGATGAACGTTTCGATCGTCCGCCATCTTGCTGGTAGTTAAGTGGAGCGATGGCAACGGCTGCCCTTTTTTCAGCATTGGAAAAGGGGTGCGCCTCAAAGGGTTAAGGTATGCGCTTTCATGTAAAAAGAAAATTGGCTTGAAAAAAATATATACTTTTTTTTTTTTTTCAAAACGGTATACTTACTTTCCGAACACCCCTTGTAAATTGATTTATTACCCCCCCCCTTCCCCCATCCCAATTGTTTACCTGTTTTCTTTTTAAAACTTTCCGTGACAAGCCACCATACGCTCCACGAAAATACCGCGATCCAGCGTTCCTTCTCCAACTGTACACACAATTTCAAAACGGCAGGACTTAGTCAGGGAAAAACATCCCTTAAAACTAAAATTTGCATAATCGAAGAATAAGTTTCTGAAGACGGACGTGCCGCACTCGAGTACGTATGGGAGTGGAATTTGGAGAACGCATTACGTATACACACGGAACTCTGAATGAAAGGGAAAAGATTTTCCCTTTTCCTTTCGCTTTCGGTATAGAATTGCATAATTTATGCATTTTTCTGCCTGGGCACGAATCAGTGCGAAGGAACACGTCTAACAGACACGAAATCCAATTGCATAGATAAAAGACTTTTTTTTTCTAAGTGCTCCAGAGAACACCCGAAGAATATTAATGCAGACACGGGAGATACTTTCCGTGTAACTTATCGATTTATTCATCAGTATTTTTCGATTAAAAAAAAAAAAAAAAAACACTTTCCAATAGAGTTGAAAAGTGTTCATGATTTCAGTTTTGTTTGTCCGGTTAATTTTGGTTTGTTTTGTCCGTCCGTCCGAGAGAACACTGCAAGAATATCAATGCACAGTCGAGATATACTTTCCGTGCACATTAATATCGATATCTATGAAAAAAAAATTCTTTTTCCTTTTTTTTAACACATTTCAAGAAAGTTGAAAAATATTTACGTTTGTTAACTTAGAAGATATTGTATTAAAACTAAGCGAATCTAGTTTCGAAACGAATGGATATATCAATATTCAGTTTTGTCTGTCTGTCCGTCCAGTTCACTTTTGTTTTGTTTTGTCCGTCCGTTCGAGAGAAAACTGAAAGAATATCAATGCAGAGTCGAGAGATACTTTCCGTGCAAAATAAGATCGATTTATGTATGAATATTTTTTCTTTTTAAATTTTTTAACACTTTTCAAGAAAGTTGAAAAATATTTATGTTTGTTACCTTAGAAGATATTGTATTAACTACTAAGCGGATCTAATTCCGGAATCAATGGATATATCGATATTTAGTTTTATCTGTCTGTCTGTCTGGTTCGCTTTTGTTTGTTTTGTCCGTCTGTCTGAGAGAACACTGCAAGAATATTAATGCGGAATCCAGTCGAGAGACACTTCCGTGTAAATTAATATCGATTTATCTATCCGTATTTTTCAATTTAAAAAAAAACACTTTCTAACAAAGTTTAAAAGTTTTTGTGATTTCAATTTTGTTTGCCAGTCGGATCCGCTTTTGTTTGTTTTGTTCGTCCATCCGGCAGAACACAGCAGGAATATTAATGTGAAATCGAGAGATACTTTCCGTGAAAATTTATATCGATTTATGTATCAGTATTTTTCTACTTGTTTTTAAACGCTTTTCAAGAAAGTTGTAAAGTGTTTATGTTTTTTGTTGCTTAGAAGATATTGTATTAAAAATAAGCAATTGGATTTACCTATCAGTATTTTTTAATAAAAAAAAACACTTTCCAATAAAGTTGAAAAGTGTTTATGACTTCAGCCTTATCTGTCTGTCCGGTTCGCTTTCCTTTTTTTTTGCAAGTCTGTCCGAGAGAACACTGGAAGAATATTACAGTGGAATCGAGAGCTAATTTCCGTGCAAATTAATATTGATTCATCTATCACTATTTTTCTACCTCTCCCCCCCCCCCTTTTAACACTTTCAAAGAAATTGAAAAGTGTTTACGTATTAAAATTAAGCGAATCTCTAGTTTCAAAAGTAGTGAATGAAAATGCTTGCATTTTACTGCATTTCAACTCTTTGTGCAGGAAAAGAAGTTTTACAGGCAGGAGCGGCAGGGTTTGTATTTCTTAGTTTTGTCTATTAGGAAGAAATGAATATAGAAAAATATTAATGAGAAATCGGGAGATACCTTCAATGTAATTCAATCAGGGTTGCCACCTTTTATGGAGAAAATCGGAAAGGTCGGTATTGACGAAAATCTGATTGAAAAGAAAATTAAATTTAAGATTTATTTGTATTTAAATTTATTTATTTTTCCGTTGAAATTTTTTTAATTACTTCGTGCAGCTTTCATTAGTTCTGCATCAATTTTTTTTTAAATACTAGGGGACAAGGCCCCCTAGACTCGCTACGCTCGCTTTTCGTATGAAAGCATTCGGTCCCTAATAAGGCTTATTCGTAAAAAAGCAAATATGCAAACTGTACTATAGCTGCTATAATGGCATAGTTAAAGCCGCCAAATATTTCTACTGGTAGCAAATACCCAAGCTGAACCTAACCGGCTTTACTATAATCAGCATTTTAATTATTTTTCATTTTTAAGATACTGTGGGGTGCTAACATTTTGGAACACGGAAACCATTATGCTTATTTTATTTTCAGTTTTTTATTAATATCTTCTAAAATAATTGGAATTTCGAAATTTAAGCCAACCGATAGGCTTCCCCGGAATTTTCCGAATCCGAGGACACCTTCGTCGAAACTCAAATCCCCGCGGTTTCGGAGGAGACAGCAGAACAAGCTTTTGACAGTGGCGGCGGCCGTCACCTTTTTTTAGAATAGAGAGATTTATTTATGAACTCTCTCTGAGAAAGTTCTAGTTAATGTTGAGCGAAATTTGCTATTCTGCTTTAATTAAATCTACACAGCAACGATTTCTAATATTTAACCATTTGATTGCCATTCACGAAAATACTTGCCCAACATAAGCATTTGAAAGAGGCATGCTCAAAAGGAGAAATATAAGACAAAATAACGCAATTCGCAAATTCCACACTATGGTCGATGCATACTTGGCCAAATTTTCAGCAAGACTGTGACAAGCCATGTAAACGAGCACTATGCGGGCATCGGTACGCGGGACAATATCATCGAGATCGACACTGCCCCGGCAGAATCGGGACAAGTGACAACTCTGAATTCAATATCGAATTATTTACAGTATGTTTCAATTTTACTCTTTTTAAAAACATTTTCCCACAAATTTGAAAAATGTTCACGGTTATGAGTAGTTCGTATTTAACCCTTTGAGGTACAACCCTTTCCCAATGCTGATAAAAGGGCAGCCGTTGCCGTCGCTCGACTTAACTACCAGAAAGATGGAGGGTGATCGAAACGTTCATCGCGTGCCACAGATCTAGAGACCCTTTTCTTTTTGACGCAGCTGGCTGTGCGGCACAGGCAGTGTCGTCAAAAAAGGGTCTCTAAGTCTGTGGCATGCGATGAACGTTTCGATCGTCCGCCATCTAGCGGGTAGTTAAGGCACAGCCAGCTGTCTTCAAAAAAGGGTATCTAGATCTGTGGCACGCGATGAACGTTTCGATCGTCCGCCATCTTGCTGGTAGTTAAGTCGAGCGATGGCAACGCTGGATGGCACAATAAATGGTTATTACGCTAACATCTACGACTAGTAGTTGCCACTCGCATCGTTGAAATATCCCCATTTTGGTACCGCATACGTTAGTGTTTTATATAAGTAGATTTTTAAACTCTATAACTTAATGAGTAATAAAGAAGAAGATTAAAAATTCGTACAATTTTTTACAAAATATTTATAGTAAAATTTTCTGTCAATCAAACTTCCTAGTAAGAATGGACCCCCACCGCTTTAGCTGAACCTCTTATCATCTGGGGAAGATATAGCTACGCTCGTGTTGTACCCTATAATTATGATAGAAAATTCCCTACTATATTATTATTTCAAACATTAAAAGTAAAAACTATAAAAAAAGGACCATGTGCATTTGGATGCAAGCAGACAAAATCATAAATTAGGGTATTGAATATCAATGTGACTGGAGTGTAAAATTTTCTCTTTTAATGAACTTGAGGGAGATAAGTCGATTTCTAAAGTCTACCTCCTTTCTTTAACAAATAGAACTCCTCAGAAAAAAAAAGTTGTTCAGCATGAACTTTAAATTCCAAAGCAAAAGACTGTAGAAAACCGATAACTCCAATTGTTCTGAGAAAACTTTATGTTAGAATAACGAATCACGTTCAGGGATTTTTTTTTTTTTTTTTCCCCGCAAAGCACATTTTTAACTACTTACTGCCTGATGTTTTATGATCTTGGAACACAAACTTCGATTTCTCAAATACGAAAGTTCTGAATCAAGAAAAAATAAATAATAAATATTCAACTTTTATATCTAAGGATAGTGTTTGACTGACCCATTTTGTAGCACTATACCTGGCGTTCAATTTGATCAGAAGGTTTTTTTTTTTAAAGATCTTTATATTAACATTATATACTTTCAGTTACAAAAGTTTTCTAATGACATGCAGTTATTTTTTATATTATAAACTTTATTTTAAAAATTTGCAATAAAGGAATGGAAAAAATTATTTTTTATTATTATTCTGTGTATGAAATAGTCAAATTAGTAAAATTAAGTATTATTTTTGAAAAGTGATCCCCCCACCTGCAAAAATATAAATAAAATATTTTAGTAAGAAGCATAATATTTAACGAGTTATTAAAGATTCAAAATGGGCTAATTTTCGGGCATAATAATTTATTTTAGAAATTCAAATTCAGGACTTGAGGATAGACAAATAGAATTAAATGTCTGTTATGGGTTCAAATTCGAATATCAAAAGTGACTATAAGAGGAAAGTATTGGCAGAGCAAAGAAAAAATTTTGCTTAGATTGTAAATTCAGCATGAATGTTTTGCAAACGCTGAATCCTTCTTGCTAGTGATATCTTTTTGGTTGATTGAAAACCGCCATGTGTGGCAAATACGCAAGATGTTTCATAGGTTTTACATAATTAAAAATAGTTTGAAGTTTAAATTTTTATGTTCGAAGAAAGGACCATGCAAAAACCAAGCTATGTGTACCTCGGTAACATTCTACCTGATACAATCTTTGGGTTTTGTCTATGAAAATTATGACTTTTTACGAACAAGACTTATTAGAGCTGAATGCCTCATTCGAAAAGCGAGCGTAGCGAGTCTAGGGGCCTTGGTCCTTACAAAAAATTTCTGGTTTCAAAGAAAGCATCTGTGTAGTAACAGAACACCGCCACAAGCTTATAATGGAGCTGTTTCCCATTCCAACTTAACCCTTTGAGGCGCAACCCTTTCCTAATGCTGAAAAGAGGGCAGCCGTTGCCATCGCTCGACTTCACTACCACCAAGATGGCGGACGATCGAAACGTTCATCGCGTGCCACAGATCTAGAGACCCTTTTTTGACTCTGACAGCTGGCTGTGCGCGCAGATGTCAAAAAAGGTCTCTAGGTCTGTGGCACGCGATGAACGTTTCGATCGTCCGCCATCTTGCTGGTAGTTAAGTCGAGCGATGCCAACGGCTGCCCTTTTTTCAGCATTGGGCAATCTATTCAGCTGTTCTCGCATTCTTCCATTTTTCAGCAGATGTCAGTGCTGTTAAAAATAATCGTGGCATTTTTGTTACTGGAAATGACGTGCTAAAAAGTAAAGGATTCTCGTGGAGCTATGCCACCCGCAACTATTTTTATAGAAATCAAATCTATTCTTCGTGACCTTCAACAGTCAAAACGTCAGAGTTTGGTGTTCCCAGAGCGGGAACACTGCGCGTTAAAGGGTTAACCCTTTGAAGAGCAAGCGTTTTCACATTAATGTAGAAAACCAACTGGGTAGTCTGCCCAACTCAGAAAAAAGTGCAGTCGTTGCCATCGATCCGTTTAACTATCAACAACATGGCTCCGGATGGGCTATTCAATGAACAGCCATGCTGTTGGTAGTTAAATGGATTGATGGCAATGGCCGTACTTTTCCAGTGTTGGGACTATTTAAACATATTTTTTGCGACTGGCAGAAAAGTGCTGAAGTAAGGTGATTACATGGCGCAAACACCGAGCATCAAAGGGTTAAATTGTTTGTGCTCCTCTAGTTCAAAAGATGTCCCGTTTGATCAAATTGAGAACCGTGCATTCTTTGAACTGAAATTTGCCAGTTCTACTATTTACAATAAATACATCGTGAGTAATAGTCAAAGTTCACACATTACCAAATTATGCTGCCTAGTGATGGGCATGAATGAATAAAACAATTCGGGTTACTCGATTTTATTAAATGCATTCGGGATAATCGATTTTGAAGAAGCCATTCGAACGTTCAGCACATGGTATTCGAATTTCAATAGAAATCGTGAGTACTATTCGAATAAAGAAACCGTAAATACTTTTCGACTCAGAACCGTGCTTAGAATGTGGGACACTGGGCATTCACCCAGGGCCGCTAAAAAATGTTGAATTCATGGATATCGAGTAGTCAAATTAACTTCCGGACCTAGAACTGCACATCACTAAGCATAGCCGAGAAAAAATGCAGAGTTCGTAATTTCGTGTGCATCTTTCTTTTTCAAACTTACAGCATGGTTAAGTTGTTGGAATGCAGCTTTTACAAACTGGAAACGTATTGCATTAAAATATTAATTAATTAGTCAAATTAACTTAAATGGAGCAGTAGCGGGGTTTTACTGAGGGGGGGGGCAGGTCAAGATCCACTATTTAGTAAGTAGACAACTTTGAAAGACCTGCAATCATTTTTTGTCCTGGGCTGCTAAATATGTTCTGCCATGGGCTGCTAAAACCCTAAACACTTCCCTGGTTCGAATAGAAATCGCAAATACTATTCGAAAAGAAATCGCGAATAGTATTCGATGAAATAGCGAATACTATTTGAGTAGAAATCGCGAATACTATTTGAATAATTAAATAGCGAATACTATTCGAATAGAAATCGCGAATACTGTTCGAATAATGAAATAATGAATACTATTCGAATAGAAATCGTGAATACTGTTCTAATAATGAAATCGCGAATACTATTCGAATAGTAAAAATCGAAATATTCACTGTTCTGTAAATCGATTTTCTTTGTTTTTGAATAGTAGTGATTGATTATATAAATTATTCGAATAGCACATTACTAATATAGTCATTAAAATATGCAGATGTCACCTCTGCGCAAAATCGTTCTGGATAATTCAGTGCATGAAATAGATAGATATTGTTGCAGAAAACTGTGCTTAGTTTTCGGGTTCGTTGTTTGAAAGTCCAATGAATGTGGAAAGTTCTAGTAAACAATCCAATTGTCAGGATGGAACACGAATTTTATTACTTCTGAAACTTCGCCGAACAATCTGCTGGGCAAAATTCACAGGAATTAATAAGCAGTAACTGGCTTTATAATAGTCAGCTTAACACACAAGCTTTCTCAGATGCTGTATTTCACACACAACATAATACTTTCGCAGGCTGCAATATAGTGAAAATTCTCTAGGAAAATCTTAAACAGTTTCTCAGAATACGAAAATGAAGAATTCACACACGGCATGCAAAAACAAGCTTCTCAAAACAAGCAAAATATATCTTTCATCGCACAGAACGCAGACCTTATACTCTCAACAGAATGCAGTGAACTCAACCAACGTTCGATCACGACTGAAATCCCGGCCTGTTCTGTATCTTTATATAGGAACCGCCGATGTTACGCGAAATTTTCCAGGAAAACTTACCTCCGGAAAGATAAATCGCGAATTTTGATTGCGCCACAGAAATGTAAATGAGTAATATTAGAGTATTGTGTAATACCAATGTAGGGAAACAAACATTACAGGACCCATTGGTGAAATCGAGCCAAATGTCCGATATGTTGCTAAGCTTGGCGACTTTTTTGGCGAAATATCGATAAATTTGGTGCCAAAAGTGGTCAGCTAAGCTGTAGCACCAATATTTCTCGAGAATTCGAAAATAACTTAGGTTAACCAATGGGGACACACAAAACTCTCTATCTGGCGTTATAATTAACCGATTTTAATGCAACAAAATGGAAATTTTAATTATTTGGCTCGTAGAATAAGAATTTTAGACTATATTTAACTCTTGGAGCGCAGAACGAACTAGAAATTCGAATACAATATCGTCCAATGCTCAAACCCTATCAATCTACATACAAGTTTTTCTTATAAAATTTGTATCAATTCTGACGCAGTGTATTTTCGCAGAGGCACATTTTTCAGAACGATGAACTTGAAATTATGTCACTATAAAATCGTTAAATCGAGGTTTTATTGTATACTAAATAAATTTCTATTGTGCTGGTATATACTTTAGTTTAGGAGCAGTTGTTCACCAGGGAAGATACATCATAAAACACACACACACAAAATAAATAATAATAAAAACTATTTCACGACTATTTTGTTACAATCGCAAGATAAGAAATATTTTAAGCCGAACCGCAGATATAAAAATCTGAATAGTCTTTTCAAAAGACGTAAAACTATCGTAAACATAAAAAATGTATCGGTTGCAATAAAAACACATCCAAAAAATACACGATTTTAGTATCAAAATAAAATTAAATGTTGTATATAATACGCATACACAGAAAATAGCACACTGCGTACATTTAGGTGGGTACAATAGATTATTTACCCTCTTTTAACTGCGAAATAAAATTCTAACTCGCTCGCAGGTAAGAGAGAGTTAGAAGAAAAGTAAATACACTTTTACTATTAGTTCACAAAAGGACGTTGCCATTCGGAAGGAGGAAAATATGTGGAAACCAAACAGAATAAAAGAAAAGAGAAGAAATTAGTAAGAAAGTACCGTAAATTTAAATTTAAAATAAAATAAATAAAGGTAAAGTAAATAAAAATAAATAAACAAAATAACAAAATTAATTAATATAAGAAGAGTATTTCTTTTGTTCTGCTTTTTTAATTAAGAAATTGTGTTAATTTGTTTAAATAGAACTAATATAATTATAATGACAGTTGAAATAATGAAAACTTTGTAAAATAACAGACATAAAATTTGCATATCTTTATTAAGCCCGTTTCGGGTGGAAAATGTTCACTCTTCATCAGCTTGAAAGAATTTTCACCGTCTACAAAAGCAGAAGAGAGAGAACGGGAAAAGCGAACAGGGTAACTACCAAATTCTGATTGGTTATTTAGGCGTAGCGGGAAGGAAAATTTTCGAGGTGCACAGAGCAGAAAAGGAATATGTTTTGAATTTCCAAACAAATGTTGAAAATAAAAAGCTAGTTTGATAGGCCGTCTCTTAAAACATATAGATATATCTATCTCCGAAACAGACTATGTTTTGAAATTGCAGATTTAAATCCTGCAATACGGCTTGCAAAGCACCCTTCTTCTTCTGCATAGACAAAAATACGGTATTCTGGAAGGGGAAAATGGGAATAAAGGCTTAATAAAGCGAAAATCAACAAAAAGTCCACGGGCCAAAATAAATTACAGGCCTGGGATAAACGGTCTTTATTAGGGGTGGTCTATTTATAGAAGGATGTCTTTCAAAGAGAGGTTCTACTATATCATTTATAATTCAGCATTGCAGCAAACACGATGCGTAAAAAAAAAACTCCGAACAAGCGAGGTAATTTAAAATCACCAGGATGTGAGACCGAGGGTAAAAAGTGAAGGGGGGTGTAAAAATCTAACTTACAATTATCACACTTACCGGAGAGCAGGCGCTGGGCCTTAAAAAAAATGGTGGCACGCCTAGGTAATAGATGTTTGCCAAAAGGGAGGGAGGGCTGTTTTTCAAACGGAAGAATATTTCGGCCTGCCCCGCCTGTGTATAGTTTTACCTCACTTTCGGAACGGAAAGACACCCAAAATTCCAGACCGGAAGAAGGCCAACCCGTAGAAAAATAAATTGAAGAATGGGAAACTAACCGTAGTCAGGTGTGTTGTTGATCTCCGTGGTTTGGCTTTCTGGGTAATGTTGTTGTTTAAACGGAGTCAGATTCTGACATAATTCCATATATTAAGGTATTAGCCTAACTCTGGAGCAGTTTTTTATATTAGAAAGTAAAATTTTAATGAACAGTTTATGATTTTTAATTAAAAAGGGGCATGAAACTAAAACTTTAAAGGCAGTTTTAATGAAATTCATTGTAAACTTTGAACTATTTGCAAATTATGTGAAATTTTGGTAAAAAATTGCGTTTACGCCACACTTCCTGTAAGGAAAAAATAAATAATTGAAACGGTGTCTTTTAAGTCAAATAACGTAAACATAACGAAACTTTAATGTTTTTTCACTCGATACATTTTTTAAAAACTTACTTACATATAAATGGCAATTATTAATTTTTCTTCATATTAAATATTATTAAAATAGAAGAAAAACTTGATAGTAGAACACGCTGTAAGTCTGGACAAAAGAGTATAAAATGTAGCTTCTAAAATATGTTAATGTTTTCCATCCATTAATGCTAGCATCTGTAGACCCAAACTACTACTATTATTAATTAAAGGTACAGTTAATGGTTTTATGACTTCAAAATTACATTTCGAAACATTTTTCCTGTAAAAAAAGTAGCTTTTAAAGGGTAGTAGCATATTTGCTACCATGGACATAAGAGTGTTAAAATTGCTTATAAAACTTGTTTATAAAACTATAATTGTAAGCTTCTCTTATATAATTTTAGATTTGTAATTCGATTACTATGTAGCAGTCCAGTAAACTTCTTGTCCTGAGCAAAACATTGTTTGAGTGATAAGGCTAAAGCTTCAAAATTCTAAAACATCTCGAAAATTGTTGGTTTTTCAGCAAATTGGGTGTCCACCAAATTCGGTTGCGTACATTGAAATATAGGATGTCCCAAAAAAGATGGTAACCCGCTTTCATTCTTTGTCCATTTTAGAGATAAGTGAGCAGTGTTAATTGAAAAAAATGTTCAAAGTAAGGCAGGGAAAAGGGCTGTGATAAGAAAAAAAAAATTCCTCTGGTAAATTTTTAAAAAGCTACATTTTTAAAAATTGTTAACCAAAGTTAGCCATTTTAAATTTTTATACGACCCCCCGTACAAAAAAATTCCAATTAACAAAATGTGCCTCGTACATTAATAAAAAGTGTTGTAAAAATTTAAGAATTATATCCTAAAATGTATCAGAAATATGAAGATAAATATATGCTGACTTAAACCACTTTTCAATAGCTGTCGAAGGGAGAAAAAGCACGTCAGATGATCGCATTTCAGAAGTCGTGCAGAAATTACGTAAGAAGATTTTTTTTTTTTTTTTTCACTCTAGCATTAAATTTTCCCATTCAAATTTATCTACAGCCGCTGATCATCTTTGTTTAAAGATATCTCTGACACGTTTTATGATGAAAGCCTGAAATTTTGTCCATCACCACGTTAGTGTATGGGGACACTTTTACCAACTGTGAATTTTTTTTTTACGGAGGGCTTGTATACAAATTTAAAACTGCAACTTTTTCTTAACGTAGTCTTTATTCCTACCTTATTTTAAACGTTTTTTAAATTTGCACTGCTCACTTATCTCTAAAATGGACAAATAATTAAAGCGGGTTACCACTTTTTTTGGGGGACATCCTGTAGAATGTCACCCCTTTTAGTTCTGTAGGTTCAAAATTTAATGGGCTTTTATAATTTTAGACTTTTTGCTCGATCGCTGCCAAGCTGTCTGCTTGCAAACCTGAAAAGCTCGTCCCAAACTTACAACCACTTCTTTCAAAGACAGAGCAAGTATTAGAAAAGCCTATAAAACTGGCTGGAATGTTAAAAAAGGGGGAAAAACATTTCTTTTGTCTGTTATGTCACAGCCTAAATTTATGGGACTATCGTCAGAACTTATATGAAACGGAAGCATTTTTCTCCCTTATTCACCGTAAAGCCAGCTTCTTCGAATTTCCATTGTTTATAGCAGTGGCTCCTCTTCCTATCGGACAAATTTTCGAAAAATTGACCTCGATTAAAGTGCAATAAAAGAGAAGCCATTTATCAACGACAGTATTATTTTGCTATGGTGATAAAGGAGGCAGAAAGTTTGCGCACTTTTTTTTTAACCCTTTGAGGCGCAACCCTTTCCCAATGCTGCAAAAAAGGGCAGCCGTTGCCATCGCTCGACTTAACTGGTAGTTAAGTCGAGCGATGGCAACGGTTGCCCTTTTTTGCAGCATTGGGCAATCTATCCGGCTGTTCACGCATTCTTACATTTTTCAGCAGATGTCAGTGCTGTTAAAAAGAATCGTGACCATTTTTGTTACGGGAAAGGACGTGGTAAAAAGTAAAGGATTCTTGAGGAGCTATGTCACCCGCAACTATTTTTATAGACATCAAATCTATTCTTCGTGACTGGCAACAGTCACAACGTCAGAGTTTGGTGTTCCCCGAGCGGGAACACTGCGCGTTAAAGGGTTAAAGTGATTCTTAATGCAGACATGCAAATCTATTCTTCGTGACTGGCAACAGTCACAACGTCAGAGTTTGGTGTTCCCGAGCGGGAACACTGCGCGTTAAAGGGTTAAAGTACTTTGCGCGTTTTTTGAACGAGGAATGTGGACTCTGAAGAATTGAAATCGATACGTTTAATATCTCTCTCTGAAGGTTTCTTTTGCATTTTTTTTCTTTCTTTCTTCAGTTTTAGGGTTTGACCGACTAGGCTAATGCTCGACTCAGGATCAAGGTTATATTCGTTTTATTTTGGGTCGATTGAGGCAAAGCGTTCAGATGTCCTCCATGACTTTGGGAAAAAATTTAACACACGTTGTGCGATACAATATAAGAACTATAAGTAGTACTTACACCATTTTCAATAAAAAAAGGTACAGTACAGTAAATATTAATACTATGTATAAATCTCGGCACAACCAGTGTGGTAGCCAGGATTTCATTTCGGAGGGGGTGGTATGGGGCTATGAGTCAGATTGTAAGCCAGGTTTCATTTGTAAGCTAAATGTCAAATTGCAAGAGCTAAGTAAAGGGTCAGATTTCGGAGAGTGGGGGGGGGGGGGGGGGAGAGCTGCAGACCGAAACCTTAAATGCTTTTCAACAGTTCTGCAAAATGTTGTACCTACAGTTCTGCACAGAGTGAATCTTTTGTACTTAGATACTCATTATTTCACAGACTATTGTCGTTTTCTGGGAAAAACTATAAGTAAAACTAGATCCTTCTAATTTCTCAGAAAATTTGTTGTTTTTAAAGAGAAACTAATAAAGTTTTTTATTCCCCTTTTTGTCCCCAGAATAAAGGCAGGGAGAAGCAAGAACTTAGCCAGGGGAGAGAAGGTGGGAGGCTGGGTACCTCCCGAAATTTTGGATTTTTGTTAATTGGGTGACAATAAATCAAGCATTTTTGTGTGAAAATTTACTATTTTTGACCTTTGAGCACCTCCACCCGAATTTTTTTTCTCGCTACGTCCTTGGGGCGAAGAATAGAATATTTTGACATTATAAGTGAGTCTTCATTATAACGAGTCCTTTTGTCAAGTTCAACAATTTAGGTTCATTTATAGGCCCTCTTGCTGCAAATAATATTTGGTTTTCATTTTCAAAGAAAAACATTATTAAAACTAAATCATGACTATTTTTATTCCTTAGGATATGAGTTGTTATATCTGAGGGGAAACCAATAAAGAAAGACATAATACTTTGAAACTCTAAGCTAGTTTTCACTTAAACGAAGTCGTTATAACTTATAATTAAGTTCAGCAGAATAAGATCTAGTTTTGAAACCTCTAAAATTACTAAAATAGTCTTACTTTTATCTAAATATTACTATATCAAAATGCAATTAATTTTTTTCCAAGAAAAAATTATTAAATTTTAAAAAAGGATTATTTTAAATTTTAATAATGCTTTTTTCTGGATATGTCTGTTGTATTTCAGAGAAAACTAATAAAGTCTAGAAGAAAGAACACTTTGACATTATTAGCGATTTTCATTATGATGTTAGTCATTTTAATCAAGCTCAACAAAATAGTTCAAATAATAAGGCTTCTAGTAAATTTCTTTGATTCTAAAAATAATGATATCGACAAGCAGTGTTGTTAAAAATATTTAATTTTTTATTTTCCAAGAAAAACATTATTAAAATTGAAACAGGATTATTTTTTTTTTATTGTTCATGATATGTATGTTATATTTAAGATAAAACTAATGAATTTCGGTAAAAAATAGAGTACTTTGACATTCTAACTGAGCTGTCAATATCGAAGTCGCTGTAACCATGTTCAACAGTATAACGTTGGATCACGGTAGTCTTTCTAAAATTTTCCTCTTTCTAAGTTGACGTTATGGTGACGCAATTTTGGTATTTCATTTCATGAATGAAAAAGCATTATGATGGGTATTTTTTCGCACGGATTAACTTCCACTCGCTCCCAGAATAATGGCCTGAATATTTTTTCCATGTGCATTTATATTGAAATTACGTTTCTGCCGTGTAAGTGCATTTTTTGAGCCCCGGGGCGGCAAAGAAGTAAAATATATCTATAGCTTCTCCATGCTCTAACTTTAATTCTGATTTGATTTTTTTTTTTTTTAAATTAAGAAAAAATATCAGAGTTCGTTGCGTATAAAATTTCCTTAAGTGAATTTACAACACAATTCAAGGTCTAATAGATTAATATTTTTTAAGATACTATATTTATAATAAAGGGTAACACTAACAAAGAAACAAAAAAAAAATACTCAAAATAAACTGGTGATTTAGAAAAAAAAAAAAAAGAAAAGAAAAGAAAAGAAAAGTAAAGTAAATGTACTCTGCGAAGTAAACAGGTGTTTCAAGCGGGAAAATGTCGATCTTCTTCAGCAGCAGTAGAAGTCCATACACAGACTCGGACTGCGAACTGTAAAAAAAAGGTAAACAAAAAGCAAAGGGGAAGTGCGAGTTGACTGTGGGAGGAAGGAAAAAGCGAGAGACCAGGAAGAATACGGAAATGGTGGAAGAGGGTATATATAGATAAAAATAAAATGTAAAATAAAAATAAAATGAATTTTCGATCGAAACAAGCGTACAGTACGATAAGTATATTTTACGTCATTTTTAAACAAAGTTTTAAATATTTTAACAGGGTGACAATCATTGAACTATATGAAAAAAATTAAATTATTGAAAAAAAATTAATTAAAATTTTTAACGTAATTACAGATATTCGGATTCAGCTTGTGTCGTGCTAAATGCGCTTGCGTGAATGGTTAAGATGTTGTGCTACCGAATAGCAAAATTTTACACAATATAGCTGAAGTGGGTGAGTGTACACGCTTTTATTTTCTCGAATAAAAATAATCTTTGAATCTAATGTTTAAATGTTATAACAACAGCTTGGACAAAATGTCTCCAGCTTTCACTCAGTCGCAAATTTCCTTTGAGCCTCAATAGGACTTTTATTACTCGAATAGTAGGCCTTGACGATCGATATTCACTCAGAAAAGATGCACTTCGGCATTTTCACTTGAAAAATTAACAACAATTAAAGTTCGCATGGTCAAAAACAAACAAACAAATAAATAAATAAAAATAAAATAAATAATAAATAAATAAATAAATAAAATAAAAATAAATTAGAACATGTGTGTTGCATGCAACCGTCAAGTTTTAACTTAAACTCGCCAAGAATTAATGAGTTATAATTTTTTTTTTTTTTTTTTTTCGAATAGCTGAATAATTCTTATCCTGCTGGTATAACATAGCTTTTTTTTTAAGTATACAAACGACATTTCTTTTTCTTAGAAAATGCACTATAATTCGCATAAGAGAAGTAGTCTTCAGCTTGTTTATTTCCATAATATGATTTCCTTTAAAAGTGGTGTTAGCCAATGAAAAATTGATGCAGTCTACTACAGTAGACTGTCGATTAATAATACGAAATTTGTCACATAATACTACGAGCTAATATTGCGAAATTTGTCACATACGTGACAAATTCCGTATTATTAGCTTCAGTAGTTTTGACTAGGCAAAATATTGACATACGAAAATATGACATTATTTTGCAGTACACATTATATTAATTCTTAGAACATTTAAATAGTGCCTTCATTATTAATAAAAACAGTTTTAAGTTTATAGTTTAAATAATAATAATAAAATAATTATATTTTAAGTGGTTTTTTTTCTTTTTTAAGTCCTGAAAAATGCCAAAAATCCCCAGTCTGCAGGGAGATATAGCGTCGAAATAATACCTCCGACCTATGTTTATGAATTAAAGCAATAAATATAAATTACAAACAATCAAACCTCGTTAGTACAACACTCTAAGGGCCACTTAAAAATGACTTACTAAGCGGAGAGACTTCTTAAGTGGAGTTTATATTAAATTCAAAACAAAACTCTAAATGTTTTTATATTATGGGCATCTATAATTAACTTACTTTGTAATTTATATAAATTAGTAGAATGAGGATTTAAATTAATAAAATGAATGGCAAATTAAGGAAATTATATGTAAAGACCGTACATAATATAACTATACAATCTCACATTTAATCTGCCATCGTACGGAAGCCGAAACGAAGAGAGTCCTGGATGAATTCCTAAAATTGGTTGATAAGGCAACAATCTTTGTAAGGAAAAATTCTGAGAGTTGTGCTCGACAAAAATTAACCCTTTGAGGCGCAACCCTTTCCCAATACTGAAAAAAGGGCAGCCGTTGCCATCGCTCGACTTAACTACCAGCAAGATGGCTACCATGTCTGATGGCTACCATGTCTCCATATCTGTGGCACGCGATGAACATTTCGATCGTCCGCCATCTTGCTGGTAGTTAAGTCGAGCGATGGCAACGGCTGCCCTTTTTTCAGCATTGGGCAATCTATCCAGCTGTTCTCGCATTCTTCCATTTTTCAGCAGATGTCAGTGCTGTTAAAAATAATCGTGACAATTTTTTTTTTACGGGAAATGACGTGCTAAAAAGTAAAGGATTCTCGTAGAGCTATGTCACCCGCAACTATTTTTATAGAAATCGAATCTATTCTTCGTCGTGGCAACAGTCAAAACGTCAGAGTTTGGTGTTCCCAGGGCGGGAACACCGCTCGTTAAAGGGTTAAGTGATTTTACTAGATAACCTTGACAACGAAGTGGGACCGAGTTTGTATATGGCACTCTTAAAAATGACGTCTTAAGCGGAGCGGTTGAAAAAATAGCGACGCTAATAAGCGGAGTACAGTATTATGAAAAGGCGTATTAAAAAGATCGGGAGTTCTGAAAGATGATGTAATATGAGGAGTGACGTGTTATCCAGGTAACTTACTAACGAGGTTCGATTTTGTAGTACACACAAAAGCACAATCTAGCTTAAAATAGAACTTTTAAACTAGATGATCACATTCGGCACTCGATGCTTTTGCGACACCCAAAAATGCATCACGATACTTCAGAGTCCTGGGCGTCACCATAGCAACAATATTTGTGCATCTCTTTCCCGTTTCCAGTTGCCCAGCAAGTGAAAGATATTCTGAGCAAAAGTGGATTCTTTTTTTATTCATTCCGTTGTGAATTTTTAATGGTTATTTTATTGAATTCTTGAAAACTGCCAAAGCCGGTAAAGTGATAGCGAACGGAGCAGCATATTTAATCCTTCAGAGTAAACTGTAGCCAATTGGCTACACTCTCATTTTTCACTAATAAAAAGAAAATTTTGTAGTTTTGTCTAAAATGTGCATTTAAAATACGACCATTATGGAAATAATTTTTAGTTTTTAAAAATGAATGGCAACATTATTTTTTGAGCAAACAAGCATGAATTGATTTAGCGTGTGCATCCAGTTCGCTGAACAAATATTTGATTACTTCTAAATTTATAGGTAAACGAAAATAAGTACAAAACTATTAAAAATAATAGTATTAGGTCTAAATGAAGTAGAATTAGGCTATATTACTTTCTTTTGTTTTAGAGCTATAAGGTGGGCCTTCTAATTTTACCTAATATTTTCATGATATTTCTGGAAAACTACAAGCTGATTTTTTTTTTTTTTAATATTTTTTCTGGCATAAGTAAGCCTAAATGCAGTCAAAATTTTATTTTCAACCCATTTTTAAAAATCTTGCTTTTTAGGGTTAATGCCGAAGAAAGGGTTGTCTTTGTTGAAGTTATTTAACGGTCTTTGCCTGTAAATGTTTAAAAATAATCAGTGGCGCACACAAGGGAGGGGTCCAGGGAGTCTGGACCCCACCCAAAGGAGTTATCAACTTTGAATCAAAAACCATCCTGTAGATTTTGACATTTTAATATAAGACTTTGTCAGTTTCTTATTTTTAGCTGTTAAGATTGTAAATAAAAACATAATTCAAAAACATGGTACATTGAAGTGTGGTTGAGTCTACAAAAGGTGGTCACGAGAAGAAAATTTTTTTTCGTATTTTTTCAGGTGGTTGGTGTAACACCTTTATGAGCTGGACCCCCTCCAAAAGAAAATCCTGTGTGCGCCACTGAAAATCATCTATTCAAACAGGTTAAAATAATAACAAATGCTGTATTGTATAATATTTAACACATTTAAAGTTAAAAATATTTAAGAATGTTTAGCGACTTTTGCCGATAAATTCTTAATAATTGTCTAAGATGGTGGAAAAAAAAAAGCGTACATATTGTCAAAAATAATTGCATTTATCAAATATTATGTGAATTATAGCGTTTATTGACAAATTACTATATAATAGCGTTAATAGTTACTGATAGTAAATTATAAAAACCTGTACGTGTAAAATAATAATAAATGATATTTTTATTGACAGACAATAGTTATCTTTTTTTAGCTTATTAAATGGACATTGCCAGTTTCAAAATTTCTTAAAAGCAGGTAAAATAACATCAAAGTTATTAGATTTTGTGTTATAAGGACTTAATAGTTATTGTCCACAAATTCTTGGTGCCAGTAGTATAGTAAAAACAGCATATTTAAAGACAAAGAGTTATTAGTTTTTTTATACTATTATTTAGCATATTAGATGGACATTACCAATAATTTATTTTAAATATCATTATATATAATGTGCTACAAGATTTGCGTATTTCTCTGGCCTTCAAACAGTTCAATAAGTAAATTATTTAAAAAATTCAGTGAGCTAAACAAATGTTTATGTATGTCCCACTGTGTGGGCACTCAAGCCTATTGCCAAAAGGGTACATAGTATAGTCCGCAGTGAGGTACACAGAATTTCTTGGGTTGGGGGGGGGCTATCTTTAATTTGTTATTCCGATGGTTGGTTCCTTAGTTAAGTCCATGGGCGGCCCGACACGCTAAATAAGGTAAGCATCGCACCGGGGCACCATCTTCGAAGGGGCGCAATTTCGAACTCAAAAACTGAGAAAATTTTGATCTAGGGCATAAAAAAGAGCACCTTTTTTACGTTTGCGGGGAGAGAGGGGGGAGACACCACGTACCCTAAGGCCGCCCTGGCTAAGGCAAAGTTACCCGGGGGCTATCTGCTTAAAGAAGGATGCCCTGGATGGGGGATATTTTAGGGCGTCTTACCGCCCATTTACGTTTTACCTGGAGAAAACCGCCCAAAACTCCTGACCGTTAGACCAAGAGCCTTGCGGTAGGCCAGAACCTGGGCCAGCCTTCAACGAATGTTCAATGTCTTATCCTCTGGGCCATTGGTCGGCATTTGTTTATCCGAATATGGACGTAAAAAGAATTGAAAGATTTAAAAAAGAAGCTAACTAATCTCAAAGAGAGGGTCAACACTGTTCCCTCATTTCATTCTGTGTATGCCCCTTCATCAGCTCATAGTTTCATTTCTGATGACCTCCAAAGCCGACCAGAAGTAGCCTAATTGATAGCCCATAACCAGTGTCATTTACTTGGGAATCAATGTCAGGGCACTGGCAGACAGATAAACGGAAAGCGTGAACGCTTTTCAACCTTAACAAGAATAATCAACAAAAAACTGGTGTTAAAAGGTAAAATAATTTTAAGACTTTGTAAAATAACAGACATTGAAGAAAATAATTATCAATGTGATCGTTCCAGTGTAGAAAAAGGTCCACCTTTCTTCAGTTGCAAAAAAGTTCCACCCTACACACAAGCAGGTAGGTTAGAACTCTTTTGTTAACGAATTTCAACTTTTGCCTGTGGGGGAAGGTGGAGCTTTTTTGCGGCTGAAGAAGGGTGGACTTTTTATCACGCGAAACGAACATATTTATGAGTATCTTTTTTAGATGGGCTATTTTAAAAACTTTTTAATAAACTTTACTTATTAACTCTATTGGAAAAAGCACAGCCCTTCTAAGTGAGCACGAGGGCAGGCCTTTTCCATATTAAGCATATGCATTCACACATGCATAAAACACCGTATATTCCGGCGTATAACACGCATCAGTAAATTTAGGATATGTCAACCAATTTATTTTATATTTTACATTATGCATTTTATGTTCTGTGTATATAACACGCACGGGAAAAAATAAAGTTATTTTTTTAAGTTGAAAGTGCGTGTTATACGCCGAGATATAAAGTACTTTTCTGTACGATTGATTATAAATGTGTATGCTCCCATAAATCATAAATTTATACTATATAAAATAGTGTCGTTTAGTAATTTTGGTTTAAGTATAGGCAAAAGTACCGTTTACTAATTTTGGTTTTACAATAGGCAATAGTGTCGTTTACTAATTTTAGTTTTACTATATGCAATAGTATCGTTGACAAACTCCGGTTCAACATGCAAAAGTGTCGTTTGCTCGGTGCCGCAACTAGAGTTTACGTCACCCGGGGCACGTCATAATTTTGGTGACCCCTTTATTAGAAGCATAAATGATTTTGACGGCCCCCCTCAACACTGCGCCCGGGGCACGTGCCCTGTTTACGTTTGCCTCTCTCTAGTTGCTGTCCTACGTCCAATAATTTAGGTTCTATTATAAACAGTAGTGTCGTTTACAGAGCCTTATTATCGCAAATCGTAACTTTGCCCAGGGCCCCCAATATCAAATGTTGTTCTGAAATATTCTTTTTTATATCAAAATTTTATGAAAAATAAAACAAATTTCATAGATTGGGGCCCCCAAATTCATCAATGCCCGGGGCCCCAGTTGGTCATAATCAGGCTCTGGTCGCTAACTTATTTCGAAGTTCCCCACCGTTTGTTGGGGGCCCCGAGGCAGCTGTCCCGTCTGCCCTTGACTTAGTCATGCTCTGGGAAAAATGTGTAAATACATTTAAAAAAAAAAATATGACAAAATCCTCACCTTTGTCGGCGTAACACCTGACAACGTTCGCGCTGTACGGCGTCGGCAGTACCGTCAGTCCATCCGGCGCGGCCACGGACTTGTACAAATCCACCATGTACCTGGGGGGCTCCTGGCGAGCGGACCGGGGGCCCCGGGGCACCCCCTGCAGCACCTCCAGCAAGCGGTCGAGGGTGGCACCGGACCCCGCCGCCGAAACAGCCGAGACTAGGGACACGAACACCCACAGCATTTCTCTCCTCTCTCCCGCGATGATCTTGGTCCCTCGCGCCCGCCGAGAGTTTTGGTGGTGCGTGTGGTGTTGTCGGGGATTTGGCGACGAGTTTCCCCTTGGCGAAATGATGTTGGCGGACGGAGGGTTGCCGAACAGGTAAAGACCGTTTCGTTTCGTTCGCCGGGCGCGGATCGTATTTTTACTTTCGCTAGCGCAACCACCAATTTCGTCTGTCCTCTCTCGTGTATTTAACTTCAATTAGAGAGGCTCACCTTGTCGTAAATGTAATGTGTAATGCTTGATGACATAGTAAGATTGGCTGTATAGATTTCCTTTTCTTTCTTTTTTTTGGCAATGATAAAATAAAAAAGAGGTATGATGCATATTATATACTAGAAGATAAAGCCTTTTGTGAAGGAAATTACCACGGGCGCTACAAAAAACATTCGACAAAAATATGTCTACACTTAGTCTATATAATCTTCGTACACTTATAATAAATAACTTCATATTCAATTTTTTTTTTTACATACCGAAATCGAATTTCAGGCTCTTCTGAAACGTGCGGAAACTTTTCGCATTCGAAAGATTTCGTTTCGCTGGGAGCATCCCCTCTTATATATCAATGTTTCATGCAGAGTAAATCATTTTATTTGTGAAAAAGAGTTAAATTGGTTAATCTAGAAAAACTATTTTAAACGAATTGGAATAGCAATTTTCCCTTCAAAGCCTGATAACCGTGACTTCCGTATAACGTCATTATCACTTGGGTCACTTAATTTTGCCACGCAAATGATTGACTTTTTTTTTTTACTCTCGGAAAAAAAAAAAAGCTGATAATTGCGATAAAGCGCTTGAAAATGAGGGAACGGGTGGATTTTTTGATTTTTAAAGTAGCGCACATTATTTTCTTTATTTTTGTCTACGTAATTATGAAAAATTTCAAGCGGATCGTATAAATGGTGTCGATTTTATTACGTTTTTTGTCCTTAACTTTTTAATATTTTTGGAGTAATGGTGGTAAAAGTTTTATCTTGGAGTGGTTGAACTGCAATCGTTACAAAGTCAGGGAACAGCGTAACTGTATACCGTATTTACTCGGGTATAGCGAGCACTTTTTTTTCAAGAATTTAAGGAAAAAAAATCTGCGTGCGCGTTATAAACGGAATAATTTTTTTCTGCTGCATTTAAGCCACGATGTACGTATGGGTTAAGAAATTTATTCAGAGCAGATAATAAAACTAGAAAAATCTTACTCAATAAAAGAGCTGCAGTATCTTTATTTCACTAAATGCACTTTATTTTATAGGAAATCGCTAGGAACGTTATATTTTAAATTGGCAATTCTCATTTCCGCTATACTAGTGTTATCATCACTGGCATAGTCAATGACCTCTTAACCCTTTGAGGCGCAACCCTTTCCCAATGCTGAAAAAAGGGCAGCCGTTGCCATCGCTCGACTTAACGACCAGCAAGATGGCGGATGATTGAAACGTTCATTGCGTGCCACAGATCTAGAGATCCCTTTTTTGACGCAGCTGGTAGTTAAGTGCCCTTTTTTCAGCATTGGGCAATCTATCCAGCTGTTTTCGCATTCTTCCATTTTTCAGCAGATGTCAGTGCTGTTAAAAAGAATCGTGACCATTTCTTTACGGGAAATGACGTGCTAAAAAGTAAAGGATTCTCATGGAGCTCTGTCACCCGCAACTAATTTTATAGAAATCAAATCTATTCTCCGTGACTGGGAACAGTCAATACGTCAGAGTTTGGTGTTCCCAGAGCGGGAACACTGCTCGTTAAAGGGTTAAATGATATCGTCTTGAGATCCATTTACTTAATTAAAAATTTCAGTCACTTTCAAAATCACCAAATTTATAGTACTTAGTATATATACGAGATAACAGAATTTCACGTATTTTTCTTGTGAAGTACGGGGTCCGCGATATACAGGAATGCGCACTATACACGAGGAAATGCGATGGTAAAACTGCCATGTTTCTAAGAGAAATGCTTTCTTGCGATCAGCATACATCACTGCATAAGCCATACCCTAAATGATAAGTTTGCGCTGAATAATTGCCTGAAACTATACCGTTTGGATTTAAAAAAATTTGTGGTACCAGAGTAATTATTATTACTATTTTGTTTCATGAAATTAGTTTCTGTGTCTCATATTTAAATTAAAATTTGCAAATTTTTAATCACAAAGGGTAATTTGGTGCTCCCCCCCCTTTTTGTAGGGGCCCGGGCTCTTGCCCCGAATGCCCTGCCAGAAATCAGTCCCGATTAAGCCAAATTTCCGTAGTTAAAATACAGTTCTTTGTAAAAATGAATCACGCAGTTTATACAACAATAACGTCTCGCATTTCTTTGTAATTTCAAAACTAATTGGTTATACACATAAATAAAACAGATAATTTGGTTATTACTCGAATACTTTTTTGAGTGGTAGTTTCAGTACAGCAAAACGTTTAGGACGAACAGGGTATACCTGACATTAGGCAAATTTCTTAACTATGTTTCATAAACAGTGGGCTTGTGTTTCGGTTATTGCACATAAAATAAGAATGTATTCGAAACCATAAATTTTAGTAACAAGCTTTCTCTAAAAGATCATTTTGAATTCTCAAAACTATCATCGAAATGCTAACTAACGCAGTCAGGCAAGTAGCCAGAAAAAAATTCGGGGCGAAATTAATATGTGTAAAAGGCAGAATTTTCCATAAAAGAGCTTGGTTATGATATCCAATCAGGGGCGTAGCCAGAAATTTTTCATAGGGGGGGGGGTTACGACTACTACAACTCATATATATGTATACGTGTGTGTGATAATGTAACGAAGAATATACATTTTGTATGGCAAAAAATTCCTCATGGGGGGTTATGACCCCCCTAACCCCCCCTCTTGGCTACGCCCCTGTATCCAATTAACATAATAAATCCAGATTTTGGGAGGGGCACGGCCCCCCGTGGCCAATCCCCTGGCTACTTCCCTGCTTAGTAAAATCTCATCCCAATCAGCTTCACTATTACAAATATTTCAAATTAACGAATGAAATAGTTCTATTAAAAGAAATTCGTCTATACTGATTCCGCCATAGTGAAAATCACTTTACGGAATTTTTCAAAGTGACGAATTTGATCGTCGGTCCCTTAAAGTTCGTTAACCGAGATTTTAATGTACTTCAACACAATTGTCAGTGATTATTAATGAGGTCATGGAAACGACATCTACGCCCATTGACGGATATAGAGGAGGTGGGTACAGGGACATGTGCCCCTTCCCTCAGACGAACTAAATTTACATTGTAGAAGTCTGACTTGTTTTGTAAATTCAAATTAATTTGTTTTTTGTTTTTTTCCTTGACCCGCCACTGTCTGAGCAGCTGTGCCGGCACAGCCCGCTGCCATCAAAAAAGGGCCTCTAAATCTGTGGCACGCGATGAACGTTTCGATCGTCCGCCATCTTGCTGGAAGTTAAGTTGAGCGATGGCAACGGCTGCCTTTTTTTCAGCATTGGGACTGGGTTGCGCCTCAAAGGGTTAAATGATGTTCTCCTAGACTCTAAATCCTTTAAAACCTTCCTCACCGAAAGAAAAGAAGAAATGAGAATAGTACTGTTAAAATAACAATAATTATTACTGTTATGGTTATTATATTTTTACTACATCTTTACTACTCAGCCTCGTCTCTGCGACCACTCCCCTTTAACGGTCGCTTTCCGAGTCTTCCGTCCTTGAGAACAAGTCAATAATGTGTTTCACCTCCACATAACGGATACTCCCCATGATGAGCAGGAAAATATGTGCATACGGGCAAGAAAAAAATATTAAAGTTAACGCAGAACTTGTTCCATGACAGATCCATGACAGGCTCACAGAAATAGCGCCGAAGTGAATTAAAGGATCGCGCCCGGCCCAAGTCATCATTGCTTTTTCTTACGAGTAGAACTAGAAATACGCTATACTATAAACTTCTAAAGGAAAAAGAAAGACCATTGATGATAATAATAATAACTAAAAACGTTCAGGTTGTCTCTCCTGCTGGAACTACTGCCATATTAGTTAACGTAGTATTACTCATCGTTGATTTTTTTTGACCCTTTAACGCGCAGTGATCCCGCTCTGGGAACACCAAACTCTGACGTTCTGACTGTTGCCAGTCACGAAAAATAGATCGGATTTCTATAAAAATCGTTGCGGGTGACATTGCTCCACGAGAATCCTTTACTTTTTAGCACGTCATTTCCCGTAAGAAAATGGTCACGATTATTTTTAACAGCACTGACATCCGCTGAAAAATGGAAGAATGCGAGAACAGCTGGATAGATTGCCCAGTGCTGACAAAAGGGCAGCCATTGCCATCGCTCGACTTAACTACCAGCAAGATGGAGGACGATCGAAACGTTCGATCGTCCGTTCGAACCGTCCGTTCGACCGCCGACCGAAACGTTCAGATGACGACAACGAAACCGTTGACGCAGCTGGCTGTGCGGCACAGCCAGCTGCGTCAAAAAAAGGGTCTCTAGATCTGTAGCACGCGATGAACGTTTCGATCGTCCGCCATCTTGCTGGCAGTTAAGTCGAGCGATGGCAATGGCTGCCTTTTTTCAGCACTGGGCAATCTATCCAGCTGTTCTCGCATTCTTCCATTTTTCAGCGGATGTCAATGCTTTTAAAAATAATCGTGACAATTATTTTACGGGAAATGACGTGCTAAAAAGTAAAGGATTCTCGTGGAGCTATGTCACCCGCAACGTTTTTTATAGAAATCCGATCTATTTTTCGTGACTGGCAACAGTCAGAACGTCAGAGTTTAGTGTTCCCAGAGCGGGATCACTGCGCATTAAAGGGTTAAAAAAAAGCCATTTTCACGCTGCTTTTAAATATATTCGGCAACTTTTTCTATTCCTAGCAACCAATTTGGTAATCAGGAAAAAAGATGTATGTGAAAGAACTATACATAGAAACTATAATTAAGACAAGATTTTTCATTCTTTTTTTTTTTTTTTTCCTGCTTAATGTCACTAGAAAATAAATAATGCTTCATGTATTTAATCAGTGTATGATGTATGAGAAGCGTGATTATATACATGGGAACAAGAAAATTTAACTAGCAATTAAAAAGAAAAATTAATTTGATTATTTTATCTTGTGCAGCTTTTTTTTTAATATTACAATATCAAAAATGACGTATTTTTAAACTATTAAAAGTGCTACTATATTGGATAGTAAAATTGATAAAAATGTATACTATCTTGACAACTTTTTTACATTTATTTGGCTACTAATGCTACTATTTTTGCCTGTTGACACTGGTGGACAGACACCCTGTAAATATTCATTTAGTGTTATTAAGGTAAGAAAAATTTCTGGTGCAATCTGAAGAAAATAATTTATAATAGAATTAATGCTCTCCTAACTGCATTAGCAGAACTTCGTATCGAATTGGAATTGATATTCTTTAAAAAAATTTATTATTTATTTGCTTTTACAAAATAAAGTTTTATTTCTTCGTAATTTAACCAGTATCAAAGAAAGAGGTCGATGAACTCCTGTAACAAAACATATATTTTCCCTTAGAAATAGGCGTCTTTGTATTCAATCTAACTTCAGAATAGAAATGAAAGAACATCGGCTGCATTCTACCATCTCTTGAACTTGGCATTCTGCATTTTCAAAATGTGAGCTGTTTTGTGATTTGTAAATCTAATGCGGGTTCTAGAAGAACTCCAAAACACAAAAAGGATCTTTTTAAAAAGTTTTTTTTTTCCCCTTAAAATTTTCTACTTCGCGAAGATATAACAGATATCAAAATGAAATGTCAATGAACTTGTGTAGAAAAGAAATTCTCCACCAATAGAAACATGGCTGTTTATTTAGAAATTAAAATAAAATTTCAAAACAGACGTGCGTTCTATATCATGTCTGAAGGCGTTCCATATGCCGTTTATAAAATTGAACTGTTTCGTTATCGTAAATATTTTACGTAATTACCGTAGATATTGTACAGTGATGAAAAATAACTTGAAAATAAAATGTCTGTTAAAACATTTCTCTAAATCTATTTTTATTTTTTGTTTGTTTGCTTTATTATTATAAACAAATATTTGGCTTTCCAACTTTGATTGTGAAATGTAAACTCTTTTGTTGCAGTGTAATACCTTTAGTATAATTCCAAAATATAATGACTTTTATTAAACTATCTCTTATATGTACTTAAATTTATCTTTTCAAAATTGATCAAACAAAACTAAATGACAATGAACTTCTCTAAACAAAAAACCCCTCTTTCTTACGCAAGAGAAAAATTATTTATATTATATCAGATATGTTCAGCTAAAAATGTCAAACATCGCCAACATTCCATACTTAGAAATCGCTTATTTTCAAATTTAATATTTTATTAGTTAACAAATATCAAAATAATTTAATGAATTGCAGAAAATGAACAGTTTTTTATCCTCAACGCAAAGTTTCTAATAAGTTATTTTCATATAAGTTATACAATTTTTTTAAAGTAAACACACCTAACTAAGGCAGGGGCAGGCAGGGCAGCTGTCCCGGGCACCTATTCTAAAAAGGTGGGCCCCCCAATCAAGACATGTTTCTACTGCATTTTGAAGAAATGTGTTGTTTTTAGAAATTTCCCCCCCCCCTCTATCTCTCTCTGCTTCAACAATTCTTTAAAAAAGTTATTAAACTATATTTAAAAAAAGGTTTTAATAAAACATTTTGTGTAAAATGATGAATGTCTGATCAATATAATCATGCTGAGCGATATCAAAAGTCCTCCCTTTTTCAGTTGCAAAAAAGTTCAAATAAATTCATCCACAAGAGTAGAAAGCCTGGAACTTAAGTAAGCCTGTAGCACCAGGCTTTTTAATTTTTTTAAACTGAATATGTATATATAGGAAATGGGCCCCATGATAAATGTCTGCCCCGGGCCCGTGTTGAATTAGTCAGGCTCTGGGTAATAACATTTCCTTAAATCACAAGTAAAAGATAACGGTGACGCTGTTAGGAACAGGGTTCGAACCCAGAGCTTGATTACGGCAACTACGTGCGCAAGGCAAGAGAAAAAAAAAAAAGTTGTGCCCTACTTGATAACTTAACACTCCCTCCCCTCTAAAAAAAGGTTCGTACGTTCCGAAAACTTTTGAATACATTTTTTTTTCTCTCCCCCCCCCCCCCCAACACAAAATTTTATTTTTAGCAGTCTGAAACAGATGAATCATAATCATATGATGTCAATGAAATGTCGCGTCGAAATGCCCTAACCACTATAAAGCATTGAAAAGAAATTAGAAAAATATTAATTATTAAAATTAGTTTGTACGAGCGCAAGGCCATAGAATGGGGATTTGATCCCCCCACCTCCACCCGAAATTTTAGGCAATGCTTTTGTAGTCTTTTATTTGCGTTGATTCTGGAGATTACTCAAAGGAGAAAAATTTTATCGCTACATTTCCGATGCGCTGCATATCCACACACAAGCCCCCACCCGAGAATTTTTTTTTCTGGCCACAGATTTGTACAAGGTAAATTTAAATAATTTTTCGTTGTTCACATTTTATAATTTAAAAATAATATAACTTTTGATAATCTTTTTTTTTCTCCTATGCGATTTTATTGTAAAATTTTAAAAGTGTAATTAAAAATTATAAAATCTGTGGACCCTGGGCAATTGCCCTGACGCTAAAACCGAACTGTTTGAACCCACGCTCTCTACGACCACTCTGTCATCTCGCTTGTTATTCATTGTGCATATGTGTCATATAGGACGCAAAGTTTATTACAATTTTTATTGGGTTTAAAATAGATGTAGAGTCAGTTTTCGCACAACACATGTGCACTCCTTATTACGACAGCTGGCTGTTCGCGGGCACAGCCAGCTGTGTCAAAAAAGGGTCTCTAGATCTGTGGCACGCGCTGAACGTTTCGATCGTCCGCCATCTTGCTGGTAGTTAAGTCGAGCGATGGCAACGGCTGCCCTTTTTTCAGCATTGGCAAAGGGTTGCGCCTCAAAGGGTTAACACATTACACAAGTATTCATTTTAAAAGTACACTTATAAAAGGATGTTTTTTTTAAAGTTCTTTTGAACAATGAACTTTTCTTTGGTGGTACTACACAGAAGAAACTAACTATACAGCAAAAGGCACAGTTGTTAGAAAAAGCCGATTCCTTACTTCAAAAGGATTACTTTTCCTTTCATCTCACCTCTGTATACTTTTAACACCACCCAGGTAGCATCAAAAACAACTATAGTGCCAAATTATATACGAGGCTGGAAATTGTTGATTTTAAAATTTCTTTATCCATTCACTCGCCAGGGAAAAAAAACGAAAGTATGTTTTTTTCCGTGGCTGAATTCATAAAATATAATCATTATTATTTCAAAAAGATTTTCAACCCCAGCAAAAAAAACCGCAGCCCTTTTTGAGAATTGCGGTTTTTCACGCCCACTATTATAGTTTGTTTTTTGCATGGTTGCCGAAGTTAGGCCTTTGAAGTTGTTAGTTTTAGAGTATATATGTTTATTCAGTTTAAATCAATCCAGTTGAACTTTGGACAAGTGTTTACCAATCTTTTAACCCTTTGAAGCAGAATCATTTTCACATCAATATAGAAGACCCAATGGATAGACTGCCCAACGCTGAAAAAGTGCATCCATTGCCATCGAAACATTTAACTACCAACAAATTGGCGGCCAGAGAGCTAATGAAGTTTTCTGCGGCCACGTCGGGCAGTCTATCCAGTTGGTCTTCTATATTGATATGAAAATGTTTGTACCTCGAAGGTTTAATTACGAAACAGTAAATTAAGGAATCGATAAAAGATAATTTTAATAAATTCATTATACTATAAAATACTATCTATTCATTTTTTAAATGGCAATATAATTTACATTTAGAATAGCAGAGCTGTATTGTGAAACAAAATAATTAATACAAATTTTGTATTGATATTTTAGGAATAATAACACTGTAACTAGGTTTATAGAAATAAATAAAACTGTTTTTTAAAAGTTATTTGCTGCCATTATTAAGAAGCATTTAAAGTATGAGTTATCCCTTAACAAAAAAATATTTAAAATTTACGAATGCCTTTGGAAAAACCCTTAGCCATCATAAGGACATGTGTGTGTGTATTTTGGAATTTCTGTTTTAATTCCTAATTCAGAATAAACAAGTACTTTTCTAATGGGCGAAGATTTCTCTTTCACAGAAGTTCATTGACATTTTGTTTTGATATTTATTACATTATTGTGAAGTAGGAAACTTGAGAATAAATAGGAAAACTGTTTTAAAAGAGTCTTTATATTTCGAAGTTCTGAAAGCTATTAGCTTTTCAAATCACATAACTCACATTTTGAAATGCCAAGATAAAGAGGTGGTGGAATGCAGGCGATGTTATGTCATTTCTATTATGAAGTTAGATTTAATATAAAGATGCGCAAAATTTCTACCTGTTGTGTTACAGAGTTCATCGACCCTTCGCTTTGATAGTGGTTAAATTTAGAAGTTATAAACCTTGTTTTGGATAAATAAGCATGTTTTAAAAAGTAATTTTTATTTATTCGTGCTGTTTGTAAAATCTACAAACAGCACGAAAGCTTTTATTATTACAAAACATGCAGTCAGTATTGTTGTAAAGACAGTATGCAAAGCGGTGAAGGGACGGATGTGTATTTTAAACTTATTTATCATTATTACCTTTATTCTTAATAATTTTACTTCCAGACCATGATCTCTTCATCCTGATTCAGATAGGGATGTGACGTCAGTTTTTTTTTTTTTTAAAATATCGGTTTTTTATCCACCGATATATTGAAACCGATGTTTGACATCGATGATTTTTCACTTAACCGATAGTATACGAGGTGAGTCTAAAAAGTTCGGTGAATGGTATTAGAAAAGAAACAAAACAGAAGATACAAATAAATTACCTTTATTGGCCTTCAAAGTAATCGTCATTGTACACAACACACTTTTGACAACGTTCATAAAGCTTCTGAAAACTGTCAGAAAATGCTTCTTTCGGAATCGATCGCAGAACAGATGTCACACGTCCTTGGATGGCCGACACGTTCGCAAAACGTGGCCTTTTAGGACCTCCTTCGTGCGGGGAAACAGAAAGACGTCCGCAGGCGCTAGATCAGGGGAGTACGGTGGATGAACGAGAACAGTTACGTCCCGCTGAGCCAAGAATTAGTGCTCGCGAATTGCAGAGTGAGCAGGTGTGTTACCGTGCAGCAGGACCAACGCCCCCTAGGGAGGAAAGCCGCGGCGCTTACTTGTGACGTCACACCGAGTAGGTAAAGCAAAGCGTTTCCATTGGGTTTCTCCTCTCTCCCGCGCCTACTCGGTATGACGTCTACTATACCTACTCGGTATGACGTCACAAGTAAGCGCCGCGGCTTTCCTCTCTAGGGGGCGTTGGCAGGACCCACTGCCCAGTCCTGCTCAACTGTGGCCGAACACGCCGGATGCGTCTTAGCAACCGTTTCGAAACTTCCTTGTAGAATGCTTGATGTTCACTCAGTCGTTGCTCCATTGCACGGTGACACTACCTCTCACACTGACTACGTTCGACTGCCCTGCCCGTAGCGGGTTTTCCCATGACAGCCACGAGGCTTCTTGCTAGGTGGCGCTTCTTGACATGTCTCTGGATCGTCATGTGCAAGCGCGTGCGCGTAGCACATGTTGCCGTTGAGATATCGGTCCATACACCGGACTTTTTAGACACACCTCGTACTTTATGCTTTATCAACATGTACGGGCTATATTTAATCACTTTTTGTAAAATTCACAAACATCGATGTCACATCCCTAATTTACAGTAAGCAAGATTAAATATATTCCATATATGTTGATAAAACATAAAGTATACAATGAACTAATGTGAAAAAAAAAAACATCGATGTCGAACAATCATCGGTTTCAATTCAATACGTCGATGGATAAAACATTAATATTAAAGGGGGGGGGGAAATCGATGTTTTGAAAATATCGATGTTGCATCACTAAATTAAGATGGGTACTTTAACGGTTCTACGCAAACTTTCTTTGTAAAACATTTTAATAGTTTGGAATGTGCATCATAATCCATGGAGTGTGACGTGTTTGTCTTTCTTGTTTCATAAAACACTTTCCAAAATTGAATCTGTTATTAAAATAGCCTACTAAAACTGTTTAACAATCTTCGTCAGGCATATTATTACTATATTTCACTTTTATCAATGCTGTTTAGAAAGGGTATCATAATCCGAGTGTACCGTATTTGTCTTCCTTGTTTCACGAAACACTTCTTTGGAAATGAAATCAGTATTAAAATCAGTCAGTTATATCAAATAGGGAAGATATCAACAAGCCAAGTTAAGTTTTGAGGACTTATTTTTTGGCGCCAAACTTGGCGATAAAGAATCGAAAATTTCAAACATTGGCGACTTTTAACATTTATTGCCCGCGGATCTGGCAACCCTATTGAAAAATGCAACGGAAACGTGACAACGCAAATCTTGTCCGTAAATTATGTCCACAGAAATCTCCCCAAGTTATGTCGACAGAAAATATCGGCTTGGACAAAATACACTCTATGGCTTAAAAAAAAAAAAAAAAGTAGGTCGTTCTAATGCGCTATATGCCGCCTTTTGTCTGTAGGTATATGAAGAAAATTGAAAAAAAAAAATCTTCTCCGCCATTATCGCTTATAGAAATTCTTTTAGAGGGAATAAACTTCACACTTGTTCATCATAAGCAAAGCCGTACCCAAGGGGGTGGAGGAGGTTGTCCGGTCCCCACCTTAATTTAAAATTTTATTAACAAAACAATAATGATGAAGATTTTTTGTGAAAAATTTAGCCTTTCTTACCGTTTGGTCCCCCTCCGAAATTTTTGGACTATCCCCGCAATTTTTTTCTGGGTACGACCCTGGTCATAAGGCAACATACTAAATCTCTAGGAGAGGGCAAGAGCCCTACCTTGCTCCCCCCTTATGGACGCCCATGTTCTCTGCTACGTCTTTTGAAAGATTCGAACCGTCACACACTGGCGAATTTTAAAATTTTTTGGACAAAACCTATAGGTGGATTTAAATATTTAAAAAACTAAAGAAATCAGAAAAGAAAAACATGATGTAAACATCAATAATAATTGTTTTCCGTCATTTTTTAAATCATGCTCAACACCCAAAAAATTTTTACTTTGTCGACAAGATTTTCAAATTTTTTATCATTATCTTTTGAGTTACAGTCTCTATAATATTTAGTTAATTGCCGGCGACATATAACAACATTCTCAGAAGATGAACCAAAAATTTTTTTTAATTAAAAAACTATTTTCGTTACTTTTTATTTTTATCATTAATTACCTAATAATAAGAAGAGTAGGAAATATTATCAACTATAATTAACATAGACATTAATTTACCATGAGGAACTTTATTATAATCTTTATAAGATAGTCTGATTCTAATGAATTTATAACTTTCTAGCTCAATAAAGTCAACCATTACATGAAATTTAACTCATTAGAAAGATTTGTTTTATCTTGGTTTTTGGAAAAAGAACTAAAGAAAATTACAATATATATTTTAAATACACAAATATATACCCCCAGGCTCCCAATTCATTATAAAAGTGACACCAAACACTTATAAAACACGAGAACTTTTCTTTTTTAATAACTTCAAATCTAAACAATAATCAGTTGTTATTTAGCAGACGACTAATTTTTCAATAGTGGTTGACCATTAAAACATTCGATTCAAATATTACGCAGGCTCTCATCGGATTCAAGAAATCAATAAGAATCGAAAAAATAAGTAACATGACTCTCATGCCAACTTCGTATATTGGGAGTTTTGACCGAGAATACAGAAAAATCCGCCAGTGTGCGTCAGGTTAAGCCTTTGAGGCACAACCCTTTCCCAATGCTGGAAAAAAGGGCAGCCGTTGCCATCGCTCGACTTAACTACCAGCAAGATGGCGGACGATCGAAACGTTCATTGCGTGCCACAGATCTAGAGACCCTTTTTTGACGCAGCTGGCTGTGCGCGGGCACAGCCAGCTGCGCAGCATTGGGCAATCTATCCAGCTGTTCTCGTAATTTCTGCAGATGACATTCTGCATTTTTCTGCAGATGTCAGTGCTTTTAAAAATCGTGACCATTTTTTTACGGGAAGTGACGTTCTAAAAAGTGAAGGGTTCTCGTGGAGCTTTGTCACCCGCAACTATTTTTATAGAAATCAAATCTATTCTTCGTGACTGGCAACAGTCAAAACGTCAGAGTTTGGTGTTCCCAGAGCGGGAACACTGCGCGTTAAAGGACTAAACCGAGATTCAATATGAAAGTTGAATGAGCAAAAAACGGCGAGAAGGGCAGATCACCCATCTTTTATAAAATGCCCCACAATACTTATTTCCCACCCCTCTCCTAGAAAGTTTCTTCTGAATTCGTTACTGAGCGTCCCAGCGAAAATTTGGAAGCCAACGGACAACGGACACACACACCAACACATACAATCAGGATAAAAGTTCAACTGCGCTGCAAAATTACACGCTCTCTCCAATTCCATTAACGAGAATTCCCTTTGTGCCGACAACGACATGAATATTTGTGCCAACTTTCTTTGTTAAGTGACACAACAAACAGCGATCGATGGAGCTGTCTCACAAAACAGCCGGCCTTTTCTCTACACAAACCGTATAATGTACAAATGGCATGATGTTGGGGGGGGTCAAAATTCTTTTGAACCGGCTAGCTCGCGGATTTCATTTGCATTATACCAAACTAGAAAGAGACAGTAGGTTTTTCTTGCTAAACTTTTATATATTTGCGTAATCTTTTTTTCCCTATTAATTGTCTTCATGGAATAGTTGACTTAACCCTTTCACACGCGGTGAAACCACCTTATTTCAGCGCTTTCACTAATAGTCGCAAAATAATATGGTTAAATAGACCCAACGCTGAAAAAGCGCAGCCGTTGCCATCGATCCATTTAACTATCAACAACAGCTGGCTGTGCTGCTGAGCAACACAGCCAGCTGTGTCGGAAAACTTCTTTAGCTCGTGGAGCCAGATGGGCTATTTGATCGCTATGTTGCTGGTAGTTAAATGGGTCGATGGCAACGGCTGCACTTTTTCCGCGTTTTGCAGTCTATCTAGTTGGTCTTCTATACTGATGTGAAAATACTTGCTTTTCAAAGGTTTAAATACTGTTTTTGAAATTCGAACAAATTCAAATTTCGTTTGGTTCGGTCTAATACAAAATATACCGAGTTTATTTTTTATGATACAGAATATTGTAAAAATAAAAACAAAATATGACTGAAATAAAACAAAGTCTTTCGAGGTGTTATCTATGCAATAAAATGAGCAATTTTTAAAGAAATGTACACAGTGTCTTTCCAGCATATTTTTATTTAAAGGTTTATGGGGAAACTTCCCATCGTATGCCTTTCCATATTCGACAAGAACTGCATTTTGGAAAAATAAAATTTCAAAATGCATATTTTATTAAATGAATTCTTTAAAAATTCTTAATTATTTTAAATAAATACATCAACCTATCTATTTTTCTGCAGTGCGTTTGTAGTTCGTGTTTTTCTACTATTTGATAATCATTGTTTTAATTGTTTAAATGAAAAATGAAAAATAAATATCACAAATATAACGGAAAAAAAGAACTAGATCTCAAAACATAAAAAAATATTAATATCGCAATATGTGACATTGTACCAGAAAAAGAAAAAAGAAAAGAAAACAAAAAGAACTCTGAAAAGTAATATCAAAACGCGAAAAATAGCCAGAAAGGGACAAAACACAATAACTTAAAAATAATTGTTTTAGTTTTTTATCCATTTATTTAATTTTTATAATTCAATCAATTTTTTTGTCTAATTTTGACGCGCTGAACTTCCTTTTCCAAGTTTTAGTGCTTTTTCATTCTCACTCTTTTTTATTTCTTTTTCTTTTCTCGTTTTCTCTTTGTCTGGTACGTTATGTCACATTCTGAGAAGTTCAAAATATTTTAATATTTGTAAGAACAACTTTTTTTTTAAATTTCTTTTTGCCAAGGCCGTACCCAGGGGTGGGGGGACCTGGGGGTTCGGTCCCCCACCCCTCGAAAATTTTTTCTGGGTACGGCCCTGCTTTTTGCCACCGCCCATTGAAGCTGTGGATGTGTTAATTGGTGTGTGTTAACAATTTTAAAAATTTTATACATAGCAAGCTCAGTGTAACAAATAACATCCTTTCTTCACAATATCACGTAGTTTACAAAAACTATTTGAAGTCTTACTTTTAGGAAGTATTCCCAGCCAATGGGTATGAGAAATCCAGAAAGCATACATCTTTTTAAAGTCACAGAAAAGTTGACAGAAAAAACACTCAAAATATTGGTGTTAAAAGATACAATAAATAAAAACTTCGTGTAAAAACACACACATAAAATGATACTTATAAGTATCATTTTATGTGTGCTTTTTACACAAAGTTTTTATTTATTTTATCTCTAGTATTGAATTACCGGAATTTTTAACGCAATTTAAATGCAATACATCAAAATGGCGTCGATTCCACTTGCGATTTGAAAACGATGTGCTCAGATTGTGTACTCTTGTTCGTTTTATTAAGGCATCGTAAATTCAAGCAAAGGTTGGCAACAAGGAAAAGTTTGGCATAGTTTTTTTTTTTCATTGCATTGCCATATGATTCCTCAATAACTCAAAAATTATATTCTTAAAAGAATAAGAAAGCGAAGAATTTCGTAACATAGCACAACAGCTTTTTTTTTAAGTTGTTGGAAGTTTCAGAAGGTGAATTTCGTGGAAAATGTTTCCACATTATTGCGATAGACTAAAAAGTGTCATTTTTTGATTTAAGGCCTCCTTACAACTGGGGGGCCGGGGCAGCAGCTCCGCCTGCCCCTGCCTTAGTCGGGCTCTGCCTGTCGGTTAACCCTGATATTAATAGCACAAAAAAATAACATTGTAAAGGCAAACTTGGATTTTTATAGGCGAAGTATAAGATTTCCTCGTGCCACTTAGAAATGTGTGGATCTGTCAAATTCTTTTCTTTACTTTGCTTTTTTTTTAACTTTTAAATGAATAAAAGATTTTCTGTGCTTTACGTCTTATAGAAAATCCTTATTCCTTCTTCCGTTTTTCAAACACATGTGGCTAAATCAGATTATCCTTTTGTGGAAACCTTGATTTGTATTCCAGTAGGTTTTTTCCAGAACCTTTTTTTTTTTTTCTTTTCTTTTTTTTTTTTTTTTTTTTTTTGTGGAGAGAATTTTGAAGCAGCTTCACCGTACAGACAGTTTATATATTTGCGATGTCTAGCCATCGCATTTACTTTGCCAAAAAATATTCGATCTCGTTGAACAGCAGTAAGCATATTGTAGGTCTTTTTCAACATTTTCCAGCAAAAAGTTATGACGTTTACCGTGATTTCGGTTTGGCTGAGCTATAACTGCATCGACTGCGATCAAATTTGTACGCGTTACTGATAATGTACTATGACATATAACTTACTAAAAAACGTATATACAGGGCGCCCCAAAAAGGTGCTAATAAGCTTTAATTATTATCTATTAGAGATAAGGGGGCAATGTAAAATGAAAAATTGTTCAATATAAGGTAAGAAAAAAAGACTAGGTTAAGAAAAATCTTCTCTCGTTCATTTTAAACAAGTTACATTTTTTAAATTTGTATACGACCTCCGCTCAAAAAATTCCCCTTTAGTAAAACGTGCCTCATACGATAATGAGGTGATGTACAGAATTTGAGAGTTATATTCTAAAAAGTGTCCGAGATATGAAGATAAATATGTGATAACTTAAACCACTTTTCAAAGGTTCTTGAAGGGAATAAAATCACGTCCAATGATCACATTTCAGGGGTCGTACAGAAATTACGGAATTTTTTTTTCCACTCTGGCAATAAGCATTTGCATTCAAAATCATGTATATCAACCGATCATCTTTGTTTAAAGATATATCTGAGACGTTTTGTGATGAAAGGCTGAAATTTTGTGCATCACCTCATGAATGTATGGTCACATTTTACTAATTGGGAATTTTTTGTACGGGGTTGTATACAAGTTTAAAAAGTATAATTTTTTTTAATCAACGGGAGGAGTTTTTTTAATGCAGTCTTTTTTTCTATCTTATTTGGAACATTTCAATTTACATTGCCCACTTATCTCTAATAGTTAAAGAGCTATGAGGGTTACCACCTTCTTGAGGCACCCTATATAATAATAATATTATTATTTACAGAGAGATTATAAAGTCTTTCTATATATGTACTAGGTGGTTCAAAAAGTAAGGTAACAACAGCTCTCACGGTTTCACATATTCCTTGATCGAATGAAACTGCATCTCTAGGTACAAGAGACTATCACAGAAATCAGATGCCCATGTGGTTCGGCTGTAGCGCTTCCCATAGAACGAATTGGAACATCCTCTCTAAAGCCCCGATCTCGCACCCAGTGATTTTCATCTATTCAGGCAGTTGAAGAAGCACCTGACAGGACGTCATTTCCAAACAGATGCTGAAATTGAGAATGCGATCGGTAAGTGACTCAGCGACCACGGGACTGATTTCTTCAACGCCAGTTTGGTTTGTTTCTTCTTTTGTTCGTTGTGTAGGGAGGGAGTGCTTCAGGCAGACGACTTTTTAAGGGTTCACGTATTCACTTTAAAGCTGGAGAAAACTGCCCAAAACGCCAGACCGTTACATTGACAACCGTGTGTAGGCCCGAAACCGGGACTTACACACATCTACCATGCCATGTGTCTTATCCACTCGGTCATGGTGGGGCCCAAACGCCGATTTGGATAGATTGGTATACAGATGGAACAAATGCTTTGATGTCCATGGAGGCTGTTTTAAAATATAATCTGTACCAACTGCCTTGCTTTGTGTATTCATACTTTAGATTTCCTGAATAAATATTTTGGTTAAAGTACTTGTTACCTTACTTTTTAAGCCAGCCTCGTATGAAGATTTATCGAGAGTCACTATTTAAAACAAATTTTTAAGACGTATATCTGTTTCAAACAAAAAAAATATCTGTATTCGTTTTGCTTTTTTGTGCATCCTCGCAAAAAAGTATTTGTGTAAAAATCAAACTTCCTACCTTAGTTCCGTGTATTAAAAATAATTTATCATAAATAAATTAGGTTATACATAGTTGTAATTTTACATATTTCTGTCGTATTGTGTGTTTTTCAAAATCTTATTAACCCATTTCTGCCCAGATATTTTTTGCGACTTTCTTCGATTTATGCTAATACCAGCAATAACAGATAAATTTCTGACGTCAGCTTCTTGATCAAGGGATGATTTCTTTTAAAATCACTATGTATAAAAATTTGAAATGTCGACATCCTACTGGGTTATGTTAAAATATTTTGTGTAGTTGAGGTTCAATACTCGTGAATAAAGGCTAGGAAAAATAAATAACGTTTTCGACTGATAGCGAAAATTCCGACCCAAAAATAGGGACACTAGGCATAAATGGGTTAATTATTTGCTAAGCTAAAATAGGAAATTTCGCTTATACTCGAATGCTTTTTTGAGAGGGTGTACAAAATAAAAGGAATTGTATAATAATGGCGAAATTTTTCCGTATGCAGATTTTGGCGAAAAAATCGATTTTGACTATCCCTAAATTTACTTAGAATAGTTTTTAGCGAGACGTCTCTACGTACACATGTATGCATGTTCTTATACATGCATGGATAATCCATCTTGACCGACTGCAAGTCCATTTTGACTAGTTTTGTTCTGACGTCTATACGTATGTACTCGTATGTACTATTAGTATGTATGTACGTAACTCACACATCTCAAAAACTGTTACTCGTAGAATGATGAAATTTTACATTTAGGATTTTTGGATAAAGTCTAGTTGTGCATCTCTCGTTTTGATTCCAATCTACTGGATAGTTTATTTTCAGGGTCACCCAAAAAATTTCAATACATTAAGGTCTTTGGACATCTTCAACATATAACTTTTATAGTCATTGTTTGGACCATGTCTAAAATCTCTCCAACTGTCATCAATCTTAGCGAGTTTTGTCTAAATATTTGCCAAGTTTGGAGGAAGAAATAATTACATATTTCGCCTAACTCTATGCTTTAGCGTGGAATGTTGAGATTTTGTAGTTAGAGCTTTTGTAGCATCTAATAGTGCAAAAGTCCGCAGCTAGAAAAATAATTCCGATGGGCAGCCCCTCCCTGCGGTTCCCTGCCGGACCGCAAGGGTGATGTGCTGCATATACATCTCTCCCAGGCATATGCAGCGCTTCGAGGCAGGATATGTACCGCCGTAGCGCTAAAATTTTTTCGCCAATAATTGATTTTCAGAGCCAAAGCAAATAAAAATACTGCTAATGCGCTGACTAAAATTTCGAGGGTGAAGGTCCCCCTGGCTTTATAATTGATTGTGCATGTCTTTTTTTTATTGCAATCGACTGCGTAATTTATTTACAGGGTCACCCCAAAAGATTTCCAATGCATTAAGGTAATGGATAGTTTCAATGCATTAAAAGTTTGTAGTCAATCTCTATTTCGGCTATGCCCAAAGTGTCGCAAATCTCAAGCTTTTGGTGAAATATCGTCAAATTAAGTACTAAAAATAGCGATATCTCAAATATTTGTCTAGAAATCGCTAAACCTTAGTGCTGTTGCGGTATTGTATCTCTTTCAAATGAAATAAGTTGCCATTAAGTGCATCGAAAATATTTATGATTTAATAGACGTACAAGAAAGTCATGTAGTGTCCACAGCAGAATTTTTGCATACTTTATAGAGTGACGCACCAAAATTGCAATGCATATTGTATAACATATGCTAACATAATATCAGTTAAATCAATTCAATGAAATTATAAAGCTCTAAAATAATAATAATAGATTTTTAAATTAAGAAAATAGAGGTGTAATAATACGTTTTAAAGATGATATTATTTTCCTGCATACATTGCGTTTGCAACGCTTTTGTATGGGCTGGTAATAAAAATAATTAGTAGTAGTAGTAGCAACTTCCCATATTTCTTTCTAACGGTGAGTTTACTGAAAAATTAATCAGTTATAAAAAAAATTATAAAATAAATAAATAAATTATTCGAGTATTCTGAACTCGAGTATTTTTTGAATGGGTTCTGTTCGCTCAAAAAAATGTTTATTTATAGCTAAATTATTTGTTCGATCGTCTAGAATCGTTTTAAAATGATTGTTTAAGGCACGATTAACTTTAAAATTTAATCAAACGATTAATCACTTACTACTCAACGAACAAGCACCTGTCTCATTAACGGTTTCACTACTTCATTAGCATACAAATAGCGTCTTAATTTTTATCTTGAATTCTTTTTTCTCTTCATTAAAAAAACAAAACTTCCAACCCTTTAATTAATTCTAGTCCCCTTTTTCAATTAATTCTTCTTAATTAATTCCTGTAAGAAAATTTGCATGTGAAGCATGAATATGGCTTACCGTAATAAAAGAACTTTGTGTAGTTTGAAATAAGAATTTTATCAATTAATCTTTTTCCTTTTCTTTTAAATAAGAAAAAACATAGGTGACAAATTTATAGTAGTCATAATTGGCGTATCTGAAAATGTGTGCGCTAAATTTATATACCACATGCAGGACCTGATTATCGCATGGGTAATTCGGGTATTTGCCCGAGGCCCCCAGATTTGTAGGGCCTTCACTGTTCATAAAAAAAAATCTCTACTAACGTTTTGAATTTTTCTGAAAACATTTATTCATAGATTTTTAAGTCAAATTTTAAACTGATTTAGAAATTATGAAGTTCTCTCGTTGTTTACTAAAGTACTATTTTTTTTTTTCTTACTTTTCATCACTTAAGTTTCATATTTATAAAAACTGGCCTATCATTTGAGGACATTTGATTGCATTCTGACTTCATGATTTATCTGGTAAATAATATCTGGTTATGATTTTTCTTATTTTTTTATTTTATGCTTAGTATTGAGTTCACTGTTGTGAAAATTTGTAAATTTAGTTTTCATGATTAAAGTTCATATGCAACAGTAATGTGTGTTTTCCTAATACACTTGTGTTGTACAATAAAGGTCATTATGATTTAATATAAGCAACATGCTCATTTTTGAAATCTTGGGGAATTTTCGTGTAATCGTAACAGCCGGTTACTAGGACCAAACCGATCCTTTCCCGATGTTGCCCCATTAACTGGAATCAACTGATTTCGGTTTTTTAAAAAGTTTGTTAACCCTTTAACACACAGTGTTCCCGCTCTGGGAACACCAAACTCTGACGTTTTGACTGCTGCCAGTCACGAAGAATAGATTTGATTTCTATGAAAATAGTTGCGGGTGACATAGCCCCACGATAATCCTTTACTTTTTAGCACGTCATTTCCCGTAAAAAAATGATCACGATTATTTTTTACAGCACCGGCATCTGCTGAAAAATGGAAGAATGCAAGAAGAGCTGAATAGATTGCCCAATGCTGAAAAAAGGGCACAGCCAGCTGCGTCAAAAAAGGGGTCTCTAGATCTGCGGCACGCGATGAACGTTTCGATCGTCCGCCATCTTGCTGGTAGTTAAGTCGAGCGATGGCAACGGCTGCCCTTTTTTCAGCATTGGGAAAGGATTGCGCCTCAAAGGGTTAATTTATGGCTGTATTTTCTGGAGAGGGGGGGGGCAAAAATATCTGACCCATGCAATCATAATCAGGGCCTGACCGCATGCCCAGCATGTCTTAAGAACTTGACACTAAAAAAAATTGAAACGCAAAATTCGATTAAAAATTACTGAACAAAAATTTTAAACTTAATTGTTGCAGAACATTCTCAGAAAAATTTATCTTTATACACTAATTTATCCCCCATTTTTCAACGAAAATTTTCCATACTCTATGATAACGTAATATTTTCATAAAATCTGAAGTACAGAAAAAAATTAATTAAATCTGGAGAAGTTTCTTCAAGCCTCAGGAGAAAAAATAAACGAAAAATTTCCGTGAATTGAAGAAATTAATTTTTGGGAGGGAGTCTATACACTAATTTATTCCTCATTTTTCAAGGAATAATTTCCGTACTCTTTGGAAATGTTATATTTCTGTGAATTCTTCCCGAAAATCTAAAGAGAAAGCAATTGCTAAAAATTCGAAACCGATTGCTCAAGTAGCTTAAGAGTAAATATTGAACATACATTTGTGAAAATTGTAATTAATATCCTGCCAACCCAATAACTTGACCGTGTGAATAATAACTGGACAACACTTTGTCACAAATTTCAAATTGTAAATTTCATGAAAAGCATTTCCGACATCAAAGTATCAGGCTGAGACTAAAATAACCTTCACTTCATGTTTAGTCATCTGCGAGCAAGTCGTATGGAATCTAGTGGGTAACAGCGTCCGTTTATCACTCCGTAGGTCGTGGTTCCGATTTTGGGGATATGTTAAAAATAAGAGTATTGTATCACAGTTAGATAATGTACAGCTAGTTAAAAATTGTTAATTCAAAACGCCATTTACGGTAATTTTTATGGTCCATATACTTGATGTACATACGGTATGAATGTAATATAAATGTATATACGGTATTTATACATTTTTACAGTATATAGTATACTATAAAAAATTTTACGGTACATGTACCATATATAAAATTTACGGTATATATACTGGTCCCACTGCTGGCAATATATATTACCGTTATTTGGGGCTGAAAATTTTTGGAGTGTATGTACAATCGCAAGTTAGTATGTTGAAGGCAAAGTAGTAAGACAAAGTTTATGTCACAAGTTTTTAAAAAAATTGCATTTTTAAGATTCTATGCTACTGTAATTGATATCAATCAAAAGGGCGAGAAATATTTGATTCTCTCCGAGTGAAGAACGGTTACACAGCTAGTTCGTTATGAAAAAGAAATGAAAAAATACATAGGATAAAACAGTCATATCACTTTATAAGAAATTTGGAGAGATTTATTGAGCGGAAATTCATGTGTCATATAACTATGTTTTAATACAACCATAACTGCATTCTTCAAAATGAAAATAGCAAAGCGTGTATACAAGAGCGCATTGCTGAGCTAAAGCATGCATGTCAGGAAGCAACGATTAGTACAGAAGGGAGAATCACTGTCGTCATCTCCTTGTAGCAATGAGAACAAGTACAGTAAATTCTTTTTTTAAAAAAACCTACAAAGAAACTGGTATTTAAAAGACAAAATAATTAAAACTTAAAAAGAGAGCAAACATAAAAGTTTTCAAACTGTACACGTGTTTAAATTTAAAAGAAAAAAGAATTACTATCTTCTTCAGCAGCAGTAAAAGCCCACGAACAAAATAGGATGGGAATTGTAAAAATGTAAACGGAAAACAAAAATGGAGAGCACGTTGCCAATTGAAAGAAGGAAAAATCCAGAAAACATGGAGAATAAAAAAGGGACTGAAACTTTTTTCTGTCCTTAGTCCCAGTCTGTGTATGGACTTTTACTGCTGCTGAAGAAGATCGAAATTTTTTCTGTCGTAAAGCGTGAATTGATTAAATCCTTCTTTCATTGTGTCAATTTCTCAATGGAAATCTGGTCCCCTTTCACATTTCGCCCATGGCCCGTGGCCTACCCGAGGTACGACACTCATAAGCGTATGTATCTTTGTAATTAATAAAAGTGGACAGTTCACAACTACCCGTTTCGCAGTAGCCATGTATTCTTCGGTTGTTCGCAAAGTAAATTTCTCAGGGCCAATAGAAAATAACAAAACAAAACATCATTTACTGGAAGAATTTATTGCAAAAGATACAGCAATATTTCAGCTACTCCTCAGCATAGGAATAACGTGAACTGTAACACTTGTCATACCGTGGGATAAGTTTCTGTAGTCCAGTATCATGGAAGTCTGCCGCCTGAGAAAGGAGCCAGAGTGTCACAATTGTTTGCAGTCTTCATCAGTGGAAAAGTGATGCTGATACAGGAATAGGGTGGCCCCATCCTGTTGTACTGATCTTGCTTCCAGTGACTTCCACCGGAAGAAATACCGCTGTCCGGGCATTACTTTTTCAACTGACGAAGACCAAGGCACTAAACAAAAAACGTACCCCACGGTATGACAAGTGTTACACTTCAGGTTATTCTTATGTTAAGAAATAGCTGAAATATTGCTATTCTTTTTTGCAATACATTTTTCAAGGTAATATAAATTTTGTTCCTTTTTATGGGCCGCTGGAAGCTTACTTTCTGGGCGACCCTCATACAATTGTCTTGGAAGATGTTTTATAATCTATGCTTCGGGCATTATTTACCTTTCTTCTTTATAGCAGACTCGTATAAAAGAAAAAAAAACTGTCCTTACACCAGGACACTGGCTGCGTGGCCGGAAAGAGACCCCCACTGATAAATCTCTCACACACTATTTACGAAAGGAATTTGTCATTTTTCTCCCATTCCAAATTAACGTGGTTTTGAAAATGGCCGGGGTAAGAGCAGAGCGCGAATAAATAATTCCTAAACAAACCGTTAGCTTGAGGCGACACGAGAGCCAGGAATGCGAACGATTTTCTACGGGCCAGACGTAGCTGGAGCTCAAGTCAAAAATTACGATCGGCTAGCTCAGGTGGAGGTCGGATTATTTGTGTTTACGTGAAAGACCGAAAAAAAAAAAAAAAAAAAAAAACCCAAGATGAATGCATATTTAGTTAGTTCTTCAAACGTTTGCGTCAAGAACAGAGCGTTTGCTTATTAAAAGCCGCTGATTTAGTTGCTTATCAAAACTCGTAATTTACCAAAGCGAGGTTATTTATTTATTTTAAGATGCGCACAAAAAGTTTATACGTGTGTGGTATTTGTGCTTACGTTATTTTACTATGTAAACATGATAATGTATTAATATAATCGATACAAAGAGATGTGAAGTTAATTCTGTTCTCAATAAATTAATGGCGAAATTGCTTATTAAAAGGTGATTTAGTTGCTTATCAAAACTTGTAATTTACCAAAGCAAGGTTATGTATTTAATTTAAGACGCGCACAAAAAGTTAATGCGTGTGTGGCATTTGTGTTTACGTTATTTTAATGTATAAACATGTTAATGTATTAATATAAGCAATATACAAAGAGATGTGAAGTTAATTCTGTTCTCAATAAATGAATGGCAATATTGCTGATTAAAAGGAGATTTAGTTGCTTATCAAAACTCCTAATTTACTAAAGCAATGTTATTTATTTATTTTAAGGTACGCACGGAAAGTTGATACGAGCGTGGCAATTGTGTTTACGTTGTTTATATGTAAAGATGATAATGTATTAATATAATCAATACACCAAGAGATGTGAAGTTAATTCTGTTCTCAATAAATTAATGGCAAAATTGCTTATTAAAAGCTGGTGAATTAGTTACTTATCAAAGCTCGCAGTTTACTAAAGTAATGTTATTTATTTATTTTAAGGTGCGAACGAAAAGTTAACACGTGTATGGCATTTGTGTTTACGTTAACAAATATACAAAGAGATGTGAAGTTAATTCTGCTTTCAATAAATTAATGGCGAAATTGCTTATTAAAAGGTGATTTAGTTGCTTATCAAAACTCATAATTTACTAAAGTAATGTTATTTATTTCTTTTAAGATGTGTACAAAAAGTTATTACGTGTGTGGCATTTGTGCTTACGTTATTTCAATATGTAAACATGACATGAAAATGTATTAATATAATCGATACAAAGAGATGTGAAGTTAATTCTGTTCTCAGTAAATTTACGGCTAAATGTGAGTTTTTCTTGTTGAAAGCTTTAAATAAGTGAAAGAGAATGACAGTTTAATTATTATTATTACACTCTAAATTGAACTCAAAATGAAATTTTACACTTACTCCTAAAGTAAAGGTCAGAATTTTCCATAAAGGTTGAAATTTTTGCGTTTAAATAGAACAATGCTGATAATAAGGACACTCAAAAATTGATTTCAAAGGTTAAAAGGAATGAATAATTTTTAATATCACACATAAAAAAGTACCACAGAACGATCGTTTCAGATGGTACGATAGGTCTCCACTTCCTCAGCTATAAAATGTTCAACCATCCACGCAGGCAGGAAAGTTAGAACTCCTGTTTCCTGATACTCTGATTTATTCTTAAAAACGAAAAGGAAAATTAAAACCTGAAAGTATTTCATTTCTTAAAAAAATAATTAATTGTTTAGGGGCTTACGGTATGCCACTGGGCGGGCAGCGGAATTTTTAATTTAAGGTTTCTTAATTGATCAGAGAATAAAGATTAGGAAATTAGAGAAGAAATAATTTTCTTCTTCTCTTCTTAAAGATCAGAGGGTGGTGACGCCTATCCATTTATTTCCCCGTGAATATTTAAACATTTTCCTGGTAAAATACTGTCTGTTTTATGCTAAGTTGATTATAAATTTGCATGATAATGCCATTTAAGAAATTTCTGGCCGGAATCTATTGATTTTTTGTGTTTTCATTAAGTTGAATGAGGACATATCGTGCTGAACTTAAGTTTGTGAACTGAGTGGAAGTCTGTGTTTTATTTAAGCTTGTCTATGGTAGTATATAGGAGGGAAAAAGCATCATTATTCTAAACTATTAAGTGAATAGAACTATCGATTACGACCCGTATTTTTTCCGATTATTAAAGAAACGTAAATTTTGATTTTTTCTCCCCCTCTTTAAATGATTTTGTTAGAAAAATTAACCATGGCGTTATTCAAACATGCTTAATATGAGCTTGGAATCTCGATTACTAGAATAATAATTGGTTAGGACATCATTCGTTAAATTCACTTAAAATATCCTGGGTTACATGAATCAAAATCTAGTATACAGGGTGTCTTATGACTACTGGTACAAAATACAAGGGGGGGTAGGGCACTTAATAAGGATGGGGTCAAAAACGCCATTTCACCTGATTTTATAATGAAAATAATTCCAAGGATTCCCAGTATTGGGTAACCTTTCTCGAACTGTTAAAATTTTGATAATGAAATCCAATATTATCAGCCTGCTTGGAGTTTTCTTGATAACATTACTTGGAAAATGAATAAAGAATATTTCTGCTTATTACGTACGTACCTACACTCTCTCGGCAGAAAATTTTCAACATTGTACCATAGTATTTGCTTCTGTTCTATCCAAATAGTACTTAACAGAATCAGTGGAGTCAATTCATAGGATATTTTTCCCGCAGTAAGAATGTAAGTAAAATTGCACCACTTCATGGCAAAATGTTGAACCATTTTTACTGATAGTCTAAGACAAGAGATATATTCGCATGTTTTAGTGAGCAGTTTGAGAGTTTATTATTTGTTAAGATTCAATCAGATAAAATTTTTGTTTTATTAATATTTTTTTTAATTAAAATTTGAAACTCTTTCATATTTTAAATACGCACTAAAATGTTATATATTAAAAGCGTCTCATTATTCATGAGTGTGACGTGCTTTTCTTCCTGTTTCATAAAACACATCTTTGGAATCGAAATTATCTTAAAATCCCTTACTAAAACTGTTTTACAATCTTCTCCAAGCATATTCCAACTATACTTCACCGTTTCAAATACTGTTTGGAATGGGTGTCATAATCCATGGGCATGCCGTGTTTGTCTTTCTTGTTTCACAAACACTTCTTCAGAACTGAAATCTATATTAAAATCACCTATCAAAACTGTTTAAAAAACTTCGTCAGACTTATTCTAACTATACTTCACCTTTATAAATACCATTTGGAAAGAGTATCATAATCTATAAGGGTACCGTATTTGTCTTCTCTGTCCCATAAAACACTTCTTCGGAATTGAAATCTATATTAAAATCGTTTGCCATTTTCTAGCTAAATTTGGACGACACCGCCACATTTGATTCGGTTTTGAAGACATTGTTTGGCACCAAAACTTATCGGCATTTACTGATTGAAGCAACTGATTGAGTTAACTGATTGAAGCAACCAACGAAAATTGCAAACCTTGTCGTCCTTCAACACTTTACCCTCCCCTCCCCCTCCGTGTTATCTGGCAAACATATTTGAAAAATGTCTCGGCGGGCGCGACAAATTGTGTGAACCTGCTCGCTAAAAAACCTGCTCGATTTTAATAGCACTGTAATGCTAAAAATAAAATTATCGAATAACCACATTGTACTTCAAAATACTCTTGTAAATATTTTAAAAGAAAAAAAAATAATGTTGACACCATATGACTTCTGCGTGTGTTTATTAAATTATACACATTTTTATGCACTTCATTCAAACTTATTTCATTTGAAATTGAGATACCACGCTTCAATAATATTAAGGTTTGGCGATTTTTCGCCAAATTAAAGATATATCATCGAACTGAGTTCAGTTTTGGCAGCTTCTTTTTGAAACCAAATTCTACCATTATTCGTTTTAAGTAGCCAATCTGGGGAGATTTTGTTCATGGCCCGAACAATGGGCATGGCCCAAGCAAACGGTGACTTTTAATTGATTGAAGCTGTGCGCAGTAGACTTTAATATATTTAAATTCCTTTCGATGACTCTGTAAATAAACTACCCAATCGATTACGGTGTTTAAAAATATGGTCACAATTAGATGTTACAATATTCCTAAATTCAAAATTTCAACATTCTGTATCTGATTGTTTTTCAGCTATGGGACATGAGCTCATACTTACATTCATATATACATACTATGATCATATCGTGACGTCAGCACAAAATTTGCCAAAATGGATTCACGGTTGGTCAAAATGCGTCGAACAGCATACGTGAGTAGTAAGCCGGGGGGCTTACTCCTTACGTGTACTTATCACGAACTTGGATAACGGACAGTCATTGACTAGCGATGGACGAGCGAAAGAGTGTCAACCTCTCAAAGGAAAATACTCAGACCCCCTTTTAATGATTAGCTACATAAGCGCCCTCTAGCGTAGCATAGCGACGGATCATGATGCAATGTACTACTAATGCACGCATGCGCATAAAATAATCTTAATGATTACGACTTACTGTGTCATTTTACAGGCAAAATCTGTTTAGGTCTTTTAGAGTGCGTTCATGATTGTTTTGTATCCAAGTCCCTGGTATGTACATATGTAGGTACGTTGCGACGTTACGCAAAAACTTGTCAAAATAAAATAGGAATGGTCATAATATTACTCGGCTGTTCGAGTCTCGTCAGGGGAAGACCCCACCCCCTAATTTTTTAGTCTCATTATTGCCATATTAAAACGATATTAATTGGCTGTGTCATTTTATTTCTCATGTTTCGTGTATTTCGCCTGGTAATCCTATGTTGAAATTTTTATGATAGTAACCTATTTATAGAAAAATACATGTGATGCATATTCTACATCTTACGAAATATTGTAACAATAGATTAAGGCTGTTGTAAACTAATAGTATTTAAATATATGTAAAAAATACATGTGATGCATATTCTACAGCTTACAAAATATTGTAACAATAGATTAAAGCTGTTGTGAACTAATAGTATTTAAATATATGTAAAATGATGTCGCATACTTTTATGCCGCTTTTTTGGGGCACATTTTTCGGACAATTTTCAATAAAGGGGGTGAAAGATAAAATGACAAAGTCATTAAAATTTTTCCGTCAAAATCGTAATACCAAAATATTTCGCGATCACGTTCTTCCATTTACAGGGTGGCCATAATTAAACTGCAAGTGTTCAAGGTTTGCTGGAGAGAAAACTACCAGGAATATTCCAGTGAAACTTGGTATCTACACGTTTCAGAACATGCGCAAGTCAAATATGCAATAAAAAAATCGCCATTTTCACCTGATAGATGGCGCTATATCGTGTTTCAATGCTCATGGAAGTCATATATGCAAATTTTAAGCTAATCGAACAGTGTAAAAACAAGACTATATTGAGTAATGGTCAATCATGACTCTGAATAAGAAGGAACGTGCATTGTTAGTGAAGATATTCAATCAGAATGGTAGCAATTATTCGGCTACTCTGAAAGAATACCGGCGTATGAAACGATTAAGAAGAGGTCCAATGAGTGTCAATGAGAATAAATAATTGTTTTCCAAAGCGTCTTTATGAATTGTTTAATTTGTGATCTTAATTTACGTTAATTTTTGATTACATGTTACTGTAAAAATTTAATTACTGAAGCGAATTGTATGGAATTTTGATAAACTTGTAAATGATGTTTTATATTGTTTATATACCTCTTAGAATGTTACTATGCTCTGTCTATCGGTTTTGTAAGTTGTATATGCCACCGGTGACCTTAGAAATACGGTACAGCGCCATCTATCGGGTGAAAATGACGAATTTTTATTTTTGCATATTTGACTTGCGCATGTTCTGAAACGTGTAGATACCAAATTTCACTGGAATATTCTCGGTAGTTTTCTCTCCAGCACCCCTTGAACACTTGCAGTTTAATTATGGCCACCCTGTACTTTGCTCAGGGAAATGAAACTATTCACGCGTTCGAAGTTTATATACAACTCCAATGCAAGTAAAAATATACATACGCCCGGAATTAAAAACTTTTATCTTTCCCCCCCGAGTCCCAGTAAAAAATAAAATAATAATCCGAGCTCGAATATTGCAGAGGAAGGCTTACAATCTACATTTCATTGTGTTTGTATGTATTTTCTTTCATTTCCAAAAGTCATAATGCAGGGAAAGAAAAAAATGAATATTCTAATTCTAGAAAGCAATTTATGTGGCAGAATGTAAACATTAAAAACTTGCTTTGTTGACTCTCTTGGTCAGTTGCCAGGTTTTTCTCGTTGCAGGATATTTTATCTCTCCAATTATTTTTCTTCTATTTTAGCGAACGAAAAAAAAAAAAAAAAAAAAAAAATCTAAAAGGCGACGTCTAAAATGTAAATATAAGATGTTAATGTTTAATCTCAAAAATGAGTTTCAGAAATGGTTGTATGGTGCATTTCTAAAAAAACAGATTGAATAATTAAACAAGAACGATGAATCCTGCCAAACGCATAGCTTTTGAAACGTTTTTCAACGCAATCATATTTTCGCATGCACGAATACTATACAGCGTATCCCAAAAAGGTGGTTAACACGCTTTGAGTCTTTATCTGTTAGAGATAAGCGGATAGTGTAAATAGGAAAAAAATGTTAAAAATAAGGCAGGAAAAAAAATGAAAACTCCCTCTTATTCATTTTTAATTTGTATACAACTCCAGTGTAAAAAAAAATTCAATCAGTAAAATGTGCCCCATAAACTTATGAAGAGAGATTCAAAGTTTGAGAATTATATCCTAAAAAGGGTTAAAGATATGAAGATAAATGTATGTTGACTTAAACTACTTTTCAATGGCTCTCGAACGGAAAAAAATCACGTCGGTTGATCGCGTTTTAGGAGACGTATAGAAAATACGAAAGAAAATTTTGGACTCTAGCAATAAACATTTGCATTCTAATTAACGATATCTCTGAGACAGTTTATGATGAAGGGCCAAAATATTGTACATCACCTCAGTAGTTAATATAAGGCACATTTTACTACTTGGAAACCTTTTGTACCGGGGTTGTATACAAATTTAAAATGTATAACTTTTTGAGAATAAACAAGAGAATTTTTTTCTTAACGTAGTCTTTTCTCCTACCTTATTTTGAACAATTTTTCACTTTACACTGCCCATTTATCGCTTAACATATAACGAATTAAAGCGTGTTACCACCTTTTTTGGGACACCCTGTATATATTTAGGGTCCGACTAATATATTCTGAGGCCCTACGTCTACCAAGTTTTGCGGGCCTCTATATGTTCATATCTTGTTAACACTTATAGTTATGGGTACGAATATTTGTTTACAGAGCCACAAATAACGGTATTAAATACCCCCCCCCCTAAGGCCGTATCTAATGGGGGGAGAGTTTAGGGGTTTAAACCCAGCCCGAAACTTTCAGGAACATGACCAGCTGGTCTGCCGACAGCATCTTCGCGACCAAAAAGGGCAACCTACGGGCTGCCAGCCTTTGGCGACCACCTGGTACGCCAACGGGCCGCTCGCCTTCTGCGAGCAGCTGGATGAGGAAGAGGATGTTAACTGTGTCAGTCTAACAACCACGTCTGTGATTTTATTTTTAAAAATTTGGAGTAGTTTCAACAACTCAACTCTGAACTCTAGAATTTCTTTCTGTTTTCTTAAGAATTTCTTTCTGTTGAATCCAATATCTTAAGTTCAGAGTTCGGTTGTTGAAACACGACTCCATTAAAAAAAAAAAAAAAATCATAGACGTAGTCGTTAGACTGATTGACACAGTTAACAGAGGCACGAAGTTTACCTTACTGGTCGGCAATTATTTTAGGCTAATTTTCACGGGCCAGTGATGCTGGACGGCTTACCGGCTAGTAATTATAGATTTATGAAAGAAACAAAATAAACGACACCAAATTAACCTAAGTAAAAGCTATGATCCAAAAACTTTGAAATCAAAACCCATCCGGTTAAAGGAACTCAAAATTAAACAAACGCTTATGACAAAAACATATGTCACCAAAACAATCTAAAACACTTAATTAAACACTTCAAAATTAAACAAACGCTTGTGGATTTATGATAAAATTAAAACAAATGTCCCAAAACAATCGAAATAAAAGTTATGATCCAACAACGTTGAAATCAAAATGCATCCGTTTAAACGAATTCAAAATTAAACAAACGCTGTCACCAAAACAATCTAAAACGCTTTTAAAATAGGATTTCACAAATGTCATGCCGTTAACATTTAAAAACACTCGGGTGAGAGCAATGAAAATAAATAACGTGACTTCCACAAACAACAACAAATACGTTTTTCTCATCTCAAAGAGTGTTGCCAATTTCTAAAAAAGAGTTCCTACAAATGGGTGTTTAAGTGTTATGCAAACAAAATTTTACATATTCTGAATAAATTTGCCCAAAATATATCAAATGTTTCAGTTAAATAGAACTTAAATATTAAATAGAACTGTCCTTGGATTGCTTGCCACGCAAAAGGAGTATTTTCGCCAGTATATGACGCCATCTAATCGACCTACGCCAGAGATTATGTTCTGTGATTTGTTTTCAAAGAATCAAGGAATGAATCGTCTTCGTTTCTCTGTTTACTTTTCAAGTCGTAATATCTCGCTAGATATTTAGAGTTGAAAATAGCTGCAAGTTAAACTAAAGTTAATTTTTTAGAGATCTTTCGAACTGTATAAAAAGTTTTGCTTTTAGTTAGAGATAAAAATGTGGGTTTTATCAAAATTTCAACATGGCGGCAGATGCATCGGGAGCGATGAGTCGACCACGGAATTGTTACGGATAGTACTTTTATTATTTAGATACTTTTTACACCTTGCAGTTTATGGCTTCAATTTTTAACATTAATGTGATCAAGATGTCTTTTATTAATAAATCGGTAAAGCTGAACAACTTTGTAATTCAGCAAAGAACCACCTTCAGCTTCATGCATGGTGGTTCTTTTAGGTATTAAAAAAATTAGGGGGTCTATTGAAAAAAAAAAATCTTTCAAGGGGGTCTAAGGGTAAAAAGGTTGGGAACCCCTGCTTTGGACCTTCACATAACGTTTGTTCTATTCCGGAATAAAGTAAAAACAAGCATTTCCGCACAGCGGTATGGGGCCGCCCGCAAATGATGTCATGCTTAGAGGGGGGTGAGAGGGCGGTGATTCGTGGAATTGTGACAGTTTGCGACATGCGGAGGGACGGAATAACAAGAAGTGTGACATCACACATTTTGGTTGACGTAAAAGCATTTAAAATCAGCAGATTAACTTATTTTGAAATTACCATAATTTGAGGGTATTTCTTTTTTATGAGGTTAAAACAGTTTCCATTTGATTTCTTTACCTCTAAGGTGTTATTTCGTTCACTCCAGTATTGTCTGTCGACATAATTTGTGGATATATTTTTGCAAAACAGATTTGCGTCGACACGTTTCCGTTGCATTTTTACTTTCCGAACATGTACCATGTAAGGAAAGTATTGTAATCATGAAAAAATTCGACTTCGAGATTTTGGTGTATTTACACGTTTTGAGGTCTCCTGAATTCATTTATGCTATTTTTACGAGATGTAGTGTGTGTGTGTGTGTGTGTGTGTGTGTGTGTGTGTGTGTGTGTGTGTGTGTGTGTGTGTGTGAGTGAACACGATAGCTCCTAAACGGGGCATTCGATTGAGCTCAAATTGGGTATATATGTTACAAACCACCGTCGCAAGACAGGTATTGATTTTGGTGTGTATAGCACTTATAGTTTTTCTACAAGGCTACGACAAAGATTTTTTTTTACATTATGGCCTTTGGGGGAAATTCTTGAAAGTGCGCTAGCGGTTAAAACGGTACATTCGATTGAGCTCAAATTGGGTATATATGTCATAAACCACCATCGTAAGACCGGTATTGATTTTGATGTGTATAGGACTTATAGTTTTTCTGCAGGGCTACGTCAAAGATTTCTTTTACATTATGGCGTATGGGGAGAAATTCTTGAAAGTGCGCTAGCGTTTAAACGGCGCATTCAATTGAGCTTCAATTTGGTATATAATATTTGAATTATCCATCGATTAAAATTTATTTAAATGCTTGGTAATGGTCTTAATCGTAAGTGTTCGGAAAGTCGAGTGGAGTCACTCCAGATTTTTCAATAGGGTTGCCCGATACCGGGACGGGGGGGGGGGGGTGCAGAAAACAAAATGTTAAAAGTCGCCATAGTTTGCAATTTTCGATGATTTTCTGTCAAGTTCTACGCTAAAAAATGAATCCCCAAAACGGTAAACAGCTTGGCAATATCTTATCTTCGATATTTGGCTAAAAACTGGCGAACGTTACAGTTTATTACAAAGAAGTATTGGTTGCAATATGGCTGACGAAGATCGTAAAACAGTTTTAGTGAGCGATTTCAATTAGATTTCAATTTTCAATAAGTGTTTTATGGAACAAGGAAAACAAATACGGAACACTCATGAATTGTGATACATTTTCCAAACAGTATTCATAAAAGGGAAGTATAGTAAGAATATGCCTGGCGGAGATTGTAAAACTGTTTTAGTAGGCGAATTTAATATAAATTTCGATTCCAAAGAAGTGTTTTATGGAACAATGAAGAAAAAAACGGCACACTCGTGAATAATGATACTCTTTTCAGGTGAATGGAATAAGCAAGAAAAATAGGGACGACGCCTGGATTATGATACGCTTTTAATAAATTTTGGGACGCTTTGGTGTGTGTTTAAAATATGAAAGTGTTTCAGATTTTTAAAAATTATTATTTATATATATATATATATATATATATATATATTTTTTTTTTTTTTTTTCGCAAAAGGCATTTAGGATTGGCTGTGAAAATAAGGCATTACAGAAATTCTTCACTCAAAAGAAAATTATGCTTTTAAATGTCATTAAAATACATAGTTAAATTTAAATATGACCTTAAACGGATTTTTTTCCTTTTTTTTTTTCAGTTGCAAGTGTATATTTATATAAACAGTGTGACAAGGGGGGAAGAGTGATAAGTGTGGCAATTTTGTGACAAAAGGGGGGAAGGGGTATGATGAGTGTGACACTTTGTGACCAAGTGGGTAAGCGTTTAAATATATTGAAAAAAAAAAAGCTGTGATAAAATTTTAGGATGGCCAGTGCACCTCTTTATATATTGTCATTACAGTTTTTCATTTTAATCATTTTGGCGCCCTTGAATGTGGGGTAATCCAATGGAGCGGTTAGGGAGCTTCACCCCTCCCTTTGAAAGATATTGCTAAAGGGTAACATTCTGCTTTTCTATTTACTTTGAATTAATATATAAGTACTAAAAAACTTTTGTGTGTGTATAAATTAGCCCCTCCCCAAAAATTTACATTTCTTTTAAGTAACATTTTGCTTTATTGTACATTTTGTTTTCAAAAGTAAGACTCCCCCCCCCAAAAAAAAAAAAAAAAAAAAAAAAATTGGGATTCGCCACTGGGCCTACGTCCTAGTTGGCCTATGAGGTAATCATGCTTTGTACGTATTTTCATATACAGTAGACACCGGTTATAACGTATTCTCATGGGACCTAAAAAAGTAGTACGCTATAGCTGAAGTACGTTATAAGCAGTACCACCTGTAAGATTCAGTATTACATAAAAAAAAAGAACGTGGGCTCATAATTTTATTGTAATTTGTGTTTTAAACAGGTCTGATTTTTTTAACATTTAAATAAAACTGAGAAAATTCTTTATTACTTACAATTTTATTCAGATAAATAATCTGTAATTTTCATTTGATTTAAATGGGCAGATGCTACTTTAAAAATACTGTTTTGGCTATCCATCATAGACTGTTGTAGAGTCTCGGCATCATCAATGCGGCATTTAAAAAATCGTGATAATGTTTTTGCAGCATTGAATGTGTCGGGTATTCTTGGTATAGGCTCCTCTGTTTCTTCTTCCCTATCATCAGAATCATTATAGATAGGGCTTTTCAGGAGGCATTTACATGGATGAATGACAAATAAAAAACAGGGTCCTGTTCTTAGCCCTACCTAGCAGACGGAAAAGGTAAAATATCGTCCCTTCATTCATACACAATTCATCTCGCTAGAGAATCTGAAAATTGACAACGCGTGTTTTTGAAGGTACTGAAATTTCCGAGAACAAGGAAATAAAATGCTTAAGAAAAGCAAAATTTTATTTTTGGCTTTGGTATAAAAAGTACGCTATAGCCGAAGTACGTACTTTTGTTAAGTACGTTTTAACCGAAGTTAAATAGCATTTAAATATAGGACTTCAATTGGGACCTAGCTTCTAGGTACGTTATAACCGATAGTACGTTATATCCCAGGTCCGTTATAACCGGTGTGCACTGTACATGACCAGAACTTTTTCTGCAGCTAATTATAAGGGTAGGTGTGCATAAGAATCCATTAATCTTGCAAAGGGGGGAAAAAAAAGAAAAAATAAAGTTTTTCTTACAGGCAATCATTGTGTGAAAAACGATTTAGAGATGTTAATATGTTTCAAGCAAAATAAAATTATTAAGTAAGAAGAACACTCAACAAAAACTGGCGTTAAAAGATGAAATAATTAAAACTTTAAAGAATGTAAAATAACCCGCATTAAAAGATATTTATCACCAGGACTATCGTTTCTGGTGGCACAAAAAGTACACCCTTCTTCACCTGAAAAAAAAGACCATTACGATGACGTGAATAGAAACGATAGACAAATAGTTCTGTTGCCCTGAAATTAACGGGGCTCTTAGGCAAGCCTAAGTTTAGTGAACCTAAAAATTAATCCGGGCCTAAATTTAACTAATCTTGAAAAGCATACACTTGCTTAATACTCTGAATAGAACAAATTATTAAATTCTTAACAATGCAATAGTTATCTCTAAATCTCAACTTTGCCGGCGACAGATAAAAGAACACTTATGCACCACTATAAAGAGAGGGAAAAAGGAACACGGGCTTTGAGCCCGTCAGAAGTCTAAAAGCTTGTCAAAAATCACAAAAAACAGTTGACAGCTGCTTTGATTAGTTCATTACGAAATATCAACCAGTATTCCGTTTGGTTGGCGGGAGGTGAAAGACGTTCAAAATTCATCACCTGCCAATCTTGTGACAACTCAACTCAACGGCTGAAGGCGGTTATCTCAAGTCTCTTTTAGAACACCCGATTTCTCCGAGAGGAAAAATTTTATAGAAGTGTCAGAGAAAGCAACTTATATTCTTTTCTTTCTTTCTTTTTTTCCTGTCTGCATTCTTAACCCGTTAACTACTGAACATAATAAAAATATATTTCTGAGTAACAAAAAAACAAAAAACAAAGAGGAATTTATGAAGTAAAAGAGTAGCAAGTTCATCTATTAAAAAGTAAAAATTCAAGGACAAATAAATTTCTTTCTTTTTTTTTTCTTTTCTTTTCCTTTTTAAAAGAACGAGATGCACTATGTTACATAATCCTGAGCAGGGGCGTAGCCAGGGAGGGGGATATCGGGATATATCCCCCCCCCCCGAAATTTTTGGATTAGTGATGAAATCCCGTCTATTTATGCAGATATAAGTTCATAACCCCCCCACCCCCGAAAAATTTTCCTGGCTACGCGCCTGATCCTGAGATACTTTTATTTTTGAGAAACATGATTTAATTCAATTTTTTTACATCCTAATTCCTCACTACAGCAAAGGTTGAAAATGTTCGTCACCATTTTGAATGAGAACATGAACACGTCGAACCAAATTTTCTGACACTCTTCTCAATATTGTTGGTGTTATTGTTAAGATTTCTAATATGGTTAGTTATGGTTTGTTTTAATTTATCGATGTTTGCAGGACTTCTCTGGTAAACCCACTTGTTGTCAAGTTTATATGCTTTCGAAATGGTGGCAAACATTTTCAACATTTGCTGTAAAAAAAAATATGGAGTGACTCCACTCGACTTTCCGAACACTTACGATTAAGATCATTACCAAGCATTTAAATAAATTTTAATCGATGAAAAATTCAAACATATATACCACATTGAAGCTCAATCGAATGCACCGTTTAAACGCTTGCGCACTTTCAAGAATTTCTCCCCGTATGCCATAATGTAAAACAAACCCTTTGTCGTAGCCCTGTAGAAAAACTATAAGTCCTATACATACCAAAATCAATACCGGTCTTTTGACGGTGGTTTATAACATATATACCCAATTTGAGCTCAATCGAATGTACCTTTTAAGCGCTAGCGCACTTTCAAGAATTCCCCCCCCCATAGGCCATACTGTAAAAGAAATCTTTGTCGTAGCCCTGTAGGAAAACTATAAGTTCTATACACACCAAAATCAATACCGGTCTTGCGACGGTGGTTTATAACATATGTACCCAATTTGAGCTCAATCGAATGCCCCGTTTAGGAGCTATCGCGTTCACACACATACATACATACATCTCGTAAAAATAGCATAAATGAATTCAGAAGACCTGAAAACGTGTAAATACACCAAAATCTCGAAGTCGAATTTTTTCATGATTACAATACTTTCTTTACATGGTACATGTTCGGAAAGTAATAATATTGTAAAAAATTTTAATTAAATCACACATGTTTCTTAAAAATAAAATTATCACAGGATTAAGTAACATTGTCCGTCTCCATGTCTGTTTTACCTCACAAATAATGTTGTAACAGTCCAACAATGTTGGAAATTATCTCACACAGTTAAACAAGATTTAAACGATTACAGTAGAGTCTCGATGGACGGGACCGGGCTTGCCTCGAACTATCAAAAACTCGAATGATGGAAATCATAAAATTTAATAAGCAAATAAATAGCAGTTTTTGTAATTTGAGTGCATTATATTTAAATGAAAAATATACTTACTGATGAGTATTACTGATATTATTACATTACTGATGTTTAGAACATGTTAGTTATATCGGAAAATAGAGTCAATTGTTTTTTGTATTAACAAATTGACCCGTTTCCGTGCAGCAGTATCGGGCCATCGCCAAAGAAACATGTCAGCACTGCGCAGAAATGTTTGTGAGTAGTAGCGGATCCAGGGGAGGGGCTAGGGGTCTTCAGACCCCTCAAAAGAGATTGCTAAAAGGTAACATTCTGCTTTATTATACACTTTAAATAGCTAAAATGATCATATTTTGTAACGTAGCCCCTCCCAAAAGCATGCACATTGGTTTAGACTAAAATTTTGATTTATAGTACATTTTAATAAGGTGAAATTAGCTTTTGTTAAATTTAGCCCCTCCCCAAAAAAATTTCTGGATCCGTCACTGTTTGGGAGGCCATCTACAGGAGCAATACACCCATTTTCTTTGGGAGGGGGATTTCTGATGGGATTGCTGAGTGCGCCAAGTATTTGAATTTTGTGGTACGAAACATTTTTTTTTCGCATGTTTTGTATGTGTTGGTCATTATTTGGGAGCTAAACTGATTTTTTCACTAGCTCGGATTTATGGTACACTCGAACAATCGAGATTCTACTGTATATTTCAGTGTTGGAATAGTTGCCACATCCGTCAGATTTAAGGGTTATGAGCAGAGCCTGATTATGACCAACAGGGGACCCGGGCATTGATGAATTTGGGCCCCTCCCCCATCTATGAAATTTGTTTTATTTTTCATAAAATTTTTATATCAAAAATATATTTCAGAACAATATTTGAAATTGGGGTGCCCTTTCGAGCCGGGGGACCTGGGCAAAGTCCCGATTTGCCCATGCGATAATAAGGCTCAGGTTATGAGATAAACCGGCGTGTACTCTTTCAAATTGATCACCCTGTATTTATAGAGATATTGCATGTAAAGTAAATTCAGTGTGCAGTCTTGAATAACGCGAGGATTTCGTCAATTGTTTGAATTACAGTGGATGCTATATGTTACAGAATGCTAATACGCAAAAAGTAGTAGTTAATGGCGTGCTTTTTTAACCTACTGTTTAAAAATCATTTTTACATGAATTAAAAAAAAAGATTCCTGTTGAATATCTTAAAAATCAAGAAAAATATTAATAACACATGAATTTTTTTTTTTTTTTTTTTTTTTTTTTTTAGTGAAGCAACTTTAACACTTTAAACCGCAACCATTTCCCAATGTCGAAAAAGTGCAGCCGTTGCCATCGCACGATTTAACTACCAGCAAGATGGCGATCGATTGAACCGCCCAGTGCGTGCCACAGAGCTGAAGAACATTTTTGACACAGCCGGCTGTGTCGTTGTATTTTCTGCGGCCTGTGTTGTCGTTGTACACGTGTGTGGAAAATTCCAAGAAATAAAGGCATAAACTTCACTTTACTTTGTAGAACTGTGTTTTTGCATTTTCTGCGGCCTGCATGTCACTATACACATGGAGTACGAATGGTGTGGATGGTAGATAAACCATGATAACTTGTCACTGGGTAGCTAAAAGAGAATTATTCGAAGCAAATAAAACTTTATATTTTTTAAATCTACAGATTCAATAATTTTTAGAAAATGTGCAAATTAAAGTCATTTATTCATATTTAATTATAAGTTTGTCCAACTACTGAAAAGTATTTAATAATGAATAAATATCTAATTTTAAGTGTATTCCAAAATAGTGATGGACGCGAGACGAGACAGAGATTTACAGCTTTTTTGCGAGACGGAACAAACATTTTTAACATTATGATTTAGGGATTTTGCGAGACGCGAGAAGCCTATTTTTCGTCTCGCGTCTATCCCTATTCCAAATTGGCCCCTCCGCAACATGATAGTTAATCTTTAAATTATACTTTCAAAAGGAAGTTTTTTTATAATTTTTTTATGTTGATTTGTCAAGCCTAATAATAGTGTTTCAGTTAACAAGTATTTTTTTGCTGTAGTTTATTAAAAAGAGGAACAATAATGATAGTAAATGAAAGTTTCCAAATTGCAACATTCTTCTGTCCCCACCGCAACATTTCAAAGCAAAAAAAAATTGATGCAGGAATGTGTAAATTATGTATCATGAACTTAATGGCGATATAATTAGAAAATTCCGAGTTGAAGAAATATTGTTAATTTGAAGTATTAGAATAAAGTAAAGGCTAACCCCCCCCCCCCCTCTCGTAGCAAAACAAATTTACTGTGGTTTAGGTTTAACCCACTTGTCAGGGTTCTGGGATTCTGGACTTGCTAAAATTTTGAACTTTTGAAAATTTCTAAAATGTCCTACTATTTGAGATACTCGAGCGAATTTCTATTGGTATTTTATAAAACGCAGGACCACTTTTAAAATATCAGACCATTATACGACAATATTTCGGAATTTTAGCAAATTAAGAACCAGTACGAACTCTTGCTTGTATATCGGACAGATAAACAAATATGTAAATTATTCAATCAATTGAAATTCATTCATATCGAATCCTTCCTTTCGCTAAAAATTTACACCTCGTACTGTCCGGAACTGCATTTTTGATATAATTTGTAAAATACTTTTTCTATTAGGAAAGAGGGCAGGCGGCATCCTGCATTTTTGTCTGGGACGGCAGAACTGCTAGAGCGTGTCCTGATTTTACATCTTCTTGTATTTATATACATGGCTCGCTACTATCCAAAAGAATAACGTTTTGTTATTTTCAGAACACTTCATGTTTGTTTTAATATTAAATCCGGAGCACCCCCGTTAGATTTGTTGTGAGGACATATTCATTACGTTGTATATTAATATACTGATTTTTAAAAAGTGTACTTGTTTGTTTATTTATTTATTTAAACTCTACCACTCTACGTATGCTGAGTAGAAAATATGTACAGGTGTAAAAATTCTCAAAAAAAAAAAAAAAAAAAGTTTTACTTTTTAGTATTAGTAAAATAAAGATCGAAAAAAATATTTTTCTTCATAATTTTGAAACCGTGTAAAAAGAGAATCCAGTGTACTTCATTTGTGTTAGCACAACACCACGGTCGTTCTTACTTTAAAATTTGATTGACAGAAAATTTTACTATAAACATTTTATTTAAAAAAATCAATTGTATTATAAATTTTTAATCTTCTTTGTAGTAAATTTTCTTTATTACTCATACAATTATAGAGTTTACAAAATTAACATAATTTTTTAATTAATATAAAATTTTCAAAATTTATATGGAATTTAAAATTATTTTTTCCGTATACTATTTTAAGGCATGGAAAAAAATCAAAAGGTAGCTATGACGCCAAAATTAGTATTTTTGCTTGGAATAAGGGTTCATACCCCCTAAACACCCCCCCTCTTACATACGCCCGCGCACACATAACTCAGGCAAGTAGCCAGAAAAGGATTTCGGGAAGGGGATGCCCAAAAGGTGCTTGGTTGTTTTACTGTCGACTTTTCGAATTATAAAACAAATTAATTTTACTGGATGCAACGTGGAAAATATTTCAAAAAGAATTTGAGCTCTCTCGATGCTTTCCTGAGTTTTGAATTGTGAACACTTAAGTCCCACCACAAGTAGCAAGACCTCTCATTAAAAAAAAAAAAAAAAAGAAAGAAAGAAAGAAATGGTGTTAAAAAGAAAAATTAATTTTTTAAAAATTGTTAAATGAGACACATAAAAAACGATACTTATCAAAACGGTCGTTTCGGATTGTACAAAAGGACCAAAACTCACACGGCAGGTAACTTATTGAAAATGCAGTGAAAGTTAATTATTTCAGATTCGTTTTCAAACGTCATAAACTTGGCACCAGAAAATGTTCGGAACTTTTATTGGTAAAGAAATCTATGAATACATATTTGGAACTGTATCATTGCATCTATTAATTAGTCTTCGTTTTTAAGACTAAATGAATTAAAATAATTTTTTTTTAATGACTGCACTACTTAATTGCCCTTGGTACCGCACATTTAAATTTTTGTAGATCGCAAGTTCAAATAGGTTGTTCACCCCTCTAGTGTACAAATAAAATGTAGAAATTTTTCAGATTTTTACTCGTTCTTAATTTTATTTATGTAATCATTATATAGGAAACAGCGTATATATCTGGCAGTTACAGTAAATTTATTTCGGCACGGCTATTTTAATAAAGATTTATCTTTGCAAGACTTTTTATCTTCGCGAATATCTCTGGTACGGCAGTGCGCTGAAGGATTCCGCTAGAAATACCACAGGCAGTAAGTAACCACAGGCGCTTTTCAAACCTAATATTTATCTGCATAGAGTCTGGGCACTGAAATGCATAAATACTGTTTTTCACCATAAATTCAATCTCCCGTTCTCAAAGAAATCTGCCGCTTTGCAAAAGGTAAACAATGAATTTTTCAACCTTTTATTCCACGGGCGGTTGCATTCCGTTCTGATCATCTTGCAGGCCCCCTACAGTTTTTACAGCCCCCGTGAAAAAAAGCAAAAAAGGGGGGGATCTCAGGGGTCAGGGATGTTCTTTTTCTGCATTCACCAGACTCCCCGCAGTTTTTCGGAATCATTCTCAACGAGGCGGAACAAGGTGTATCTTTGCTGGAGAAAAAAATTGTTGTCTGGAAAGATATTTTTTTTATTTTACCTTTTTTCTTTCTTTCACTCGGAATCGTTTGACCGTAGACTAAAAATTATGTTTTCAGAGTGGGTTGTCATAATTGAAAGTTGATCGTCCGTTTGGCGACGAAACGTTTTCGTTATGAAAGAGAAAAATGAGAGCATGACAGGTTGATAGACAAGTGATGATGGGAACGGTATCAGAACGGATAGCTGCTAACTAGTGGAACGAATTAATTTTTTTCGTCTCACTTCATCACTTCCCCATGTATTAAATTCCTTATTCACTTTCACTGAGTAATTAAAATGTTTGATTAAAATTTAACAAGCTTCTCTAAAAGATTTAGCAAACAATCGTTTGATGTAAGGCAAATAATTGCTTTTTAAAATCGATTGAAACTTAAATGTATTAATACACATCTAAGCTTAAATAAAATATATTCTATTTTTATATGGAACATGCAAAAAATGTTTTGTTGATTTAACAAAATTTTGGTTGGCTCTATTTTAAAGAAACGCTAATTTAAATAAAATTTTTGTTAATTCAACAAATATTTTGTTAATTTCACAAAAATTTTGTTGAAACCCAGCAAAATTATTCATTTGAAATAGCGTCAACTAAAGTTTCATAAATCAACAAAATTTTGATAAATTTTACAAACTTTTCTTCCGTTCTACAAATCTCTCACACCCTCTCGTCTCCCACCGTTGCTACGCGATATCAGAAAAAAAAATCGTTACAATTTACTGCACCTTACTTTTTAAATAATACTTCATTAAAAAAAAAATGAAATAACAGTTATTCGTGATCAGACAAAAGACGCGTTCGTATTTGTACAGGACAAGGTTATCCAAGATCAGGCCCCACCATTGGCGCACCCAAGGCGGGAGGAGATAAAACACCCCCAAAATTTTACATACGGAAAGCTTTAGCTCATACTAGTATTATTTCTATGTGTTACTTAAATAAAATAATGTTTTACTTAAATATAAATTCATTTAACTAAAAATTGTAATTAAAATTAAAATTATGATTTTATATGATTATGATCTAGCTAGCATTAATTAATATTTTATTTCATTTACTATAATAATGTGAGAAAAAATACTCTCAAAACTAACTTCCCCGCACTTTCAAGGACCCCAAAATAAACCTATCAAAGGAGAAAAATCATATCGTAACACATCAGAAACTTTAAGAGTTATTTTCAGCTTTAAAAATAGCAGTAACAAGTTCGAAGGCGCAACAGAAATAACAAACACGACCTATATTAGTATTGTACGCAGAGTTGGGCTGTATCGCATATACGTGTATTTGAAATACATTCTCAAAATACATTTGTATCTTCTATTTTGTATTTTGACTAGTAAAAAACAAGGTATTTTTAAAATGTATTTTAATATATTTTTAATGTATCTTGCGTTTTCAAAATACTGAAAATACATTTTGCATTCTGACGTTAAATGAATCGTAATACCACAGACTGCTCAGATTGAGTGTACGAATAAAAATTAGAAAATTGCTGATATTCAACCCCCCCCCCCCCCACTCCTCTTCCACCTTTTGTTGTACTTTACGAGTTGTACAAGCATTGCATGTGGTGTGTGAAGAAGTATTAGTATTTTTTGTGATGCAAATAAATAGGAAAGGAAAAACACCTTTCATGCTCCTGTTTAGAAGAGTGCAGTACCACATTTACTCGCGTAATAGTCGCCCCCCCCTATTTGAAGCAGAAAAAATAGGTTTAGTGTTACAATATTATGTAGTAGATTTTCCCTGCATAATAGTCGCACATAGAGTTTCACCATGAAAAATTGCCAAAAAAGTGCGACTATTACGCGAGTAAAAACATTAATTGGTCTCCGAATGTTGTATTTGGTCTGCGAATTTTTCTAGATTTACAAATGCTAATGAAACCAAAAAAAGATAAAAAGATGTACGAGTAGCATTTATTGGAACATTTAAGGTAATTTATATACAGTTTCAAATGTGTTGCTAAGATACAGAAAAATATAAGTCTGTAGGTATTTCTGCAGCAATAAGATGGGTTATCGGTTATTGTGGTTAAGACAAAGTTACACAAGAGCTATCTGCCTCATTTTGAATGTTTGATAAAGTATGGAGAAGTCCAATGTCTGTTTGTGTGATTATGGCAATGCTACGCTAGGGTGATCCGCCAAGGATAGGGAAGACTTTTTAAGGGGTTCGAACGCGTATTCACGTTACATTTGGAGAAAACCGTCTCAAACTCCACACCGTTAGATCGACAGCCGCAGGTAACAGGATGGGATGAATCAAACTTTCCATTCTACATTATTTTGAAACCTGTTGTGCACATTTCTTGGAGGAGAATGTTTCCAAATGTTGTCTGCAGACAGAAATGAGAAAGTTAAGGCGAAATGCCATCTGTGAAAATTGATAACTTCGATAATATGCAGAACATGAAAATCTAATATAAATTTTAAGACTCAGAGGTAAACTTTTTAATAAAATTGACTAAGCTGCGTATTTATGTTCAAACGTTTAATTGAAATCATTAAGTAATATATATATACACTGCTCAAAACAATTAAAGGATATTGTAAGTTTTATATAAAATAAAGATATAAGCGAAATTTTTTTTACCAGAAATGGAAGAAGAGAATCAAAAATGCAAATTTTTCTGATTTTCAAACTGTGGAGTATGCTAATTTTGAGTTCGACGTCAAAAACGTCGCTTCAGCGGCAGCGAATGAAATTGGACTTTCAACTGAATAAAGGATAATCGGCATTCAGTGACTGCTTTGTTTCGATGAGTACGATGTCTCAGTGAAGTCATTTAACCGATTCAGAAGCTTGGAGAGTTATCGGTAGGTTAGAAGGGGGCCAAACTCAAGCCGAAGTAGCGCAAGCCATTGGAGTGTCACAAAGTATGATTTCCAGGATCTGGAACCGATTTTTGGCAACTGGAAGTGCAGGCCGAAGACCAGGTCGTAGACGGGCAACAACGCCCAATGAAGATCGTTATTTAATGTTAACGGCTCGGAGACACCGGAATATGAACGCTACTCTTCGCCAACAACACCTTCGTTCGGCTACTGGCACCACTGTTTCAACTCGGACTGTCCGAAACTGGCTCCATGGTGTAGGTCTGTATGCTCGCCGACCGATGGTATGTGTTAGACTAACATCAAGGGATCGTCGCGACCGCAGGGAGTGGGCAACCGAGCATGTGAACTGGAGGAGAAATGAATGGAGCAATGTTCTTTTTTCTGACGAGTCCCGTTTTTCAGTTCATCCTGATAATAGGCGTATTTTCATCTGGTGGGACCGTGGCAGTAGGAATAATCCTGTGTTCGTGCACGAAAGTGTCAGCTTTGGCGGTGGGGGGACTGTTGTTGTATGGGGGCATCTCCATTGACGGGCGCACAGACCTCTACATCATTCGAGATGGACCTCTGACTGGTCGCCGATATAGGGATGAGATTCTCAGACCTATTGCAGTCTCTTACGCTGCAGCAATCGGAGATGACTTCATTTTAATGGACGATAACTGCAGGCCACATCGTGCTAATCTGGTGGAGGATTTCCTTTTCGAGGAAGGAATCGTACGAATGGAATGGCCAGCGTGTTCTCCAGACATGAATCCAATAGAGCACGTTTGGGACGCTCCAGGAAGACGAGTTGCTGGCCGCCAACCACCCCCACAAACTCTCCAAGAACTGGAAAGAGCTGTTCTGGAAGAGTGGGACAGAATACCCCAACTCGTGATTAATAGCCTCATTGCCTCCATGCCTCAAAGGTGTTCAACGTTGCTGGCCGCTCGTGGAAACCATACCCCCTACTGAAAATGATTTCCTTTGAAGAAAGCACCTTTTCTTATTCTTTTTTTCTCATATGCACAAATTGCGTTTTTTTCCTTTTCTACACAAATGCGCAATAAAATGCATTTTTTTCTGCCAAACATGTGTAATTTATTCTCATATAACCAACTACGTCTGTCGACCATGTATCAATCAGCTAAAAAATTTCCCAGCCACAAGATCCACCTAAAACCGCAATATCCTTTAATTGTTTTGAGCAGTGTATATAAGAACTCGGCTGTTGGAGCCTTGTCAGGGGGAGACCCCCCCCCTGAACCCGCCGAAATTTTTGGTTTCATTATTGCCATATTAAAATGATATTAATTGACTATGTCATTTTATCTCTCACCTTTCGTGTATTTCGCCTGGTAACCCTATGGTGAAATTTTTATGATTGTAACCTATTTATAGAAAAATATATGTGATGCATATTCTACAGCTTACGAAATATTGTAACAATAGATTAAAGCTGTTCTGAACTAATAGTATTTACATATTTGTAAAAAATACATGTGATGCATATTCTACAGCTTACGAAATATTGTAACAATATATTACACTACAAAATACTGTAACATTAGAAGCTGTTGTGAACTAATAGTATTTAAATAAACGGATGAAATTTTTAAACAATCATTTTATCAAATAAATGCAACCTTACGGAGCTTATAGAAATCGGTGATTTACGTATCACATACTAACATTTTCAGTGGACATTTATTCTTACTTTGGCGTCGCATTTTCGTAACAGATTTTCGTGTCTCATTTTTATGTCATATTTTTAATAAAGGCGTGAGAGATAAAATGACATTGTCATTAATACTCACTAATGTAGAATATTCCCACTTTCACTCACACGGTTTTGAAAATGTTATGATTGAAATTCTTGCGATGCAGACTGATGTATCTGAACGGCTATTTTTGAAGTCACAACTCATGAATTGTCACACCTGTTAGCCTTATGGTCTCAATCAAACAGTACAGAATAAACATTTGCATTACTGTTCTACATTTACTGTGATCCCTCCAAATATACTCCTGTCTACAAACTTTTAAATTTGACATTGTATAAAATAACTAGTCGTTCTAAACGTGGAACACATAAAAATAAAATCTAGACCTATTTATAATGTCTAATAAGCACACCAAGACTGAGATGAGCAATCTTAATAGTTGTTTAGAGGTTGACCATAATTGTCTGAGAGTACGTGACTTTTCTCTTAAATAAGCACCTCCTAAAATATTATAAAGTTTTTACTACACACACTTTCACAGATCATTTTTCTCACTTGTTTTTTGATCTAATAGTTGCTCGTGCAAATGCACTAAATTACAAATTAGTAAATAACAAATATAATAATACTCTCTTAAATACCAATTTTGTCATTAATTACACAACACTGCTTTTAACAGGATTAATTTCACTAAACTTTTTCGACACACTCTGATCTTTTCCCTTTACAGCATATTAAGTTAAAAAATTCTTTCAAATACCCTATACCTATGGGTAGAAGGATCTTTAATTAGAACTCTTTTTGTAGAAGCTTTGTACCTGATGATGAGGTCCCTTGTCTTTGTGCCAGTGATCAATATAATTCTTTTGTTAATTCTGATTTTGGACATATAGTTACTGGTGATATATCTATTATTAATGATCTTTAACAGATCATGAAAAGAGGTACTAAGCATAGACTACCTTCTAAATACTGTATTGATGATATAATGGATACATTTAAGTTTTATGTAGATTTATATACAGGGTGTCCAGCCTTAATGTGACCCAATAGCTAATTCCCGAACCGTTCGGTTTAGATATGCACGTCCAATTTGAAAAATGTTTTAAAAAAGGTAAAGAATGTTTTTACGTGCTTTTCGAACCAAAAAACTCATTTAGAAAAAAATTACAAAAATTAAATTTTTATACGGTCCCCAGGTCCTATCTCTTATATTTAGGAAAAGATGCAGCACACAAAAACAAAGCAAACACAAAAAGTTTCATTTTATTACGATAAAAACTGACCGAGTTATGGAACTTTCAAAATCATACATTTCATCCATTTCAAGAAGTTAGTTCTCAAGCTAGTAGAAAATGGCCGAGAAAATGGGTGAAATGATTTTGAAAGTTCCATAACTCGGTCAGTTTTTATCGTAATAAAATGAAACTTTTTGTGTTTACTTTGTTTTTGTGTGCTGCATCTTTTCCTAAATATAAGTGATAGGACCTGGGGACCGTATAAAAATTTAATTTTTGTAATTTTTTTCTAAATGGGTTTTTTGGTTCGAAAAGCACGTAAAAACATTCTTTACCTTTTTTAAAACATTTTTCAAATTCGAAGTGCATATCTAAACCGAACGGTTCGGGAATTAGCTATTGGGTCACATTAAGGCTGGACACCCTGTATATAATACTTCTATAAAATGCAATATACCCTCTGCTTTCTTTAGTGAATGGAAATACAGTGGACTTACTGTGATTTGCATAAACTATTAATTTGTTCTATCAATTATACTAATAAAATAAATTTAAGTACTCACAAGTAAAAGAATTACAGGATAACTTTACTATAACTTATGTTGATAAGTGTAGTAATAACTATGCTATTATAAGTAAGAAACTATATCACGATTTCTTAGCATTATCCATGAATCCTAACTTCAAATTAACCAATATATTAGAGTTAAGAAAATAAAAATATTTTAGCTTACCACAAATTACTTAAGATAAAACATGATAATCTTAAATATCCTTATTTAATGCTTATACCTAATTAAGTTCCATAAAACTCCACTAAAATTCAGAACAGTTGCTATAGAATGTAACGCATATAATAATATAGTTAGCAAATTATTACTAAAGATATTAACTTCTGTGCATATGATCTGTACATAAAATCTAATACTTCTTCTATATATAAGGTAATAGCTATGAACTAGAAAATAAAATTAAAGATTTGCATAATGTGAATAGAATTTTGATCTATGTCTTCAAAGACCTCTTCAATAGCATACAATTAGAAGATTGGTACAATGTTATATTAAATCTATTTATTATTAGTGTGAATAATATTAACTTGCCTTCTAATGTAGATACTAATTATTTCCAAGATTTGTTAAAAGTTCTTTGTTTATAATAATTACATTTTGCATAATAATAAATTATACAAGCAAGTTTTAGGAATACCACAGGGTGCATCTAACTCTAATTACTTAGCAGACCTATATTTATATGACTGAAAAAAATTAAAATAATCAATCTCTTATATAGGTACATAGATGACATAATTACAATTGCTATGGACAATAATTATAGTGATTCTTACAATTTACCAATAGCTTACCATTCAGCCCTAGAATTAATAAAGAATCCTAGTGATAATAGATTAATAAATTTTCTAGATTTATAAATTAAAATTAATGACCATTAGAGTCTTTCATTCGGTATATTTAATAAAAGAGATGAGTTTAATTTTTATGTTAATGCATTTACTCATTTCTCTTCCTGTATACACATTTCTGTTTTTAGGAATCATTCATCATAAGTATAGAATAGTCTCTATTTATCAATAGTTTTAAGGCTAAAAACTTAACATATCTATAAAAATAGTGCTAAAATAAAATATCAATATCCTGGTAGATTTTTAAAATCATTAATATATCCTGTATGTGCTAAGTAATTTTGTATGTCTAAATAAGAATTTTTGGATGGAAAGGACGGGCATGGATGATGATTATTAATAAAGCTTAAAAAAATTATAAAAAATGTACCAAAATACCATGAAAAATATATTTATATATTTAAAAAATAATAATAATTTTTAAAAATTGAGATTTGTTGATCACTGTTTTTTTTTTTTTACTTACTGATCCATGTATAAGCCGTACTAAGTGCATTGTTACAAATATATTATCGAGTAGAATGCGCTCTTATAATTCAATTAATTACGCATAAATAATATTATTAATTTTTATTACCTACAATTATAATATTATTGTTAATTTTAAACAATTTTTTTTTACTTAACATTCTGAAAGCAGTATTATACAATTTTTAAAATTTAATTACAATTAATTAATTTTTTATATTTTTAAATTTTTAAAATTATTATTTTATTTTTTATTTCTATATATTCCTTTTGCATTCTTTAGCTATTTAAGCCTGTACTTTGTTGCTCATTGGTTTGCCATACTAGATTTTTAGTATTTTACCCTTCCTTCCCTCCCCACATTTACTGTTTTTGTTAAAAATTCTCCCTTTTTAACTATATTGTTTCTGACTGCAATATCATCTGGTTGTTTAATTTTTCTCTCTTTTTTACTCCTTGGATCTTGCTGCTTATTTTTGTCACTTAAAATTCTATGTTGGCATCACCTTTTTTCCGAGTATTGGCATCATCTCTGAGTTTTTCTCTCTATGTTTGGATCTTTACCACGTTTGCTTTTTCTTCATTAGCTATGGTCGTGCTCCTGGGTTACTTTTATGATTCTTTTTGTCATGTAACCTGCAGAAATCTAACTATTTTTGTTATTCCATCAAACTGAAATATGAACGTGGTGATAATGGAGTGTTATATTTCAATTTTCCATCCCAACTTCCACATCTTTGATTTGTTTGGTTTCTTGTTGTTAGGCTTAGTCCCACGAGATACCACTTATTATATAGATCCAAACATTTTTAGCTTTCTGTTTTCTTACATCTGTGGCCTATTGCTTCCATTTTGTTATTGTTCTTTTTGTTATGTGCTATCACTTGCTCGAAGGATTAATAGGATATCCATACTACGTAAGTTTTGCTGTTTTATATATTATATATATGTACGAGAGGTTTATTTTACGTATATGAGTTTTGGAAATTAAAGTTTCTATAAACTATTTTGAAACAAATTAACATGCTTTGTTGACATGATAAAATAATACTATTTTAATTACGCTTTGAGTGTCAATTCAGGTTCTCAGAAATGGTCTGTTTCGTATCCTATTACTATGCTGGTAAAATTTTGAAGGTACCGTTGAAATATATATATATATATATGTAAAAATAAAATAAACTTTCCTAATTTAACCTAATTTAATTTAATGTTATTTGCAAAAGCCTTCTTTAATCTCTGTTACTCTTACTGTAAAGTTTATTTCTTGACCATAAAAATACTACGCACGGAGACAATTTTTGGAGTTCCATAAGGAGTAAAATTGTTGATTTAGCAGTATCTGCAGTTTTCTGCGGTTTCGTTGCTGTGCGCTTTTGGAACTCCTAAGTAAGCAAATATTTCTCATGGCTTGATTGACAATCTAGTTAACTAATTACGTTTGAGAGTAGCGCCTTCGCGATCGTGCTGCGCCCTGCCAGCAGGTGTAGTAACTAGGGGAGTATTTAAGCAAGAGCACTGAAATTTCGGGAACTTTTTCAGGAGCTTGGTGCTTTAGCTTTTTGAGACTGCAATATAAAGAGAAAAGATAGCCACGGAACTAAAAAGGTCGCCGGCCTGACTCCCAGCCCTCTGACCGATCTTGAAATAAACTATTCAACCTAGAAGCCTGGTGTGGTGTCAATCATTTCAACAAGGGATGACGCATGTTATATATATATATGTGTGTGTGTGTGTGCGTTTGACAGAATTATTTCGATCATTTTTTTTTTTTTGTTGTTTTTTCACGTTTAAATACATTTGAATATAATAAACTGAGATCTTCAGTAGAAAATTTAGTTTGCTCTCAATTAAGATACTTTAAAATTGTTACATTTATTTTGTATATTGAAAACGCATAGTTTGTATTTTGTATTTTTTCATTTCAGAAAGTGTTCTGTATTTAGTATTTTAATGTGTTTGAACCAATGCGTCTTATATTTTATATCGAAAATACATTTTCTATGTAATTTGCCCAACTCTGGTTATAGGGATAAAGATGCTCTGTTAAACGCATTTTACCCTTCCCCCACAACAACAAACAAAAGGTGTTTATTCCATAGTTTAATATGTCTATAGATTCGCGACTAGGGTAACTGCTACGTCTAATCTCGGTGTTACATAGGCCCAGAAGCCTGTATGGAACATAGAAAGCATTAGAAATTCACTCGGGCCCTCAAACTTAAACAAATTTTGTAGAAGGGGGCCTCAGGAATTTTGCAGCCTAGGGGGAGGGCCTGTGTAGGGCTATACGATATTACTATAGCCTATCGACATGAATAGGTTATAGCAAATGAGCAGGGCCTCCTAGAAAAATTTAATAAGGCGGGGCGAAAATCTTCCCGACCCTATTTGTAAAGCACAAAAGTTTCGAAAAAAAACAGGAGGGACGAAAGGAATTTTTTGTTGTTGTTGTAAAACTGCTCTTTTTAATGATTGTCATATGAAATGCTAAAAGGAAAGAGAGTAAAAGGGAAGTTTTTCGGATATGTAATGGTACTTTTAATTCATGCTCGAAGGTTGAAAAAATACTACTATTTAAATGGTAGAATTAACATTTCTGCCATCTAAATCATTCTAGAATAATGTATTAAAAATTTAGTCTATTTAAAAAAAAAAAAAAAAAAAAGAGAGAGAGAGAGAGAGAGAGATTTTAATTACGGGTCTATAAATGAAATTCGTAACACCTTCTGAAAAATTCACGGACGCACTTCAGCTGAACACGGGCCCACTCTAACTCACACGAGCCATGGGGGGGGGCGCCCCGTTTGTCCCCCCCCCCCGTGTAGGGCCTGCAAATGAGACGCTAATTTATTTTATCACTGTCAGAACATAAAAATACGAGAATTCTTTATCACACCTCGTCAAAGAGCTATATCCACTGTGCTATAACCCCTTTGGCACTGTGATGTCGCAACATACGTGAGTGGTCAAAAAATAAGGTAGCAACAAGGATGCACATATTCCCAGAGGGAAAGAAATTCCATATCTAGTAACATCAGACGATCACAGCAATCAAATGCCTCTAGATGGAGCTAGTAGTGCCGTACAGCATCCAAAACTAGGGATAGAAAAGACGGAGTCGTTGCCGGATTGATGGTCATCTACAGAAGTGCGACATGCGATGTGATTTTGTGGTTAACGGCGTTGTTCGAAAAAATCATGTGATTTTGGTACATAAGTACAAATAAACTAATTATGCCAGGCATTTCAAAATTTTCAAACTGTCTCTTAACAAGCCGTACTACTGAAATAAACGATAAATCTGTATCAGTTTCAAAACTTTTAGAAAAAATTCTTATAAATCGGAAATTTTCGCAAAGCGTGTCACTCTTCGAAAAATCTTGCAGCTCAGATCCATTTTTAAGAATTTTTTCTGAAAATTTCACAAAAGCCACAGCTTCTTCGCTCATTGCAGTGCGTAAAGCAGCTTATGAAGAACCATCTGCAATTTTTTGGAGACCATGATGCTATTAGTTTATTTCAAATTGTGTACCAAGACTAAAAACAGAGTTCTTTTTTTTTTCGACATACACCCTTAAGGAAAAACCTCCCCAGCAGAAATTCATTGCCAACTAGCTGAAATGACTTGTTGCATGACAATGCCTGCCTGCATACGGCCTCTATTACACGTGGTTGGCTACAGCGCTATCAATGGAGCATCCTCGTTACAGCCTCGCACCCAGTGATTTCCATGTTATAATCTGTGTATTTATGTCCATGGAAGCTATGTTGAAAAATAATGTGCGCCAAATGCCTTGTTATGTCTGTGCATCTGTTTGATTTCGTGAATAAACTTTTTGGTTAACGGATTTGTTACCGTGCATTTTAAGTTGTGATGTTGTGACAATGTTTGTCATGATGCGTTCGTCACAATGAGGCTGCAACGACGGATAAATGACAGCCTGTGGGGCAGTTTTTGTAATGTCACAGACGGCCATCATCGACGTCATAGTGGCCCGAAAGGACACATCTGCAACTTTACAATGAAACACGTGTTTGTCATTGTGACTAATTATCAATTTCACTACGACGTTACTCTGGAACGTTACATAATCGACTCGAATCGACTTACATAATGACTCGAAGAAGCGGCGCAGAAGGCGTGAATTTTCATCAAATTTTGCTGGATGATATGTTTACTGAAATCTTTTTAATTAAATTTTAAATATTTTTCAAATAATAATTTGTTTAGAATCAAATAATATATACTGTTGTTGTCTTTACTAATGCCCTCTAGCACCCGCATAGCGCGGGCAGATCCTCCATCCATATAGGACAGCGATGGGCACAAGGGAACAGCTTCTATTTTAATGTACCCCAGTGGGAGGAAAACCGAATTATCTCGATGTCTTCTAATTTTGAACCCATTCCAGAAGAAAGATCTAGCACCTGGATAGGCACCCCCAGCGGTATCGTTTGACCATGGAGAACATTATAGCCACGAACAGATTTTACGTGCACCAGCTGCTATTAGCGTAAACGGTTTCAATAATATGTACTATTAATTATTAACATACAGCGTCACTTTAGTTTTATTTTCAATTAAAATAAAGTAAATTACTAATTATTGAATCACATTATGCCAATCACAGTATATTTATACATTTATATTTTATTTATCCACGGCACCTTCCAGTGTGATATTAGATTTTACATCATGCTATGGCCTGATATAAGATCAGATATCACGCGTGCTATACATACGTGATATTTGATCTTTACGCTACTACCGGGAGATTTTTTTCTGAGACCCGGAGCACCTGCCCCGATAGTTCATACTTATACCCTATACAAATTTCGAAGCAATCGATGCCTGTTTACGTCAGCGCGTATCGAGAGAAGACAGACAAAAAGAAATCATGAGCACTTTCCAATTTTCTTAGAGAGTGTTTTTTAAAAAATTCCATCTCTGGTGCCGGAGGCGGAAGGGAAAACGTTTAATTTTAAAATCTATTAAAGAAAAGAGTAAAAAGAAAAAAGAAAAACAATTCTTGTGTTTGAATTGAATGAAGTCTCGTTCCATGTTTAGGAAAATTACACTTTCGCGTGATTCGCCATCATTAAGGCTAAGTTTGGAGAAATTACCAGAGGCATAACTTGCTTGTGTTAGTTGAGTTGATAATTAATTACACATGTGATGCTCCCAAATATTTTCTCAAATTCTTTAAAAATTGGAACGAAAATTTCGAGCAATTACGGATATTCAGTTCTGCAGTACGTTTGCCTTTCTGTCGTTTCCAGGACAACAGTAGAGTGGACTCGCACTATAACGCGATTTGTCTTACGCGAATCGGATATTATGCTAGTTTTTCAGAAGTGTCTGAGAACGAGAACTAACCCGAATCTCTACCGCAGCATGAGGTTTCTCGCTAATAGTAAAAAGCGCTAGAAGGAGCGCGGGGTACAATATTATTCGGTACAGTAGAATACAGTTATCAGGGCCGACACAAAGGGGGTGCGAATATAGGCGATCGCCTATGGCCCCGCGCTTAAAAAGGCCTCGCACCTGGGACTTCTCTTTTTTGTTGTTTTTGTTATAAGTTGAGTCCCGGTCGTATTGTTTCGGCAGAGAACAGCGCGTCAGTCAGTTTAGTGAATGCTCGTCGCAGGGGCGGATCCAGAAAAACCATCTGATGGGGAGGCTCCGTTTTTCATTAGGAGGATATATTGATTTCCAAATACTGTTTCTCCCAATATATAACTAGACATGGTATATCACAACTAAGTAAGTATGTTGTCTGATGCCAGGCCCGTTGAGAGAAAACTCGGGCGGAAGAGGGGGAGCAGAGCTGTCGCCCCCCCCCTATACCGATCAAGTTAAGGCCGATGCTGATAAGCCACGTTTTCTATGCGTTTCAATGGACGAAGGGACTGATACGGGGAAAAAGGTTCCATTGCTCTCTCCATTGTGTGGGGGGACGGGGTTTGCAGTTTAACTCATTAATCTTTTGTTTGTAGATCCCGACTGGTCATTAAAAAGCCGTAAAATTCGCCAGAAGAATGTCGCCTTATCCCCTGAAGTGACGGCAAGAAGTGGCTTATCAGCAACGGCCTTTATTCATGTTGTTGTTCGCGGGCCTTCCCCACTAACATTCTAGTGTGTACAGAGTACACACTAGAATGTTAGTGGGGTTCGATAAGCGAATGTTAGTGGGGTTCGATAATTAGAATAGTTCAATCATGCATTCAATTACTGAATGCATTATTGAACCCATTTCCCAACCACCGAGCAATATACAGCGTTCACAGCATACATTTTCTCATTTTAGGATTGCAGTAGGTATTCCAGATTAAGTAATTCCCATCCTTTTCTGTGAGGACTGTAGTAAACAACCTCAATTGCTATTTATAACTGTTACCACTATTACCTGCTATTTACAACTTCGGCTTTCTTTTTCAAACCAGACCACCTATACACTGCCAGGCACTCGCTTTGTCTTTGAATGTATTTTACTTTTATAATGAAGATTTGTACCCATACGTCTGGATAGTTCGTCTGTGCTTCAGCATCATTTAAGGCCGATGCTGACTGCCGCTACGTCTAACATGACTGCAGGGGGTAAGAGGGCATTCTAGTCGCGAATTTTACGGCTTTTTAATGACCATTTGAGGTCCACCGACAAAAGATTTCTGCTGTAAACCGCAAACCCCGTCCCTACACAATGGAGAGAGCAACGGAAGATTTTTTTTCCCGCATCAGTGTCCCGTCGTCCACTCAGAAACAGGGGAACCTGCAAAGTGACTACCTTGGTAAAGCGATCGCTTGTCTATAGTTTGGATTTGGATCCCGAATTAAGTTTTTGTGCTGCTTCAAGAATTTTCTCTTTGCTTCTAAAATACTTTTGAGAGTAGACACAGGAAGTTGAAAATGTCTTGCGAATTGCAGGTTTGACATTCCCCAACACTTTTTTCCCCCACTCTTAAAAATTTTCCCCCTATTCTTGCAGCGTGAGATGCTTTCGCTCTGATGTCATTTTGCTCTGCTAGCCTCGTTTTCGTACTGGAATGAGCTTACTACACACACCCATGAATTCTCTTAAATGAACACATAACCAAAAGACCCTGGAAAGTCCTGGTCTGTTATTGAAACCAAAGTTAAAACCCCTGCAGCAGATAAGTTGAAAAAAAAAGAAGTTTGTCACGTTAAAAAAAGAAAAAAAAAAAAAAAAAAAAAAAAAAAAAAAAAAAAAACGTTGCTAACGTTGCTAAACAGAAACAACGTCGTCTTTGAATAGAAAATTTTTACGTCGGAGGGGCCGGGACTTTGAAATATCTTCTTTAAAAAGACATCATCGTTAAACAAAGAGTCAACTGTATATACACTGCCACTTTTTAAAATTTCAGTTCATGTGAACATGTGCACCAAAAAAACTTTTTCAACTTCCCTAATCCATAGTATATCTAGCTCTGAGGGGGTGGGGTGGGGCTCGAGCCCCCCCCCTTGGATACGCCACTGGTTCGTAGCCAGTTCACTGCATTCTGGTGAGAGCATAAGGCTTTGCGTTTGAAAGCGATATTTTGCTTGTTTAGGCATGCTGTATGCGAATTCTTCATTTGTTATCCTGAGGAACTGTTTATAATTTTCCTCGACAATTTCCACTGAGTTTTAGCCAGTGGAAGTATTTTGTCGCGCGTGAAATATAGCATCTGAGAAAGCTTCTGTGATAAGCTTTCAGTTTAAAGCAAGTTACTGCCTGTTAATTCTTGAGAATTTTGTACAGTTCGACGAAGTTCTAGAAGCAATAAAATTTCTGTTCCATCCTGACAAGTGGACTGTTTACTCGAACTTTCCACATACATTGGACTTCTAAACGGCGAATCCAAGAAATAAGCAGAGTTTTCTGCAATAATAGGGTATGGGGTACTCGAGTCCCCCCCTTTCCCTACGCCACTGGTCAGAGTTCTGGTCTTTCTGCCTATATGGATGGTGGAACTTCTCTGCAACTGAAGAAGGGTGGGCATTTTTTACTTTGAAATTTTTAATGAATCTCAGATCATAAATAGTATATAAGGGCATTTACTGCAGATATCCTATGCAGGTAAATGCTTTGGATGAATTGAGAAGACCTAATAAATTTTTAAGACTCCAGTGCAAAAATAAAATGTGGAAAAGTTTTGGATTTTTACTCGTTCTTATTTTTATTTTTATTTTTATTTTTTTTTATCAGTTTTAACTGAAGGTGTGAAGGATTGTTATAAGCAGCGACTCGAACCGGAAACTGGATGAAAACCGTTATTTCGGTCGGAACGAAAACCGGAAATGAACAGGAAAAAATATCGGTTCATTTCGGTTCGGTATATCTTCAGTCATTTTGTTACTGTAACCAACTTATCAATATTTTCTATTTTAACGTCAGCCATATCATTTTCATCATTACATGTACGGTCTGTTTTCATTTCTCAGAGCCTTCCTCCCATTTAACCCTTTAACGAGCAGGGTTCCCGCTCTGGGAACACCAAACTCTGACGTTTTGACTGTTGCCAGTCACGAACAATAGATTTGATTTCTATAAAAAGTAGTTGCGTGTGACATAGCTCCACGAGAATCCTTTACTTTTTAGCACGTCATTTTCCGTAAAAAAATGGTCACCATTATTTTTAACAGCACTGACATCTGCTGAAAAATGGAAGAATGCGAGAACAGATGGATAGATTGCCCAATGCTGAAAAAAGGGCAGCCGTTGCTATATCGCTCGACTTAACTACCATCAAGATGGTGGACGATCGAAACGTTCAATCCGTGCCACAGATCTACAGACCCTTTTTGACGCAGCTGGCTGTGCCGCACAGCCAGCTGTCGTCAAAAAAGGGTCTCTAGATCTGTGGCACGCGATGAACGTCTCGATCGTCCGCCATCTTGCTGGTAGTTAAGTAGAGTGATGGCAACGACTGCCCTTTTATCAGCATTGGGAAAGGGTTGTGCCTCAAAGGGTTAAGCATGCGTTAGGTATGATTCGATTTCATCAAAATAGGGGCGAACGGAAGTTCTTTTATGTTTAAAACTATGCTTACATTTGAACTAGTAATAAGTAGAATAGTTTCTGAAATTCTGGACTGAAATAAAACAAAATGAATAACATCATAAAAAGACAGCGAGCCAAAATAAAGCTTCAAAAAATACCCATCTCAACCTATCATCCCTTTTCCGTGAAGAAATGGTTTTGTTTGCAGACGCTCTGCTTTAGCAAAATTGATAGTATGCTGCTTTTCGATTTTTTGCTTAGATGTTCACTTCTACTTTTCTGTTTTAGTTTCGCATTTAGTTTCATGCTATTGACTATCTTCAAACCAGCGAAATTTTTGGATTAGTGAGGAAATTCCGTCTACTTATACACATATAAGTTCATATCCCCCCCCCGAAAAATTTTCCAGGAGCATATCCCCCCCCCCCGAAAATTTTTCCTGGCTACGCGCCTGCATGAAGCTACTAGTAGAAGGCAAACTTAATTCAGTTGATGATAGAATTATATTTTTAGCACAAATATATAAGAACGCACATAAAATAAAATTGTTCATTCGGTCGGAACTCAACCGAAAACCGTTATTTTTGGCGGAACGAAAACCGGAACTGAACCAATATATTTTCTTTTAGTTTAAACGGAACAAATAAAATTACGAACTGATTATAAAGCTAGATCCGCGTATACGAATATGAAATCGGATCATTTGCTGCCATACCCGTGGATACGGATCTTTTGTTTGGAAATTATTTTGAAGAATACAATATCTTGAAACGATAATTTCATGGTTAATCTATAAAATATTCTCCCACAATGATATTTTTCAGATCCTATCCCGTGTATGAATTGGTTAAAAAATATTTTAGTGGGAAAAAATCGCATACAAAAAAAAATTTAACAGCCTTTTTTGTTCATTAAATTATAGATAGTTGCTACCAAACCAAGTAGGTTTTCAAATCTACAGATTGGGAAAAAGCTTGCGATTTTGCTACATAATACAACCCTGTCAGGCTCTTGAAAATTTAAGGATGCCGATTCACTAGCTGTACTAGACACTGTAATAAACGATAAGCTTATGCTAGTTAAAAGAAATTTCGGAGAAAAAAAAAAACTTGGACACATTATGGTGTTCTTGTATTGCAACATTAAAAGCCATGAATAATTACTCTTGAATACCGTTGTACAGCTTCAGAAAAGACGTTCAAAATGCTCCAGACTCTCTTGTTGTTTCGTCCTTCGCTGAATAGCACATTTACATGATGCTTGCGGCTTGGCCAGATATCGCCCTTGGCTTGGTTAGCGAGATTGCCCCTTTGGCGTAGGATTCAGAGACGGCCCGAGGTGCGTGCGGGGCCCCAAGCGAAGCGCAAGAGCGGAGCCTCTTCTCTATCATGTCTTATGAGATAGCAATAAAATGGCCCAGGAGCGGGGCCTTAGGCGATCGCCTACATTCGCACCCCCCTTGGGCCGGCCCTGTAGGATTAATGATCATTTTCTTTCAGTACAGCTTACGAGTTGACCGCTTGTGCTTCGGTCGAATTTGATGCGTGAATTTGAAGTTGATATAATATGTGATAATACCTGACTCTTGTGAAAAGATAATTTTGGGTACCTGTCGGTTATTGAATTAAAGTGTTTTGTTTTAGAATGAATGAATGAATATTTATTTGCTCTCCCATCTTGAACTGAGTAAAATCAAACACAAGTTGTGCGTTTTCATGGTGCCGAAACCCGAGAAATAATGTGTACTTGAAATCTTCACATTCCTTTTGCCTACATGGAAAAGGTGAGCTGAACTTTTATAACTTCATTTGAATTTGAATTGACTTTCTGTATAATATGGAAACAGTTGAAAAGCTGAAAGCTAAACGTACTGTGGAGCGAACTGCTCTTACGAAGTTAATAAATAAATTATAAGGTCTTCTATCTGAGGAAATTGAAAATACTAAAATTGATGAATCATTGGAAATAAATGAAGGAATTCTTGTGAGAGAGGGTGTTTTGAAGCGGTTAAATGCTGAAATTGGAGCTCAGTTAACTGATGCAAAGGAATTTAAGGACATTGATAAAGGTCCACTGATAGCTATAATGAGGAAATATTATCTGCTAAGTACAAGATAAAGTTAAGGCTACGTAGGTTTAATGCAGATGGTCAGATTGATTTGGAAACTGGTTCAATTGCGAGTGCAGGTAATGTTAATGGCTTTGCCGGCAATGTAGAGGTAAATTCTCTTTCATCAATGAAACTGCCGAAGCTGAACATAACGAAATTTTCTGGTAACGTAGAAAACTGGCTTGAGTTAACTGCTTTCTTTGATACGTCTATTCATAAAAATAAATCATTATCAAAAATTGAGAAATTTGCGTATTTGAAGTCGCTTTTAACGGGACCGGCATACAGAATTGTTGAAGGTTTTCCACTGACAGAGGAAAATTACGACACACGTATGAAACTTTTAGAGGAAGGATTTGGTAAAACTGATATAATTATTAATGTCCATATGAATAAGCCTTCAACCAGTTAAAAGCTCTTCAAACTTGTATGCTTTGAAGAACCTGTATGATTTAGTTGAAGTTAACATTCGTAGTTTAAGTAATTTAGGAGTAACTTCGGGCTCTTACAATCATTTATTGAATCCTATTTTGTTGAAATTGTTACCACATGATTTAGTTCTTGAATACTATAAGAAGCGGAATTCAAAGAAGGATTCCAATGTAAATCCATTGCTTTATTTTATCAAATGTGAAATAGAATGCAGAGTAAGAACTTAGTCCGTAACCAATGCTGGTAGTGGTAACAGCGGAAATTCGTCAACTGGGTTTGGAGGTCAAGCAGAAAATCGTAATCGAAAATATTTGAATAAACCTAGTTACGCAAATACTTTGGGGAAGGGGGGTGACCAGATCCCCCCTCTTTTAAGTACGTCCTTGGTAATGGATTTTGTTACTATGGTAATAATTAGGATAAACATGAAAGTGATTTTTTATTTTAAATTTGACTTTATTTATGGTTTAAGATGTGTTTATAACAGGGCCGTAGCTATTCCGTTTTTATAGAGGGGGCTCCAAATTTTCCAAGGGGGGCTTTCATATATATACAAACGTAGACATATATAACACACACATATATGTGTGTACATATATATATATATATATATATATATATATCAGAAACAATTCAGTAGTTACAGAGATGCCCATGGAGCGGAATGTATTAGAATTATTTTGAGTGTTCCAGTAAAAGAACTAGTTGTGCATAAATTTTAGCTTATGTTACTCAAGACAGGGTAGATTGCTAATAGTGACAAAAGTATTAGACTCGGTTCAGTGGTTACAGAGATGGCAATCAATAATAATGTAATTCTTATAAGTGTCCCTGTAAAATTGTGATATGTGCTAGAAAGGTAGCCTATATTACTTAAGAATAGTGTACCTTTTTGTCAGCGAAAATGTTTTAGAATCAGTTCTGTCATTACAGAGATACAAATGGAGCTTAATGTAATTCTTATGAGTGTCCCTGTAAAAGAACTATTTATGATGTATGCATAAAAGGTAGCCTATAATACTCTGAAATAATGTAGCTTTCAATCAGTGAAAAAGTTTAAGAACCCGTCTAATAGTTAGAGATACTGATAGAGCATGATGTATTAGAATTATTTTAAGTGTCCCTGGAAAAGAGCTATATTTATGTTATATGAATGAAAATTAGCCTATAATACTCAGGAATAGAGCAGCTTTCTATCAGTGAAGAAAGTTTTCGTATCAGTTCAATAGCTACAGAGATACCCTTAGAACGTAATGTAATTCTATGAGTCTCCCTGTAAAAAAGCTATTTATGCAATATGCATTAAAATTAGCCTGTACTACTCAGGAATAGTGTAGATTTCCATCAGTGAAAAAAGTTCTAGAAACAGCTCAGTAATTTCAGAGGTGCCCATGGAACGTAATGTAATTCTTATGAGTGACGCTGTAAAAAAACTATGATATATGCATGAAAGGTAGCATATATTACACAGGAATAATGCAGTTTTCTATCAGTTAAAAAGTTTTAGAATCATTTCAGAAGTTACTGGGACGCCCGTAGAGCTTAATGCATTAGAATAATTTTAAGTGGCCCTGTAAAAGAACTATTTGTGCTATATACATGAAAGATAGCCTATCGAAGGAAGGACTCAGGAATAGTGTCGCTTCCTGTCAGAAATACTGTAGCGTGAAAAATTTTTTAGAATTGATTCCGTAGTTACAGACCTACAGATAGATCGCTATGTAAATCATATGAGTGTCCCTCTAAAACATTTATGTGATACATGCATGAATTTTAGCTATGTTACTCAGAAATAATGTAGCTTTCTTTCACTGAAATTTTTTTTAGAATCGATTCAGTGGTTACATAGATGCCCTTAGAGTAGAATGTAATTTTTATGAGTATCCGTGTAAATTTGTAATATATGCATGAAAGGTAGCCTGTAATACCCAGGAATAGTGCAGTTTTCCATCACTGGAAGTTTTAGAATCGGTTTGTTAATTCCAGAGATCCTAATGTAATTCGTATGAGTATCCCTGTAGAAGAATTAGTTGTGATATATTGTTTCGAATTTTTGTGGCTATTCTGGGGTTTAAAGTAGTTTAAAATTCGAATTCTAAGTGTCAAATAATTAAATTTTGCATTTTGTTGCATCAAAATTCGTTAACTAGAACAGAAGAAAGGAAATTTTGGGTTTCCCCATTGGTTAACATAGGGTTTCGTAAATCTCGATAAATACTGGTGCTAGGGCTTAGCTGACCTCACTCTTCGGGACTTATTCTTGGTGCCAAATTTGGCGATATTTTCCAAAAAGTCGCCAAGCTTGGCCACACTTCGGACATTTAGCGGGATTTTTCCAATGGGTAAAAGTTTGTTTAAAAGTATATAAAGTTTGTTTTCTTGCATTAATATTACGTAATAGCCTAGCGATTCAACTGCATTTCTATGACGTACTCAAAATTGGCGCTTTATGGGGATCCTTCGAGAAATTTCTCCTAGCTTCTGCGACACCTATAAAAGGACAGCACATTGTCCCAGTTGAGTTTCAGTTTGCTTCTGTCTGCTGATGAGAATATTTTTAGAATCGGTTCAGTATTTACTGACATGCCCGTCTAGCGTAATGTATTAGAATGATTTTGAGTGTCCCCGTAAAAGAACTATTTGTGTTATATGCATGGAAGATAGCCTATAATACTCAGGAATAGTGTAGCTTTCTATCAGGAATAGTATTGTGTGAAAAAAATTTTTTTAATCGATTCAGTAGTTAGACATACACGCAGATCGCAGTGCAATTCATATGAGTGTCCTTGTATTGGAATTATGTATGATATATGCCATCAATTTTAGTTTATGTTACTCAGGAATAGTGTAGCTTTCCGTCAGTGAAAAAATCTCATGTGGACGACACATGACTTCCTTGTACATCTATTAAATCAAAAATTATTTCGGCCCACTTCATCTAAACTTATTTTGTTTGAAAGAGATAAAATATTGCAGTAATAGTAAGGTTTAGCGAATTCTACCCAAATATTTCCGATATCGCCAAGCTGGGTTCAATTTGACAGATTTCCTTCTGACATTTAATTTGCCGATATTTCACGAAAAGCCGACAAGCTTGAGATAGTTTCCGAAATTTTGGGTATAGCCATGGTAGTCATTGACCTCAGAATTTCAATGAATTGAATGTATCCATGCGCCTTAATGTATTTTAAGTCATTTGGCAGACCCTGTAAATAAATTACCCAGGGGATTGCATTCAAAAAGGAGATGCGCAGTTAGATGTTACAATAGTTCTAAATACAAAATTTCAAAATTGTATGGGTAAAAGTTTTCGAGTTTTGCAAAATACGTAATAATTTTTGTCCCCGAATTTGGCGATATTTCGGAAAAACTCGCCGACAAATGGCGAGATTTTAGGCATGGACCAAACAATGACTGACTATCGCCAAATTTGGCGATATTTCGCCAAAACCTTCCAAGGACAATGACAAATGGCGATATTTTGGGCATGGACCAAATGACTATCGCCAATTTGGCGATATTTGGGTAAAACTCACCAAGGTCAACAATAGACGGCGAGACTTTAGGCATGGACCGAATAATGACTGTCTACAGATGTCATATATTGAAGATGTCCATAGACATTAATGTACTGAAATTCTTTTGGGTGGTCCTGTAAATAAACTCTCCAGTATATTGGAACCAAAAACGAGATGCAAAACTAGATGTTACAATATTCTTATATATGAAATTCCAACATTCTACGACTATAGGTTTTGAGATTTGAGAGTTAAATACATACACATGCACACCAAAAGTCGCCAAGCTTGGTGAGTTTTGGTGTATTTCTTGAGAGAGGCACGTAACTGCGGTCGGACCATTACCTAACTTTATGGTTGGACGGTATCGTGCTTGAAATGGATCAAAAAGTCCTTAAAATTGCCATTGACCGTAATGTATTGGAATTGATGTTAATGATTGGAATTAATGTACTTTTGAGTGTTCCTGTAGCAGAACTATAAAGACACTTTCTTCGATGGAGAAATTCATTTTGTAACCCTTAACAGCATATATCACTTCTGAGTCGTTTGAAGTCGCCTAATACCTCTAAAATGCGCTTTAATTAATATCTGCCCATAGAGCGTAATGCATTTAAAATCTTTTGGGCGGCCCTGTAGATAAACTATCCAGTTGAATAGAACCGAAAGGGGGCGTGTACCGTACAACTACATAGTACAACAATCCTAAATACAAAATTTCATCATTCTACGACCAATAGTTTTTGGGATATGCGAGTTAGATGCGTACGTGCGTACAGATGGCATAGAAAAACTCGTCAAAGTACTCTGGTCAAAATGGGTTGCAGACGCATTTATATGATCCTGCATGCTAACTTACGATGAGATGCATCTGAAAAATTCTTAAAATTAAATTTAGCGGTAGTCAAAATCGGTTTTTTCGTCGAAATTTGGCCCCCGAAATTATTCGGGATCACATTACTTCCTTATACAACAAGGAAGTAAAAAATTTTACAATCGGTTCACTAGTTCCAGAGATCGTAATGTAAATCGAATGATTATCACCGTAAAAGACCTATTTGTGATATATCCATGAAAGGTAGCCATAATACTCCGGACTAATGTAGCTTTCTATCCATGAAAAAAGTTTTAGAATCGGTTCAGAAATTAAAGAAATACCCATACAGCTTAATGTATTACAATTATTTTGTGTGTCCTTGTAAAAGAACTATCTAAACTATATCCATGAAACTTAGCCTTTAATACTCCGAAATAGAAGCTTTATATTATCGAAAAAAGTTTTCGATTTGGTTCTCTAGTTACAGAGATACTCATAGAGCATAATGCAATACTTGCCTGTCCTTCTAAAAGAATTATTTATGATATATTCATAAAAAGGCAGTCTAAAATACTCAGTAGCTTTCTATGGGTGAGAAAAGTTTTAGAATTGGTTCAGTAGTTAGAGAGATAACCATAGAGTGTAAATGTATAATAATTATTTTGAGTGTCCCTGTAAAAGAATTATTTACGCTGCATACATTGAATGCAGCCTATAATAATCAAGAATAATTTATCTTTCTATTAGTAAAAAAAGTTTAAGAATCAGTTCTGTAGTTACACAGATGGCTACAGAGCGTAAAATAATTCTTATGAGTGTCCCTGAAAAAAAATTATGTATATATATATACCTGCATGAAAGGCAGTGTATAATACCTGCATGAAAGGCAGTGTATAATTTTCAGGAATAGTGTAGCTTTTTATTGGTGAGGAAAGTTTGTGAATCGGTTCAGTAGTTAGAGATATACCCATAGAGGGTATTGCATTTAAATTATTTTGACAATTGCTGTAAAAGATATATTTATGCTATATGCATGAACTTTAGCTTATGATACTCAGGAATAGTGCAGCTTTCTACCTGAGAAATGTTTTTAGAATCTGGTCAATGGTTACAATTATGCCAATTTTATGTATTTCTTATGAGAGCCCCTGAAAAATTGTTATATATGTTGCAGAAATACTCTGCTAGTTTCCGGGGTACGTCGTTCTAAAGCTCAATTGGTGTAGAAAGTTCCAGTAAAAAGTCCACTGGTTAGGATGGAACACAACTTTATTGCTTCTAGAACTTCGTTGAACAATCAGCTGTACAAAATTCACAAGCACAATTAAACAGTTATGTGCTTTTAACAGTTCGCTTAGATCAGAAGCTCTCACAAATGCTGTATTTCTCACACAAAATAAAACACTTTCACTGGCAAAAATTCAGTGAAAATATACGAGAGATAACACTAACAGTCTCTTAAGATTCAGTAATCAATAATTTACACACAGCACTTAAATTCAAAGCTTCAAAAACAGCGCGAAACACCTCTTCTATCACATAGCAAAGCAAGCGTACTCACTCTCTCAAAGCTTGATCAACTCTGAACTGAGGCTTCAGAAACACGCTTACATTTATACCCGATGCAGAAGCTACAAGAATCTTCGAGAAAAGTCTGTTTCGCGAGGATTCCACATAAGCGGGAATGTTGATTACGTCATAGAAGAGAAGTTTTAGGTTATGCGTTTTTAATGGGGAAAAACCAACTTTCAGGCTCCATTGCGAAAATCGCGCCAAATAACCAAAATGTCGCCAAGCTTGTCGACTTTTGGCGAAATATCGCCAAATTTGGCGCCAAAAGTAAGTCCCCAAAAGTGAAGAGATCGAAACCCTAGGACCCATATTTCACGAGATTTCTAGAAACCCATAGAAAAACAATGGGGAAACCGAAACCTCCGTATCCCTGGTGATAGTTGACCGATTTTGATGCAACAAAAAGCAAAATTTAACTATTGGACGCGTAAAATACTAATTTTGAACTATTTTAAGCCCCGGAACAGCAGGTTGCCCCGAAAATTCGTAACAATTTGTATGAAAGGTACTCATATTGCTCAGGAGTAGCATAGCTCTCTATCAGTGAAAAAAAAAAAAAATTCAGATTCAGTTCGGTAGTTACAGCGACCGCAATGAATTGGAATTGTTTTGAGTGTCCTTGTAGAACTATTTATGCTAATACATGAAAGGTTTTCTATAAGTTAATCCAGTGTATAAGAACTTTAACCCATACTTTTACATATATTTGAAACAATTACTTCCATTTGTTTAATTTTATTCTTTAAAAATTTAGCCCATTGTTTAGAAATATATTATTGACGGATTTTTAAAAAGGATAGTTATACCGTATATTTTTGCCTTAAGTCTAACGATAATGTCTCTTTGTTCAAAGGCATTTTTAATATAACCCTTTGATTCTATGTCCATTATTCACATACATTATAAACTGCATTGTTATACCGTGTATTTCTGCATTATTTCCAACAATGAACGCCCCTTTGTTGAAAGTCATTTTAAATAAAGGTTCAGTCCACTGTTTTAACGTATATTATTGACACACATTTTTAAAGAGCATTGTTATATCCTGTATTTTTGCATTATTTCCAACAATTACATCCCTTTGTTCAAAGTTATTTTAAATAAAGGTTTAGTCCACAGTTTCAAAGCATATTATTGACACACATTTTTAAAGACCATTGTTATACCGTGTATTTCTGCCTTATTTCCAACAATTACGTTCCTTCGTTGAAAGTCATTTTAAATAAATGTTTAGTGCACTGTTTCAAATTATATTATTGGCGCATATTTTTAAAGAGCATTGCTATATCGTGTATTTTTGTCTTTCTAATAATTACGCCCCTTTGTTGAAAGTCATTTAAATAAAGGTTTAGTCCGCTGTTTTTACGTATATTATTGATACACTTCTTAAAGACCATTGTTATATCCTGTATTTTTGCATTATTACCAACAATTACGTCCCTTTGTTGAAAGTCATTTTAAATAAAGGTTCAGTCCACTGTTTCAAAGTATATTATTGACGCTCATTTTGAAAGAGCATTGTTATACCGTGTATTTTTGCCTTTTTTTCAACAATTACGCTTCTTTGTTGAAAGTCATTTTAAATAAAGGTTTAGTCCACTGTTTCAAAGTATATTATTTACAAACTTTCTTAAATAGCATTGTTATACCGTGTATTTCTGCATTATTTCCAACAATTAACGTCCCTTTGTTGAAAGTCATTTTTAATAAATGTTTAGTCCACTGTTTTAACGTATATTATTGACACACATTTTTAAAGAGCATTGTTATATTCTGTATTTTTGCATTATTTCCAACAATTACGTCCCTTTGTTCAAAGTTATTTTAAATAAAGGTTTAGTCCACTGTTTCAAAGTATATTATTGGCTCACATTTTTAAAGGGCATTGTTATACTGAGCATTTTTGCGATATTACCAACAATTACTTCCCTTTGTTGAAAGTCATTTTAAATAAAGATTTAGTCCACAGTTTCAAAGCATATTATTGACGCACATTTTTAAAGAGCATTTTTATACCGTGTATTTTTGCATTATTTCCAACAATTAACGTCCCTTTCTTGAAAGTCATTTTTAATTAAGGTTTAGTGCACTGTTTTAACGTATATTATTGACACACTTTCTTAAAGAGCATTGTTATACCGTACATAATTTGTTTGATTCTAACGGTTACGCACCTTTGTTAAAAGCGATTTTTAATAAAGGTATAGTCTATTGTTTCAAAGTATATTATAGCCACATTTTTAAAAAGCATTATTATACCGTATTTTATAGTATTGATTAAAAAAATTTATGTCTCTTTATTGAAAGTTATTCTACTAATATGATAAATGTAAAAGTTCGCATTTTTGTGTGTTTGAGTGTTTTTGACTCAATCACGCAAAAACCGTAGAACGGATTTGCGTAAAATTTGGTCTGAAAATAGCTTACGCCCTGGATTAATATGCAGTCTACCTTTTATGCATATAGCATAAATAGTTCTTTGACAGTTACGCTCAAAATAACTCCAATACATTGCGTTCTATGTACATCCCTGGAAGTACTATATATACAAGTTCTAAAACTTTCTCCCGTAATAGAAAATTGAAAGCTACACCATACCTGTATTTTATAGGCTACCTTTTATGCATATTTCACAAATAATTCTTTTACAGGGAGATTTATAAGAATTGGATTACGCTCTGTGGCATCTCGGTAAATATTGAACCGATTCTCAAACATTTTTCATGTTCAGAAAGTTACAATATTCCCGTGTATTATAAGGTACCTTTATCCATTATATCACATAGTTCTTTTGCAGTGACACTCATAAGAATTACATTACGCTCTGAAGGCACCTCGAATACTAAACGGTATATATATATATATATAAATACATATATATATTGTTAAGAATTTCGGTTTGTTCTGCCTCCGAGATATTAAAATTATTCTAAAATCGTACCCTACGAGTCAAATAATTAAATTTTGCATTTTGTTTTATCAAAATCGGTTAACTAGAACGCGACGTACGGAGTTTTGGGTTTGCCCATTGGTTAACATAGGGTTTTCTAGAAATCTCGAGAAATATTGATGCTAGAGCTTTAGTGATTTGACTTATGGGAATTTATTTTTTACGCCAAATTTGGCGATATTTCGCCAAAAAGTCGCCAAGCTTGGCGACATTTTAGTCATTTGGTGCGCTTTTACCAATGGGGCCAGTAATGCTCGTTTTCCTGCATTAATATTGCGCTGTAGCTTAGTATTACTAATTTCCATTTCCATGACATAATCAAAATTCGAGCTTTATGCGGGTTCTTCGAGAAATAGCTCCTACCAGAATTTTCGCTTAGCTTCTGCGACACCTATAAATACAGACAGGGCAGGCCACAAGAGATAGTTATAGAGCAAGAGCCCGCGGCCGCCAGACCTTCGTCATAGTATAAAAGCTGAAACTTTCTCTGCGCATATTCCGCAATAGAGGTAGGAACAATCGGCCACTATAAAGTTTGGATGATCGTGGCTTTGGCAGGTAACAGGTGGCATTGGTGTATAAAATTGCAGAAAATTTTCGTCATTTCATAAAGCTTAATTTTTTTATATGTTCTTCTTCGCAGTACTAGAAATCACTTTATCCCTTGCCAGACACTTTTCCATCGTGGCAAACCCCCGCCAGACAACCTCAAAGTCATGGAAAACGTAATTCTATTACGAGCGCGCTGCAGCATCCTAAGAAAGTTCAGAAGTAGCAGTATAAAATGTGCTTGGCACTTTGTGACAGCTTGACGTACTTCGTCGCGGGAGTTTACGAACACAACAGTTTTCACACTTTGACTCACACTTTTCACACTTGTTTTACACAATTCTCCCTTAGATAACAGGAGTTTAGAATTACCGATTATTAGTTTTTCCAAAACAGAATAACTAATTTTAGCTGATTTAAAAAGCGCCCTTTTGGCATCGGGTACAGGTACGATCTGGCAAAAGACTATCTCTCCAAGCAGGGTAACTCTAAAACGCGTTTTTCAAAATGTTAGCACCCAATATCTTGAAAATGAAAAATAATTAAAATGTAGATTATAGTAAAGCCGGTTAGATTCCGCTTATTTGCTACAGTAAAAATGTTTGGCGGCGTTGACCATGCCATTATACCAGTTACAGTACAGCTTGGATATTTGTCAGCGCAGCGAGATGATATATTTCGTGCTGCTAAATACGCCAGTCTGCAAAGAATTATGTATATGAATACATGGATAACGATTTACACGTTAACCTTACATGAGCAGTAATTCTTGGTTATGAGTTTGTGTAAATCGCCAAATAATGAAAAGTCGCCATGGGTGGCAAGCTATTCTAGCTGTTCCGTAGTTTTTATCAAGGAAGACATATAATGTACTGTTTTCTTCGAACTAATTGTTAACGATACATGTACGTAGGTCGCCAATTATGAAAAATTGCCATGGGTGGCAAATACGCAAGGTTTTCCAAAGCTTTTACATAATAGTGAGAAGTTTAAATTTTTATGTTCCAGAGAACATGCATAACCAAGCGATGTGTAGCTCGGTAACATTCTGTCTGATCCAATCTTAAGTTTTTTCTTTTGAAATTATGTTTTTTTTACGAATTATTTTTAGGGGCCGAATGCATCATATGGAAAGCGAGCGTAGCGAGTCCAGGGGCCTTGGCCCCTAGTCTCTCTATTCTAAAAGAAAAGTAACGGCCACTGACGCTGCCGCCGCTGTCAAGAGCTTGTTCGACTATCGCCTCCTAAACCATGGGGGTTTGAGTTCCGACAAAGGTGTCCACGGATTCGGAAAATTCCGAGGAACCTGATAAGCTGACTTAAATTTCGAAAATCTAATTATTTTAGAAGATATTAATAGAAAAAACTGAAAAAATAAACATAATGGTGCTAGGTTTGGCATAAAATCATTCATTCCTTTGCAAAAAGTATTTCCAAGTATGTAGAATCGTGTGAAATTGACAAACATGAAGTAGAGTGACACCCATTTTACGCCAAATTAAAAAGTATATGAAATAAATAACCTCAATCTGTGTTACACAAAGTTGACAATTTTCAAATAGTACGTTCGCTTAGACAACAGGAGTTTAGAATAAGCGATAATTCGTTTTTCAAAGCAGAATAACTAATTGTAACTGATTTTAAAAGCGCCATCTTGGCATTAGGTACGATCTAGCAAATTGAGTTCCAAGCAGGGTGAATCTAAAGAGCGAGTTCCAAAATGTTAGAAACCAGAATCTTGAAAATGAAAAATAGTTAAAATGTAGATTATTTTAAAGCCGGTTCTGTCCAGCTGGACTATTTGCTACCAGTAGAAACATTTGATGGCGTTAACTATGCCATTGTAGCAGTTATAGTACATTTTGGATATTTGCCAGCGCGGCGAGATGATATAATTCGTGGTGCTAAATACTCCAATCCGCAAAGGATTATGCATATAAAAATATGGATAATGGTTTTCCGGGAACCTTACATGAGCATTAATTATAGATTGTGAGTATGTGTAAATTGCCAAATAATGAAAAGTCGCCATAGGTGGCAAGCTATTCTGGCTGTTCCGTAATTTTTAACAAAGAAAATATATGAAGCACTGTTTTCTTAGAGCTAATTATTAACTATACATATACGCAAGTCGCCAAATTATGAAAAATCGCCATAATTAGCTAATACGCAAGGTGTTCCAGAGGTTTCACATAATTAAAAATAGTGCGAAGTTTAAATTTTTATCTTCCAAGGAACATGCAAGAACCAAGCAATATGTAGTTCGGTAACATTCTATCTGATCCAACCTTTGGGGTTTTTTGTTTAAATTATGCCTTTTTTACGAGTAAGCCTTATTAGGGGCCGAATGCCTCATACGAAAAGCGAGCGTAGCTAGTCTAGGGGCCTTGGTCCCTTGCATTTAACAAAAATAGTTATTTAACACGGACACTCATAGAATTGAGTTACGCTCTACGGGTATCTCTGTAACTGCTAAGCCGATTCTAAAACTGTTTTCAGCGATAGAAAGCTACACCATTCCTTAGTATTATAGGCTACCTTTCTTTTACATAACATAAATATATTCTTTTACAGTGACACTGAAAATAATCCTAATACATAGCGCAGTGTGGGCATCTCTGTAAGTATTGAACTGATTCTAAAACTATTTTCACGAACATAAAGTTGCGCCATTCCTGAGTATTATAAGTTACCTTTATGCATATATCACAATTAGTTCTTTAGGGACACTCATAAAATTACATTACGCTCTAAGGGTATTTCATCTAAGGGAACTACTAAACCGTTTACATATATATATTTAAATTTTTTATTAAAAAAAATTTAAAAAAAAACGTTATGTTTAAAAAAAAAAAAAAAAAAAACACGAAAAATGTTGAAAACAGCTTTTACAGATTTTAGGAGGCGGAAAACAGTCTTGAGTACTAAAAGTGTTGAACAATCATGTGGTAAATTTTACGTTGAACCCCCCCACCCCCTTGCAATACTGGAAAAGACCAATTCAGAAACTCTCCTCACGGATGGGCATTGTACAACCGCAAGTACTCAACAAATCTCATGAACACATGACTTCCTTGAATGTCTATTAAATCAAAAATATTTTCGGCGCACTTCATCTAAACTTATTTTGTTTGAAAGAGATAAAATACTGCAGTAATGTAAGGTTTAGCACATTCTACCCAAATATTTCCGATATTCCAAGTTTTGTTCAATTTGAAAGATTTCCTTCTGACATTTAATTTGCTGATATTTCACCAAAAGCCGACAAGCTTCAGATAGTTTCCGAGATTTTGGGGATAGCCAAGGTAGTCATCGACCACAGACTTTCAATGAATTGAATGCATCCATGCACCTTAATGTATTTTAAGTCATTTGGCAGACCTGTAAATAATATACCCAGTGGATTGCAATCAAAAAAGAGATGCACAGTTAGATGTTACAATAGTTCTAAATACAAAATTTCAAAATTCTACGGGTAAAAGTTTTCGAGTTATGCAAACTACGTAATAATTTTTGTCCCCAAATTTGGCGATATTTCGGAAGAACTCGCCGACAAATGGCGAGATTTTAGGCATGGACCAAACAATGACTGACTATCGCCAAATTTGGCGATATTTCGCCAAAACTCGCCAAGGACAATGACAAATGGCGATATTTTGGGCATGGACCAAATGGCTGACTATCGCCAATTTGGCGATATTTGGGCAAAACTCGCTAAGGTCGACGACAGACGGCGAGATTTTAGGCATGGACCGAACAATGACTGTCTGCAGATGTAATATATTGAAGATGTCCATAGACATTAATGTACTGAAATTCTTTTGGGTGGTCCTGTAAATGAACTCTCCAGTAGATTGGAACCAAAAATCGAGATGCAAAACTAGATGTTACAGCAGTCTTATATATGAAATTTCAACATTCTGCGACTAATAGTTTTTGAGATTTGAGAGTTAAATACATACACATGCACACCAAAAGTCGCCAAGCTTGGCGAGTTTTGGTGTATTTCTTGAGGGAGGCACGTGACTGCGGTCGGACCATTACCTAACTAATGGTTGGACGGTATTGTGCTTGAAATGGATCAAAAATGTCCTTAAAATTGCCATTGACCGTAATGTATTGGAAATCTTTTGAGTGTTCCTGTAGCAGAACTATAAATGATAAAGACACTTTTTTCGATGGAGAAATTCATTTTGTAACCCTTAACAGCATATATCACTTCTGAGTCGTTTGAAGTAGCCTAATACCTTTAAAATGCGCTTTAATTAATATCTGACCATAGAGCGTAATGTATTTAAAATCTTTTGGGAGGCCCTGTAGATAAACTGTCCAGTCGAATGGGACCGAAAGGGAAGGTGTACTGTACAACTAGATATTACAACAATCCTAAATATAAAGTTTCAACTTTCTACGTCTAATAGTTTTTGAGAAATGCGAGTTCAATATGCGAAATTCGTTTTCTAGCCAAATAATTCCGATATCGCCATGCTGGGTTCAATTTGAAAGATTTACTTCTGACACTTAATTTGGCGATATGTCGCCAAAAGCCGACAAGCTTGAGATAGTTTGCGAGATTTTGGGGATAGACAAAGTAGTCACTGACCACAGACTTATTGAATGCATCCATACACCTTAACGTAAACGTCACTTGGCTGACCCTGTAAATAAATTACACAGTCGATTGCAATAAAGTAAAAAAAAAGATGCACAGTTGGATGTTACAACAGTTCTGTTCTAAATACAATATACGGTTAAAAATTTTTGGAGTTATGCGAAATTCGAAATTATTTTCCGCGCCAAATTTGTCAATATTTCGGCAAAACTTGCCAAGGTCGACGACAAATGGCGAGATTTTGGGCATTTAGAAAACAATGACTGACTATTGCCAGAAGGAACTGCGTGTTATTATTGTAAGGTCATTAGTTGCCTCGTTCATCCTAGTCGCGCTAGTGTTTACCCACCAAAACATGGTACTATGACAGTGAAAGTTCTGAGGGAGGAGAGGGCTAAGATGGAGAGGGGCCGCCAAAGAGAAAATTCTCATAAAGGCACGTCTAGAAGTGGCCTTGTCAACAGAATTTGTGTCCTTTGAGAAGTCCAAAAATTTTCTCACTTCCTCCTTTGCTGATTGCAGTTTCCCGGATCGCGGGGAACGCTAATTGTAGAGATATACTAAACTAGCCGCCAAGGCGGCCAGCTTCGCCGCCCCGTGCCTAATTGTTCTTTATACTCAGTGCAGTGTCGGTCAACACTAATGCTACTAATGCTTACATCTCAAGGCCGTACCCAGGGGGGGGAGGGTCCGGTCCCCCCCCGAAATTTAAATTTTTTTTACAAAACAATAATAATGAAGCCTTTTTGTGAAAAATTTTGCCTTTTTCACCTCTTGGTCCCCCCCCCCCCCTCCCACCGAATTTTTTTTCTGGGTACGGTCCTGTTACATCTTATTGTGATTGCCGTGCGCAGGGTAGAAATATTGTTGATTTTAGTACCGCATACGTTAGCGTATTACGTAAGGTTGATAACTCACAATTACATATTCAGATTTATGATTTTAGCGGTCAGATTTTTGTGGAAATTAACTGGCAAAAGTTCACAGACGTATTCAAACTGGACACTATATAACCCACTCACACTCTTTTCAAGAAGTTGTTTTTACTGTGTGCATGGATGCAATAAAAAAAATCTGGAGTGACTCCACTCGACTTTCCGAACACTTACGATTAAGATCATTACCAAGCATTTAAATAAATTTTAATTGCTGAATCATTCAAACATATATACCAAATTGAAACTCAATCGAATGCACCGTTTAAACGCTTGCGCACTTTCAAGAATTTCTCCCCATATGCCATTATGACATAATATAAAAGAAATTTTTGTCGTAGCCCTGTATAAAAACTATAAGTCTTATACACACCAAAATCAATACCGGTCTTAAGATGGTGATTTATAACATATATACCCAATTTCAGCTCAATCGAAGGTACCGTTTAAACGCTAGCGCACTTTCAAGAATTTCCCCCGATAGGCCATAATGTAAGAGAAATCTTTGTCGTAGCCCTGTAGAAAAACTATAAGTCCTATACACACCAAAATCAATACAGGTCTTGCGACGGTGATTTATAACATATATACCCAATTTGATCTCAATCGAATCTATCGTTTAAACGCTAGCGCACTTTCAAGAAATTCCTCCCATAGGCCATAATGTAAAAGAAATCTTTGTCGTAGCCCTGTAGAAAAACTATAAGGCCTATACACACCAAAATCAATACTGGTCTTGCAACGGTGGTTTATAACATATATACCCAATTTGAGCTCAATCGAATCTACCGTTTAAACGCTAGCGCACTTTCAAGAAATTCCCCCCATAGGCCATAATGTAAAAGAAATCTTTGTCGTAGCCCTGTAGAAAAACTATAAGTCCTATACACACCAAAATCAATACCGGTCTTGCGACGGTGGTTTATGACATATATATCCAATTTGAGCTCAATCGAATGCTCCGTTCAGGAGCTATCGTGTTCACTCACATACACACATACACACACACACACACACACACACACACACACATACACACATACATACATACATCTCGTAAAAATAGCATAAATGGATTCAGAAGCCCTCAAAACGTGTAAAAACACCAAAATCTCGAAGTCGAATTTTTTCATGATTACAATACTTTCCTTACATGGTACATGTTCGGAAAGTAAAAAGGGCAAAAATTGACAAGTATTGCAAAATTCTTGAAAGTTACGATGTTTAAAGAGTTTGCAACGTGCAGACTAGTGAAACTCCATTTTTGACAGCAGGAAATGTTCATTTTTATCAGGCCCGGACTGGCTCTCTTGGGGCCCTCGGCTAGAGATTTAAAAGGGGCCTCTTCAGGAGCCGATTTGTCGATTTGGGAGCCCTGGGCAAAAGCTTCATTGGGGGCCCCTCTTTGGAAACTTTTTCAAAATTTACAAATTTTTAAAGAACAATTTGGGGGCCCGGGCGCTTGCCCCGAATGCCCTCCCGGAAATCAGGCCCTGCCTCTTACTGAGGAATTTAGAGGGAATAGAATATTAGAATATGTAATATTTGAAAATTAGGCTTACGCGCCTAAAAATCACATTTAACTATTTTAGAGATTTGGGGGCCCTGACTTTTCGGGGGCCCCTTGCGTCGCGGGGTTTCTGGGATCCTCCGCTGCGTCACTGCGTAAGATTGCTGGAAAATAAATAATCAAATTACTCTTATTATAAAGTTGTATATCCACTTTTGAATGCCTCACCGGGGCCCCTTGGGCCGGGGGCCCTCGGCGATCGCCGACCAGCCGACCTGGCCAGTCCGGGCCTGATTCTTATACATAGGGATAGATACTGTAAAAACTTATTTTTAAAAAAAAGTATTCCTGACGCCTGTTAATTGCTCTAGGAGGGGCTTGGGTTTTTCCAGGGGGGTCTGAGCCGTCCATAGCGCCCCCAGCGCTACGGCCCTGGTGAGGTGTGGTTTGTAAGCGTTTCCAAGACAACTGACGGTGCTTTTTTTTTCATATGGTGTACGTTCTCAAGGTCGTTCTTGCACTTATTGCATGGGGGATATATTTGAAATCGTTGCATTAGGAAGTATGACTCCTGAAGAATTTGAAGATAGTATTTTACACGGATTATCAATTCCTCGAGAAGATAGTTAATAAATAATTAGAGCCTCGTAAAATATTTATAAATAAATTAAACCCACTACGAACATTAACATCTAAACAAACCTACATTTTTAATAAAATAATTATAAAAACCTGGATTTTTAATTCATCTATCATTATTTAAGTTTTTATCTACTGTATACATGTCCAATGATTTGTCTCCAGTGATTGTTACTGGATTTGAAATAAAAAATAATTAGTTTATGAGGTGCGCAAGTATTAGTGATAAATGACTATTAGAACACAACAGGCAGAAGGAGAGAAACCTAGCTACGTCCAATTCTCGGGAACTTCTGTACGCTGGCAAGTCCACTGTTCATTTCCCATTTTTTTTTTTTTTCGTTGCTGCGGGAAGTCCCGTGTACCTTTTTTTTTATCATTACAGCGGGAGGATTCACATTCCTTCCCTTTACAATCTCATACTGACGACTGGATTCTATTTGTTTTTAGTAGTTGCTTAAGTATTAGCGATAAAAGACTGTTAGAACACAGACAGGCAGAAGGGGAGAAGCCTAGCCACGTCCAATTCACGGTAACCTCAGTAAGCTATCAGGTGCCGTGTTCCTTTTTGTTGTTGTTGTTGTTGTTGCTGCAGCGGGAAGTCCCTTGTCCTTTTTTTATCATTGTAGCGGTAAGATTCACATTCAAGCCTAGCCACAGTAACCTCTGTACGCCTCAGTAACCTCTGTTCGCTATCAGGTGCCTACTTCATTTTTTTTTTCGTTGCAGCGGGAAGTCCCATGTCCTTTTTTTTATCATTGAAGCGTGAGGATTCACATTTCTTCCCTTTACAATCTATATATAAGGTCAATGGGCATTTCCCTTCCATTGCACAGGCAACGCCGGGCCATGCTGCTAGTACATACATAAATCTCGTAAAAATAGCATAAATGAATTCAGAAGACCTCAAAATGTGTAAATACACCAAAAGTCGAATTTTTTCATGATTACAATACTTTCCTTACATAGAACATGTTCGGAAAATAAAGAAGTATGAGCTAATACTTATACTCGCTCATACTATTTCTTAAAAATGTATGCTTCTCAACTTTAAAACGAGTAAAAGCTCGTTTTAAAGTTGAGAAGCATCTCTCAGCTTCAGCTTTGGTCATTGGAATAGTCGCAATGGTTACCTAACAGTTTGTAGGTCTCCGAAAACTTAGTCTGTAAGTTGTTTTCTGTAATAAATTGCAGTAAACTGATGGCACCGGTCATATTTCTGAAATCTGATCGTCTGTTATGTTAATCTTAGTTCAGTGGCGTCTCTAAGCATGGTGTCACCTGGTACGGGCACATCCGGCGTCACAACCCCCCCCCTCCTCCACATACACAGGCCACTCAAAGTTAGTTCTGCACAAAAATAATCAAAATCGTTAAGAGCATTGGGGAGTATAATATTTTTTCTGTGTACACTACACAAATAATGTTTCATTTCTGCAAAAATGTCATTCTGGTAATAGTAAAAAAAATCTTTCAAACATTAATAGGCCATTATGCAATTTTTCACACCACCTGTATGAGGTATTGCACAAGATGAGCAAACAACTTTTTTCTGGAGTGTTTTCCCAGGACACCTATCAAAACCATGAGCCTTGCAAAAGGCTGTTTATAACAGCATTGTCAGACTAATAAAACCATTGCATTTTTATTCAACTAAAATTATCTTTATTTTTGAAATTTAATATGTCTCATGTGACCTGTTGCATTGACACCAGTTGTTTCAATACTCACTACAAAACTGCTTTATTTAAGATGTCTTGCACCTTTTAAAAGTAATGAAAATCGATAAAATTTTTCATGAATGTATATACGCTCCTTAATTGCATATAGAATTTATTTACTAGTAAGCTGTTGCACCCCCAGCTTAGTCAAGCAAAGTACCCCATTCGCACCCCTGGTGCAAAATCCAACGCCCCCTTCCTCCAGCAAGAGAAAGTGTTCTTAGTTACACACCTGGTTCAAAATGGAACAAAACAACATGAAATTGAAATGGCAACAGACAAGTTGAGAACAACCTGCTATATTCTTGTTTTATGAGGAAAATTTTGAAAATTTTAAACTGGAAAAAATAGTTGAGATGAAATAACACATTTTATTTCTACAGGTACACGGAGCATAGGGCATTTGTCTTTCATTATATTTATTCTTATTTCTAATCTCGGAAATCTTTTTCATCACCAAATCAGACCTTTTTTTGCAAATTAAAACCAGCATTTTTTTGTGCGTCACTCAAAAGTGCGTCACTTGAGAGGTGCTGAAGTTAGAAATGGTTTCAAAGAAGGGGGTGCCAACATTAAAGTTTGTCACGCGCGCCGTGATGAAGAGGGTTCCAAAATTAAGGTTTGCCCCAGCTGACGTCACCTCTAGTTGCAATACTGCAAAGAGCAGAGTCTTACTGAAAACCGATGGTGTATTTACTTTATTCATTGTGGATTTTGCGATTTGTGTTACATTCGTCAGACGGAAGGAGGTCTCAAATTTAGGCTCGAAGAGGTATCAGACACTTGTTTCTGAGCAGGAGGTTTCAGAGTCTTTTATAGTCTCTCATTGTTGGAACTCTATAATCATCGTTTTTAATTTTCTAAAGCTAAGATCTTGTGCAGTCCTCAGTCTTCATTCCATCTTAACTTTTTGGAAGGATTTTCCATAACTCACTGTTTGAAGCGTCTTGTGAACGACGCTTCTTCCATTACTTTTATTCATTCTGCTAGGAATCCGTTGTTCTACATCTCTATTCATTTCTTTCCCCTATTATCCTAAACATCTATCTATCTCCCCCCCCTCCTCAACTTCTTCTTTCTTTGTAAGTGTTCTTTACTATTTTTTTTTTTTTTAAGTGTTCTTGTTCCCTTTGCGTTTGTTTATTTAAAAAAAAAAGCTGTGTTGTTTATGTATTATTATTATTTAATGTTTTTATTCTTTTTACTGTTTTATATTATTATTTTTTAATCTACTATCTTGATTTTTGCTTATTTCTTGTTTCCCCTCTTTCGCCAACCCCTTTCGTTTTCTATTCTCTCTGCTTTTTTATTTCTGCAGAATACCAATACTGCTTCCGTTTACTTTCATTTCTTTCCTTCTACCAACGTATAAATCAAACTTCTAGCAACTGATGAAGGGTAGATCTTTTTACACTGCTCGAAACGGTCCTACTGGTTGTGTGCCTTTCTGAGTTATTTTTAAGTTCTTAACTCCAGTTGTTGTTGTTGTTTTTTATAGTGTTATTAAACTTATAACGTTTTTTACAACGTTATCGTTGCTTGAATTCTGTAGGGTGAGAGAATTTTTCCCCAAAGAGATTGGTCATTCATTCTTGCTCATTATTAGAAATGAACCTACCTGTTCTTTCCCATCATTTTAACCCTTTGAGGCGCAACCCTTTCCCAATGAAGAAAAAAGGGCAGCCGTTGCCATTGCTCGACTTAACTACCAGCCACAGCCAGCTGTCGTCAATAAAGAGGTTCTAGATCTGTGGCACGCGATGAACGTTTCGATCGTCCGCCATTTGCTGGTAGTTAAGTCGAGCGATGGCAACGGCTGCCCTTTTTTTGCATTGGGCAATCTATCGGGCTGTTCTCGCATTCTTCCATTTTTCAGCAGATGTCAGTGCTGTTAAAAAGAATCGTGACCATTTTTTTACGGGAAATGACGTGCTAAAAAGTAAATCATTCACGTGGAGCTTTGTCCTCCGCAATTATTTTTATAGAAATCAAATCTATTCTTCGTGACTGGCAACAGTCAAAACGTCAGAGTTTGGCGTTACCAGAGCGGGAACACTGCGCGTTAAAGGGTTAAACACGCAGGCGGAGAGTTCTTTTCTATTACCAGTACTACCTCCTACACGCTCAATTCAAAGGAGCGAAAATAACGATCAAAGAGGGAGTGAAAGAAAAAATTGACGGTTTCGACCTTTTTACATCGAAATCCACAGTAGTAACACAAAAATGATCTTTAAGTACTCCTTTTCCGAGAAATCGACGCCTCGCTTTCTGTTTACCAAAATACTGATAACGTTCGTCCGGAACATTTTGCTCCGCTCAGTAGGAGAAGTGCACATTCAAGGACGGAAAGGATCGAGAATTCGCTCCGACTGATCGAATTTCGCTCGTTCGAATTAAGCGTGCTCCGAGTGCTTCGTTCTCACTGCTTTTTTTTTTTTTTTTTTTTTTTTTTTTAAATGATGAGAATTAACAGGCTAAACCTGAGTGTAGTGGCGGGTTGAGGTCCCTAACAGTCAACAGCCTCTGACTTTCACAACTGCCCGAACTTGTAGGAGATAACACACATATACCCCCTCTCCCCCCTTCATTCCAAAATGATCCGACAGCTGAAACATGAACAATTTTTTTTATACCTTTGATTTTGGTGTGCATCGGAAACATCCGAAACAAAATATAAATAAAGGGCACATATTGGTTACAAAACATTTATTTTGCGCTTGAGAAATAAATAATGATTAATAAATAAGCTCGCTCCGCGCACACAAGTCTGTGGATCACATGATTGTCGATCTGAACCGGATCGTGCAGTTGTCGGGCTTGAAGACGCTGTACGTCATTTTGAATATGTCCACGTATATTTCGGTGGTTTCTTTCTCGCATTCCTTTTGTATGAAGTCCTCGGTACACAATGCGTACTGCGTAAAATCACTGAAAAGAAAGTGGTTGTTTTTTAAATTATTAGTTCAGAAGAGTACAGTAAAATAAAATATGTACGAAAAATATTTTAAGTTCAAACCTTTCTCAATAATTTCAATATACATACTAAAATATAATTTTAGACTTTGATAATTTTAGATTTATTGGACTGCTACGCAGAACTGAGTCTGCAAGACTGAGCCACTGGTATAGTGAAGGGGGGCGGGGGGCAAGGGGGTCCATCATGCCCGGGGGCCACCCACAGAGGGGCGCGCGCTCCAAAACTATCCTAAGACGAAGATTTGGCAAACAATAGGAGGGGCGTGCTAAAAAGGTATCATGCCCCGCCCGCTAATTCTGCTGGCTACGCCACTGAGACAGAGCAAGTATAAGAAAAGCTTATTAAAAAAACCAAAGCAACGTTGCTCTTTTGCAATTGCTGTTCATGAAAGCTCGTGACCTGTTTCAGTGGTGGGCAGGTAGGGGCAGCGCTCCCTAGCTTCCATATGAGCGTTACGATTTCCGTAATGCTATAACTTAAAAAAGGTTTAAAGCTAAAATATACTGGTATCTTTATGGGGCAGGATCCTTGACTTGCCCCCTCCTACAAACTATCATATGGGCATCCATGTTTCATAAATGTAAGTGTTTGCTGACACGGTAGTGCATATCTATATAAATAAAATTAAACTTTTGTCTGTAAATTTCTTGGAATTCAAAAAATTTGCGATTTCTATCCGTTTCAAGCACCTGAGAATCCGGTACGACCCTCCAAAAAAAGTTTGTCTGTCGCTCTGTCATTCTGTCCGTGACGCGTTTATTGTTTAAGCATCACGTGAAAACGACTGAAGCGAAATGATATGAAATTGGGTGTCATGATAGATGGTCACTCAACTTAAAAACATAGGCGTCGAAATTTTAAAAAATCTTGCTTAGATTTTGCGAAAATCGTTTCAAACTGCGTAAATTTGTGTTCGAGCATCACGTAAAAACAACTGAAGCGATTGAAATGAATTTTGGTATCATGATTGGTGGTCACTCAACTTAAAACATTGTCGTCGAATTTTTAAAATATCTTGATTAGATTTTGAGATTTTGCGAAAATTGTTTCGAACTGCGTAAATTTGTGTTCGCATATCACGTAATAACAGCAAAGGTGAAAAAATGGTTATTTGGTGAAATGATAGGTGGTCACTCACCTTAAACCATAAGCATCTAAAAAAAAAAAAATTCGATCAGATTTTGGGATTTTGCGAAAATCGTTTCAAACTGAGTGAATTTTTGTTCACGCATTACGTAATAACGACTAAAGCGAATGATATGAAATTTTGACACATGATAGATGGTTGCTCAACATAAACTATAGGTGTCCAATTTTTTAAACATTTTTATTAGATTTTTAGATTTTGTGAAAATTCTCTCAAAATACGTTTATATTTCTTCAAGCATCACGTAATAACGACTAATACGAATGATACGAAATTGGCTGATATGATAGGTAGTAGCTAATCTTAATTTATAGGCGTTAAATTTTTAAAATATTTGAGATTACATTTTGAGATTTTCTGAAAATCGTTTTAAAATGCTGAAATTTTGTTCCAGCATCACGAAATAAAGACTGCAGGGAAATGAAACGAAATTTGGTGACATGATAGGTTGTCACTCAACTTCAATTCTAGGCTTCCAATTTTTAAAAATTCTTTATTAGATTTTGAGATTTTGCGAAAATTATTTCAATATGCGTAAATATTCGTTCGCGCATCGCATAATTACGACTAAAGCGAATGAAATGATATTACTTAGTTACTCTCTGACCTGTAATATTTTAGCAATACATAGAAATTATAACTTCGCTTTCTTTACTTTGGCAACATACTACATCCATTCTGTGTACTCCTACAATGCTGACGAAAGTTCTTCCTTTTTGGAAATTTGCATTCAGTACTAACCCATCAACGACAGGTACTTCAGCTAGTAGCTAATATACAGGGTGTCCCTAAAAGATGGAAAGGGGCTTGAAAAATCTTTCTCTATTAAAATAAGTGGGCAATATAAATTTAAAAAAATGTTCAAAATAAGGTCGAAAATGAGCCTCGTTAATTTTCAAAATGTTACGATTTTTAAATTTATATACAACCCCCCCCCGTACAAAAAATTCTAATGTGCCCCCAGACACTAACGATGAGATATACCAAATTTCAGTTTTTCATCATACAACGTCTCAGTGATATCTTTAAAGGAAGATGGGCGGGGGCTATACACGATTTATTTTGTATGTAAAAATTTATTGCTAGCGCCATTAAAATATTTTCTTTTGTAATTTCTGTACGACTTCTGAAGTGCGACTATTCGACTTGATTTTTTCTTTCCGAGAGACATTGAAAAGTGGTTATATTTGTCTCCCAGTGGTTATATTTGTCTTATATCTGTCTTCCAGTCAGCGTTATATTTGTCTTCATATATTTGACACTTTTTAAGATATAATTCTCAAATTTTGTCGTATAAATCAAGCAAATGTTAATCGTATAAATCAAGCATAACATCTGTGTTTTTATTTGTGAGTTTGTGGATTTATTTGCATACAAATCCACATTGCTTGAAATTTTGTACAAATGCTTAAAAATATATAGAAAAAATATTACGACTGAAAAATGTAAAAATCCACCTGTTCTCCAAATTTTAGTGATTTTTTTTTCATTTCGTTTCTTTTTAAGTTTTTAATCTAAAAACGACCAAAAAAGTAAAGAAAATTATTTCCTTCTTGCTAGCTCATTTTCGGCTTGTGAACCATCTTTCTTGTTTAAAAAGACACTGTCAAAGGCGTACCTTTCTAAGGGCAAGGGGTCATAAAAAAATTTCAGATTATCACCTATTTGAAAATATTTTCTACAATATGAAACATTTTGACCTACCAATGCTACATGCCAGTTTATGTTAACAGACACTATAACTAAAAAATCGGGCTGTGTTTTGGCTTTTCTAACTAGACTTAATATTTCTAACAAACCACGTCAACTTACTTGCACCGATCTTCGTCGATTCCTGGCGGTCCCAGGTGACAAACTTGTCCAATCCGAGGTATGACTCTGTTGATGCAGGTGATGGATTCAAGATACACTGAAATGAAGTATTGACATGTATTAGATCCCTGAGATCAAGGCGCATTGGCATTGAATTAGATCAGTGAAAAAAAAATGACATGCATTAGATCATTAATCTATACAGGCCACTCTTGGCATTCGGTTAGTCCGGCACGTTGAATAATCCAGCTCTCTTGGAAAACACGTGACATATCGTCTTCCGATCCGCCGACCACAGCGGATGTAAACAAGCATGTGCTTCTCCTGTTAACCCTTTAACGCGCAGTGTTCCCGCTCTGGGAATACCAAACTCTGACGTTTTGACTGTTGCCAGTCACGAAGAATAGATTTGACTTCTATAAAAATAGTTGCGGGTGACATGCTCCACGAGAATCCTTTACTTTTTAGCACGTCCTGTCCCGTAAAAAAATGGTCACGATTATTTTTAACAGCACTGACATCTGCTGAAAAATGGAAGAATGTGAGAACAGCTGGATAGACTGCCCTATGCTGAAAAAAGGGCAGCCGTTGCTATCGCTCAACTTAACTACCAGCAAGATGGCGGACGATCGAAACGTTCCACATCGCGTACCACAGATCGAGAGACTTTTTTTGACGACAGCTGGATGTCAGCTAGCTGTCGTCAAAAAAGGGTCTCTAGATCTGTGGCACGCGATGAACGTTTCGATCATCCGCCATCTTGCTGGTAGTTAAGTCGAGCGATGGCAACGGCTGCACTTTTTTTCAGCATTGGGAAAGGGTTGCGTCTCAAAGGGTTAATAATCTCTCCTCCGATTAACACTCTTGTGCTACTCCTTCCTCTTTCGCCATTGTTCTCTACTTTACCTAATGTATAGGATTTATCTAGTGCACTGTACAATGTACAGCTGCGGAAAAAAAAAGGCCCACTTGTACATTTTTCGGCCGTCGTTCGTCGCACAGCAAAGTTACAGATACCAATCGTTTACGATTGACGCACACTTTAATTTGCTATGCATAAAAATTGCATAAGGGGCCATCTACATATTAAAATTCGCACCAACTTTTTTTTTCTCAATAGCAAACCCTAGATTTCGCTTCATATTTCAAAAATTTAGCTCATTTTAACCCCGGACACCAATTTTCAATAAATTTGGACAGAAAATGAGTGAGTTATGAGCACCCAAAATCCCCCTCCCCCTATGTTAAAATATTTTTTCATACTTCAATTCATATCTCATATAATATTGGTAGTAAGAAGCTGATTTTTATTCGTACTATTAGAACTAAACGACCCAAACATAATTTAATGTTATTATGATTTTTAATAAATCATTAATATGAATTATGAATTATTAAATTAATATTCAAAAAATTAAGAATAGCGGCCTAGCCAAATTTCGATGGAAATAGATGCAGAAATTAATATTACATGGCTGTGCAAAATTTCGAATTTTTACGTTCAGTAGTTTAATTTATATTAAATAAAATGTGTTATTTTCATGAGTTAAGGGACCATATATAAATTTATTAAGTGAAAATTTTTTGAAAATTGCATAAAATAAATGTAAATTAGATTTATTTTGTGCAAAAACACAGTAAAAGATACCAGTATTAAAAATATCAAATTTTGAAGCAAATAAATTAGAGGTTTTTACAGTTTGTTGGGGATTCTATAAAGCGTGTATTGTTGCGTCCGCTACCATATTCCCCCAAATAAAATATTTTCCAGCTATAGAATTAGATGCAGTAGATGTATGTCTTCTAATACAACGTCCTATTTCTGAAAAACTAACATCCTCAACTTTCCAGGCATGAATGTGACCTTTTTACTTCCTTGTACGTTGTATAAGGAAGTAATGTGATCCCGAAAAATTTTGGGGGCCAAATTTCGACAAAAAAACCGATTTTGACTACCTCTAAATTTAATTTTAAAATTTTTTTCGATGCATCCTATCGTAGGCTAGCATGCACGATCATATTAACGCGTCTGCAACTCATTTTGACCAGCGGCGAGTCTGCTGTGGCCAGTTTTTCCATGCCGTCTGTACGTACGTACGTACGTATGTATGTAACTCGCATATCTCAAAAACTATTGGTCGTAGAATGTTGAGATTTGATATTTAGGATTGTTCTATGATCTAGTTGTGCACCTCCCCTTTTGGTGGCAATCGAATGGATAGTTTATGTACAGGACCGCCCAAAAGATTCGAAATACATTACGCTCTATGGGCCGAAATTCATTAAACTCGCCTAACTCAAAAGCTATTATGCGTAGAATGTCGAAACTTCATATTTTGGATAGTTGTAACATCTAGTTGTGCACCTCTCCTTTTGGTTCCATTCGACTGGATAGTTTATCTACAGGGCTGCCCAAAACATTCGAAATACATTACGCTCAATGGGCCGAAACTCATTAAACTCGCATATCTCAAAAACTATTAGGCGTAGAATGTTGAAACTTTATATTAAGGATTGCTGTAACATCTAGTTGTGCACCTCCCCTTTCGATTCCATTCGACTGGATAGTTTATCTACAGAACCGCCCAAAAGATTCGAAATACATTACGCTCTATGGGCCGAAATTCATCAAAGCGTTTTTTAGAGGTATTGGGCTATTTCAAACGACTCAGAAGTGATGTATGCTGTAAAGAGTTAGAAAATGAATTTCTCCATTAAAAAAAGTGTCTTTATCATTTGTAGTTCTGCTACAGGAACACTCAAAAGATTTCCAATACATTACGGTCAATGGCAATTTTAGGGGCATTCATCCATTTCAAGCACAATACCGTCCTATCACATAAGTTAGGTAATGGTCCGACCACGGTCACGTGCCTCCCTCAAGAACTATGCCAAAAGTCGCCAAGCTTGGCGACTTTTGGTGTACGTGTGTGCATATTTAACTCTCAAATCTCAAAAACTATTATGAAATTTCATATATAAGAATGTTGTAACATCTAGTTGTGTATCTCGATTTTTGGTTCCAATCTACTGGGGAGTTTATATACAGGACCACCGAAAAGAATTTTAGTACTTTAATGTCTATGGACATCTTCAATATAATACAACTGTAGACAGTCATTGTTTGGTACATGCCCAAAAACTCGCCGTCTGTCCTCGACCTTGGCGAGTTTTGGCGAAATATCGCCAAATTTGACGATAATCTGTCATTGTTCGGTTCATGCTTAAAATCTCGCCAAATGTCGTCGACATTGACGAGTTTCGCCGAAATATCGCCAAATTTGGCGCCAAAAATTATTTCATATTTTGTATAACACTAAAACTTTAACCCGTAGATTTTTGAACTTGTGTATTTAGAAATATTGTAATATCTAACTGTTTTCCATATCTTTTTTGACAGCAATCGACTGAGAATTTATTTACAGGGTGAGCCAAATGACTTTAAATACATTGAGGTGTATGGATGCATTCAGTTCATTGAAAGTCTGTGGTCAATGACTACTTTGGCTATCCCCAAAATCTCGCAGACTATCTCAAGTTTGTCGGCTTTTGGTGAAATATCGCCAAATAAAGTGTCAGAAGGAAATATTTCAAATTGAACTCAGATTGGCGATATCGAAATATTTGTCTAGAAATCGCTAAACCTTACTATTATTGATATTTTATCTCTTTCAAACAAATAAGTTTAGAGGAAGTGCGTCGAAAATATTTTTGATCTAATGGACGTGCAAGGAAGTCATGTGTTGGACACATCAGATTTTTTAATATCGGAAACATTAGGTCTTTGGAATTCCCCATACTTTATCAAACATTCAAAATCACGTTTTTCTGTAAAAAAATTTTCATCTAACTATAAATTAAAATGCCGCCAAAAGTCTTAAGAATATTTCACATTGCAGGCTATAGTATTAAATGAAGAAAGTGAAATAACAAACACAGTGATAATATTGGGTCGGCAAAAAAGTAATTGCATTTTTTACATGAAATTCAAACAAATAAATTTTCAATCATGAAACCATTCTTTAAGTTCGACCATAGCTGAGTCGAGCAATATTCATGCTTGTAGTCAGAAGAGCAGGGAGCAGCCTCTAATTCCTGCCAACATTTCAGCTGTCTAAGAGAAACATCAAGGGAAACACTGATTAACAATTTCAAAACTACAAAGATTTTCAAAATCCTTAGCAGTCATTTTGCATTTTTCCCTTAAATCATCTGTACGAACCAAGGACGTTATGAACTCACGGGTCATTTGGACCACAGACTAAATATTCTATTCTACCCTTGATATTCTCAGTAAAAAAAACTTTAAGAGAGATGGGAACAATATTTTCCTTGAAAATAATATTAATTTCTTTTAATTCTCGCGAGCGAAATAAATGAAAGGCGAAAAGTTCGGAACCTATAAATAGCGTTTTTCAATTTGCAGAAAGTCCCTTAAAAACGCGCAAAAATGAATTCGCAATATCTCCGGAAATTATCGTAGAAAATGGGTGAAAATTTATATTTAGGGTAATTTGAAGGTTTTCTTTCGTTTAATAAAGTCAAAATATGGGGTTGCCATTGAGAAAAACGAAGTTGATGCAGAATTAAATAGGAAGATGGTCCCTTATGCAAATTAAATTAATAGTAAATTAAAGTTGCAAACGAATGGTATATATAACTTTGCTATGCGACGAACGATGGCGAAATAACAGCAAGTGGGCCTTTTTTTTTCCGCAGCTGTACATTATCGAGTACACTCTACATTGTCGACCAAACGAAAGTATCTGACTTTAAGTTTGTGTAAAAAAAAAAAAAAGAGAGTGAGAGAGATATCTTGATAATCCAGAATTTTTCGATAATCCGGCTGTTGTCTAGTCCCATATTTGTCGGATTATCAAGATTATACTTATTAAGAAATCACAGATCAATTTTTTTTACCAATATTTTGTTTAGATGTCCAAAAAAAAAAAAAAAATCTTTGACTCAGGAAAGTATGGCGCACATGGTAGTCCTTCTGTAAATTAATAAACAGTCCTTCTGACATTTTAGTCCTTCTGTAAATTCACAGCGTTAAGTCACGTTTCTGAACAATGTTTCATAAACAATGTGGTTTCTTCGATCACTGCATTCAAAACAAAGTAGGGGAATTCTGGGCAAAATGGGGTGGCAGGACAAACGTGACGGTTTACTCTTACAAAAAGTGGTGTTTTTTAAGTAACTTCCATGGAAAAGTAGAACTACATTCAGTGCGATTTGTTAGTTAGGTCTAGGTGTTTTGAATGAATGCTTGTAAGGCAAAAACGGGGTATATCTCTAATATCGAGATACCTTGTCTGGGCCTGTGGCGAGGGGGAAAAGGGCAAACGTGTCAGATGTCGGACAGTTCACAAGCTAAAAGACGTTAACTCTACCAACAGATGACACACTACGTCAGACAGTGATCGGATGAAATAGATGTTATATGCTTCTACAAACTTCCGTACTAACTTAGCGATATGCAAGATCAGCACAAGGAGCAAGGGTGTAGGAGCTGGGGGAATTGTGGCTCTCCGTGAAACGGGCTTAGTTCCTCTGGAGAAATTCTCGCACCACATCTGTTTACGGTACATTGTTTGCCTCAAACCTTATTATTTCAAAAATGTAGTCTATTTTTTTCTAGGAAATTCACACAATAAACAACAACAAAGAGAGGAGAGAGAGGGGGGGGGGGAGTGGTGAGCACGCTTGTTTGCGCCTTCACCCTTTTCACATTGTTTACGACCCTCTCCATTCCGATTTCCGGATAAAGACAGATGAATAATTAAAGTGGTTGATATAAATAAAAACTGTGCATCATAACACACATAAAAAGGCACTTATGAATTAGTAACCCGGTCGTTCCAGGCGAAAAAATTTTCCGCCTTCTTCAGCGGTACACACACAGTCTCACTTCTGTGAGTATTACTTCGACCGTACCATTGATAAGTGTACATTTTTATGTGTGTCATTATACAAAGTTTTTATTTATATCATCTTTTAACAACTCTTTTGAGTGTTTTCCGTTTATTAACCCTTTGAGGCATAACCCTTTCCCAATGCTGAAAAAAGGGCAGCCGTTTGCCATCGCTCGACTTAACTACCAGCAAGATGGCGGAAGATCGAAACGTTCATCGCGTGCCACAGATCTAGAGACCCTTTTTTGACGACAGCTGGCTGTGCCCGCGATGAACGTTTCGATCTTCCGCCATCTTGCTGGTAGTTAAGTCGAGCAATGGCAACGGCTGCCCTTTTTTCAGCATTGGGTAATCTATACAGCTGTTCTCGCATCCTTCCATTTTTCAGGACATGTCAGTGCTGTTTAAAAAGAATCGTGATCATTTTTTGACGGGAGATGATGTGCTAAAAAGCAAAGGATTCTCGTGGAGCGATGTCACCCGCAACTATTTTTATAGAAATCAAATCTATTCTACGGGACTGGCAACAGTCAAAATGTCAGAGTTTGGTGTTCCCAGAGCGGGAACACTGCGCGTTAAAGGGTTAAAGTTGTTGCTCCACATATGGTACCAGGATGTTAGTTTAGAGAGGGCTGGGCTACAAATTTTGCTGAACTCGGTTATAGTGACCTCGATTATAGTTATAACTCTCTTGTAACGTCAAAATACTCTGTGCCACTTGACTTACCCATGGAACAAACACATGCCCATAAGCAATGTTACTCGTTATAGTCAAATAATTATCTGATCTGTTCAGTAACGTTGTAACCGAGTTTAATTGTGTTTCATACACTAACTGTAAGCATTTATTTAAAAACCATTTTTGAGTTTTTGCCCCAATAGCCCCTCTCCCCTCCGTGAGTGCACCTATGGACCATGTGCCTTGTAGAGAGAAAGTAGCATTCCAAATTTTTTAAAACGGTCACTTGTCTATTAAAATTGATCAATAATGCCATCAAAAATGCAGCAATTATAACCCAATTTATAACCCTACAATGCGCTCCCTACTTTTACAAAGTTCCTACGCCACTGACAAGGAGAAGGATAGGTCAAGTGTAGTGCATGTAAAAAATGTGTTCATGACTTGTGTGCTGGTGTTGACGAGGATGATGATGATAAGTTTACATGAGAACTGTGTTACTATGCGAACTGTGTTTATACCCCATTTTGCCATGTCCCATATGAATATTATAAAATAATAATCTTTTAATTTTTAGCATCAGTTATATGGCCCCAAAAACCGCTCTATAAATGTGTAACCTTCTTTGTTTACGTCAGTTAGAGTACGTACGGACAGACAGACAAACCGAAATCATAAACACTTTTAACCCTTGTTGTTAAGTTTTAAAAACACATTAAAATCACGAACAATAGTAGAGCTATTATGGTAATTTCATAACAAAAAAATTCAGTCAAGTATAAAAATTGGGCATAAAACTGAGTGTGCCCAGGTCTTTTTGTCACAACTATAAATTTTTAATTGAATTTCGTTTCTCATAGTTTAATTTTGTTAACAAAATAAAACTACCTTTTCGTTACTATCATTTTCAGAGACAGAATCATTTTCATTTACAGAGAGTTTAATGGGTGTTCAATGCAGAGTGTTACCTAGTGCAGTGGTTCCCAAGCTTTTAAGATTGTGAAAATGTATTAAATACTTAACTTATAGTAATTCTATATTTTTAACACTAGAAATAATACAAATATGATAAACTGTAGCAACAATCTAGACTAGCAGTTTACAACCTTGTAAGATTGTGCCCCCCCCCAACAAACAACAAAGTATATAACTTCCGATAGTGCCCCCCGCTCTCACATTCTTCAGTATACATACAGTTTTTTATTCTTCAAAAATGAACATTTAGTCGCCTTTTTTACAAAATAATGTTATCGGTAAAGTCTGAGCAAACATTTTAAGCAAAGATAAATATGTTTTGGCGTAAAAATCTAAATAATATACGTGTTTCTAACGCTTCCGGGATCGACTCATCGCTGCCGGCCGGTGCATCTGCTGATATGTTGAAATTTTGATAAAAACGACATTTTTATCTCTTACTAAAAGCAAACTCTTTTTGTACAATTCGAAAGATCTCATAAAAATTAAACTTTTTCAAACTTGCAGCTATTTTCAATTTTAAATATCTAATGAGATATCACGCCTTGAAAAAGCAAGCAGAAAAGCGAAGCACAGAGAGAAACGCGCAATAGATTGTTTGGTGGCAGCATCTATGAATTATATTGTTAACTAGAACCTTAAAAGCAGATTTTTGCTTTATCTAAGGAATAATTTAATACAAAATTAATGTATAATTAATTACCTATTCAGTAAATTACTTCTAATTTATTTGAGCAAAATAATTTCGAGACTATATTTTTCGAGACTAACTAATATTTTCGAGACTAACTAACCAAATTTATTAATTTACTATAGTAAAAAAAACTGTATAGTAAAAAACCATTCATTTCAATTTATATTTTACTAATTTTTCACTAATTTTATTTGAGTACAAATGCATGTTCGAGCGAAAGTTTTATTGTTAAAGAAACAATACATTGTAGCATGAATATAGTGATAAATATCTCGATAGGTTATTTTTTCTCTTCAACGGTAATTCCCCAGCAAGTCACCCCAGCAATTTTCCTTCAAAGAGATTTTGCTACTAACAATTGTATTTATTAAAGTATCGATTTTAAACGAACAAGTTAGTTATAGAATTATTTTAGTATGTTGCAAATTTCGGTCCAAAGAGGCCCTTGTGCCGTCAGTTGCACATTTTGGCCGCGAAGCGTTTATCGACGGCCAAAACTGGTCGCCCAAGGCGGCTAGCAAGAATAAATAAGAGAATATTTTAAAACATACGTTATCACTTGCTCTTTGCCAATTTTCTCGCACCCCACTCTTCTAAACGCTCTTGGCCTTCAAGCGGGGGGGGGGGGGGCACAACTCACCGGTTGAGAACAGCTGATCTAGAACATTTGCTTGCGTTTGCTGACAACCGGTCAAGAAAATCCTCAAGGCTGAGATTTTTAACATCTCGGTTACATGCAAATAAGGCAATAGCTTTTTTTTCGGTCATGTAACGTCGGTAATCATTAGGGTTTTAAAACTTGGTGTTAGTGTTGAAAATGCACACTCTGCCTTATGTAATTCAGTGGTGGTAAAGCAAGATTTAAGAACTTTAAGAAATTTTTGAAATTGATTTTTCACTTCAACTCTTTAATATTTTTAAATCACTTTCTATCTATTTTGAATATTTAGAAGAAGGGTAAAATTTTTCCAGGGGGCAAAAATAATTTCTGCACTCGCTTGGCTACGAGTCTGAGAGCATCTGCTCAAAGAACAGGCACATGCCAACAGGGAAGGTAGAGGATTAGAGGATCTCCTCCTTTATGAGAAATAGAAAGGGGGCTTCTCTGTGTAATTCGTTTCCTCTCTATTCTGAAAATATAACATTATTACAGTTATAACTTCTGCTCCAAAATAACTAAAACTGTTCCGAAAAAACGGCTTTTATTTCGGATGTCAATCGGTGGATAAACTTTCTACAGTGTATGTTTAAAGTATTATTTTCTATACCTAAAAGTTGGTGTCATCATCTGATATCTCCCAGAACCTTTGCGGAAGAGTTAATTACGATTAATGAGCTCATGAATGAAGTATTCAAACTTCTGCAACTGATCTCCTTTTTACCTGCTTCTTCAGTTTTAGCTGAAAATATTTCAGTACGCTTTGATAAATGAAACGTATTTGCACAACAAACATGACTCAAAACAGCTTAACACAGTTCCTGAACTGTGCTTATTCGAACTGTGCTTAACACAGTTCGAATTAGCTGTGCTAGTAGGGAATTTGATGTAGTAAATTTTGGCCAATTGGCACTTTAAAAATAAATCCCACTTCGGTTATTTTTATATATTTATTTATTTGTCGTAACTAATCTATCGCTCCCTTCCCTCAAAGTGTAGGCATGCCCTTGTCGAGTCAATTAAAAAAATAGTAGTAATTAGCCATAAGTGATCTTACTTGGTTTCGTAGGTATGTTTCCCAAAAATTGGTTCATGCATATTGCTTTAAATGTCCGACTCATGGCAGCGTACTCTTCAAACACGGATGGCTCCAGACCGCATCGTGATTGGAATGCCTCCAAGCATTTAGTCTCTTCTGGAAAAATCCTGAAAAGCATGGCATGACGTCAACACTAAAAACTGAAAGGAGTATCTTTTAAGAAAGAACAAAAGAAAATTAAGTACATCCCGTTCAGTATGATGAATCTAAATATTCTTTGGAGTTAGTGATAATTCATTCAGTTTAGGAGACATGGAGATATTTTATGAGGTCTTCACAGTTCTATAACGCGTAGCCCTAATTATTCAAATGGTATATCAAAGACAAGATTCAAAGCTGCCTCAAAAGTAAAAATCTGCCTTTTCAACATTTGTTAGCCAGGATTTTATTTCGTGTGTGTGTGGGGGGGGGGGGGGGTGTAGCGTTCTGTGTAGCAAATTATAAGCCAAGTTTCAATTGTAAGCTAAGTAATGGGTCAGATTTTTTTTTTTTGGGGGGGGGAGGAAGACTGCTGCCTTCTCAGTTCCCCCCCCCTTGGAACTCCCCTGGTCATTTGTTTACTTTACTCATCTGAACATCTCATAGCGTGTTTTCTTTACATGTAGTGTGAACCCCTTAAATGCCTTCCACCCAAGACATCCACCTACCCTACTAGCAATTTTGCCCGGGCCATCATCGGCTGGCTACGTGGACTACGCCACGTGGCCGATGGTAGCTCGAGCAAAATTGCTAGTAGGGTAGACAGATAACCCTCGTTCAGCTTTGCCTTAGCGCACATCTGACCATCGTAGTAGAAACCAGAAAGGATGTGGAATCCGATTTTATGGATTCCAACTTTAGAAAACAAAGTAGCAGACTTCTAAAAATTATTCAACAATGCTGAAATACGTCACTGAAATAGAAATGACTCATTATTACTGTAACATGAGGACTCTGTACAAAATTTGTGGGGCCGCTAAGACCATTTGAGTCGTTCATTGCACAAGTGGATTAACTGCACTTTAAAAAAAAATCTTAAATTTAAGTACATCAAAGCACTTGGTATAGTCATAATTTCTTATATTTATAATAACTTTCCCGAATAATCAACATTGATACCGTTGAATAACAAAACTTTTTTGGCTATTGAATAATAAATTATTTCAGAGGCCATTTTGATTAATTCGATACTTTAAATGTAAATGTTTGCAATAATGCAACGCAAATGAACCAGCTGAGCTGAAAGATAACGGTACTTGTTTTTTAGTGTCGTCTTATCAGTATTAAAGTAAAATATATTAGTCGGCCAGTCTAATTGCTGCAGGATCAAGTACTTGTGAAATGCTAGAATGTATAAATTTGAGTCCTTTACTGACCGATCGAATTCTGTACATGACAAACGTTTGCCTACCGTTTGCCATCGTTCAGTAATCTCAGACGTGAATACAAACAAAACATATAAAGTGAAAACTCTTTCTGATAGCTGACATTGTATTTTACGAAAATTCATGTCTTTTTACCTAGTTTTTATTTTTTTCAATAGTCATTGTGTTATTTACGCTGGACTCAACAGAATGTTTTTTCCTATCTTCGATAACAAGGTTAAGAAAAATGTTAGGCTTCTTGAATGATGCAACAGAAAAAAGAATTTAAAATAACTCATTCCTTAAAATCGCATTCAGAAATTCAAAAATTGGCAGGCATGTTTTTATCAATTTTCTCTTCGATCGAGAAAGATCGCAGATGTATGAAGAAGTAAATTTAATTCAAATCGTGTCGACTGCAGTTATAAAGGCAAACGGCTATGAATCACATGCGGCACTGTTTTTTAGTGTCTGGTTGGAACAATTTTTTAAAAGAAGAGAAAAGAAAAGTAACTGTATTCTAAGATTTTAAGTTTTTAAAGAACAATTACTGATTGATTTTCCTTTTTCGTATTGATACTTCCTTACATTCAATGCTTTAACACATCAGTACAAATATCATCTTTTTTTTTTTTTTCTTAATGTTTTCATGGGCTCTCAAGCAAATAAAAATTCACCATCTGGTGTTTTACCTGTAATAATAAGTAATATAAAATAGTTTCATTTCATTTAAAAAGTGTGTGACTAAACGGGTATATTCAAACGTAAATAACCTACAATTGCAAGCTCCATGTGCCCTTTGAATTGTACTCAGAAATAGTAGCTTGAAATAACTAGGAATAACTTTGAATTATTGATAATTTCGCTTTTCTAAATATTGTAATATTTTAAGAAATATATTCAAATATGATTTGTGGAATAATGTTCAGTCTTATTATGAAATTTTCAGGTTTTGTAATACAGTGACTAACCAAAAATGAATTAATTTTTTCTGAGGTTTCATTTCAGCTGTTCCAACTTCGTTAGAAATGTTGTGTAGACTGAAGTATGTGTGCAGCCTTCTGGGTGGAGAAACACCTAAAAATCTCCAATGTGTTATAGAGCTCTTTTAAAGTACATGGATATAAAATTTCAGGTGCTTTTTTCCGATTAGAGCTTTAACACTGGTCGAATTTTCTTCCTTGTATTTTTTCTTGTCGCCAGGTGGCATTAAGTTTGTTTGGCTTATTTGCAGCCTTTATATGCATTATTTGCGAAATCGCTGTTTCATTACACTTAACAATAACAGAAAAAAAAAAAAACTACACCTTTAATGGAAGATTACCCAACTTCAGTGCTTTATCTTCAAAAGTTCTTCAATTTTGTTTGGGAGCATTTACCACAAATGCTTTTTTGTTACTAAAAATTAGGTTCATTAAATTGGGGGGGGGGTGAACTTACTTGCAAAAGTCATCCATCTCTTCCTCGGTTCTCATAAATGGTCGTAAGATGTTCGGACGGTATTTCAAACATAGCAGCTGCTCTTCCATCGTGCAATTGAAGTCTGCTGAAACATGTGCAACAACACCTGAAATAAAAACAAGTACGATTAAAAAAAAGTAAGGAAATCTGAAACCCTTTCAGATTTTAAATACGCACTAAAGTGCTATATATTAAAAGCGTATCATAATCCAGGCGTCGTCCCTATTTTCTTTCCTTATTCTATTAAGTTGGAAAATGTATCATTATTCGTGAGTGTGCCGTATTTTTCTCCCTTGTTCCATAAAACACCGTCTTTGAAATCTATCTTAAAATCGCCTATTAAAATTGTGTTTTACAATTTCCGCCAAGCATATTCCAGCAGTACTTCACCGTTTTAAATACTATTTGGAATGTGCATCATAATCCGTGAGTGTGCCGTGTTTGACTTTCTCGTGTTGATTTCTACTTTAAAGCCCGACTCCCGCCAAGGTGGCGATAATTAAACATACTACCACGGTGATTGTTTTGTATTTATGTGGCAACCTTAATTTAGAATTAAAATGGCGATGTGGAACAACCTGTAAGTACAGCATTCCAGTCCATTACTTATTTATTTATTTTGTGTAGCCAATTAAAGTAGCTTTAGTAATTAAGTGTCTTCAAATTCCGTAACTGGTGCATTTATCGCTAATTTGTTCACTTTAGTTTTCCACTAGCTCTTTTGGGAGCGATGAAACTTCTGCATAACTCCTAGAGACCCATGACTGCAAAGCTCGCCAAAGTGCGGCGATTTTTTAAGTTTGGCGATAGTGGGAGCGTTAAAAGAGGAATCAACTCTTTCTTGTTCCTTAAAACTCATCTTTGGAATCGAAATCTATCTTAAAATCACCTTACTGAAACTGTTTTACAATCTTCGCCAAGCATATTCCAACTATACTTGACCATTTTAAGTACTGTTAGGAATGTTCATCATAATCCATGAGTGGGCCATGTTCGTCTTTCTTGTTCCATTAAAGACATATTTGAAATTGAAATCTATATTAAAATCGCCTTCTAGCACTGTTTTACAATCTTCACCAGGCATACTTTAACAATAGTTTCTTAGTTTCTAGACAAATTTGGAAGATATAGCCAAGCCTGGTTCGACTTTGAAGTTTTTTTTTTCTAGCAAACTCGGCGATTAATTATGAAAAACTCCAAACCTTGTACGACTTTCAAGATTTTAATCTCCACCCCCCACACGCCTCTGCGATATCTGAACAACATATTTGAAGAAATCTTCACCGTAATAGTTCATGTCTACAAAACCTATCAGCAAATCATGTCTACAAAGTTGCGTGGACTAAAAACCTGGAACTAAATGAAATAGCACCCTAGTGCTTTAAAAAAAAAAAAAAAAAAAAAAAATCGGAAACACTTTCATATTCTAAATACGCACTAAAGTGCTATATATTGGATTGTTGGGAAAGTAATGTCGTTTCTTACATAGAACTCAAATAATTTTCAACAAGTATGGATTTACAAACAAGCTGTGCCTAGCCATAAGACCCGCATTTGTTAAATTTTAAAGGGACAGTTTTATAAATAATGCTTTTTTTTCTTTTAAAAAAATGGACACCCTCCGCCTTTTTTCACGTCTATCCTCCATGAAGAATCCTATTCGAAATGTTCTGAAATCGATTTTTAGCCATTCGCGAGGGCTGTACTTTACAGCAAGAATTTTATGGATATCTCTTTCCTTCTTTGAGATCACGCAGGATATGTGAAAAGGATGTTTTGGCCCCCTATCCCCCATAAATTGTGAATTTTGAAAAATGCTTTCCAATCTTGCACCTACGATAAGAAACTCACATACCTGCCGAATTTCGTATTATTATCTTGAATAGTTTTATCTTGGCAAAATATTGACATACGGAAAAACGACATTACCTTCCCAACAACCCAATATTTAAAGCGTATTATAATCCATGTGCCGTCCCTTTTTCTCTTCCTCATTCCATTATTTTGGAAAGTGTATCATTATTCATGCCTGTGCCGTATTTTAATTCCGTGTTCGAAAAAACACAGCTTTGGAATCGAAATCTCTCTTAAAATCGCCTACTAAAACTGTTTTACAATCGTAGCCTAGTATATTCCAACTTTGCCACTTTAAATACTGTTTGAAATGGGCATCATAATCCAGGAGTTTGCCGTGTTTTTCTTCCCTGTTCCATAAAACACTTCTTTGGAATTGAAAATCTATAATAAAATCGCCTACCAAAACTGTTTAACAACTTTTCTGGCATATTCTAACTATAATTCATCTTTATACGGGGTATTCGAAAAATAAGTACCGTTTTGAAAAAAAAAATATTTAAAAAAAAATTTTTTTTTCGAGCCATCTTCAATTTCCTGAATGATCATAGCATCAGAAAGTGACCAAATATTTTTTCATGAAAAAGCATACTCGTACCTTAAGCTATTTTTCTACATAGTTTCCGCCAATGTTTAAACAATTGTTGTAGTAGGCTACCAGCTTTTCTTCTACTTAAAAAAACCTACTTAAAAAAAAACTTCTAGCCAATGACGATAACCACGAGTTTAAGAATACTCCGGCGTAAAATTCAAAACAAACGGAGTGGAATGTTATGTTAGTAAAGGAATTGTGTTGCTCCATGACAATGCTCGGCCCCATTACTGCTCGTGACACTCGAAAGATGATATGATTAGACAGTTTCGTTGGGAGTAGTTCCATGAGCCGCCGTAAGTGTCTATGAAGAAGGTATGGAAAAGCTAGTAACCCACAACGACAAGTGTTTGAACATTAGCGGAAACTATGTGGAAAAATAGTTTAAGGTATGCTCTTTCATGTAAAAATAAAATTGACTTGAAAAAAAAAATTTTTACTAATTTTTTTTTTTTTAATTTTCAAAACGGTACTTACTTTCCGAATACTTCTCGTAAATACTGTTTGGAAAGTGCATCATAATCGTGTTTTTCTACCCTGTTCCATAAAACACTTTGGAATTGAAAATCTATATTAAAATCATGTACCAAAACTATTTGACAATCTTCACTAGGCCTATTCTAACTATACTTCTCCTTTGAAATGAACTGTCGCGTTTGCCAATTTCTAGCCAAACTTGGAAGATATCGCCAAGCCTGGTTAGGTTTTGAAGACTTATTTTTTGGACACCAAACATGGTGATCAAATATCAAAAATTGCAAAAACCTTGTGAGACTTTCAAGAACATTTTATCCCCCCCCCCCCGTCGCGTTATCTGGCAAACATTTTTTGAAAGTTGCTTCACCGTGACAAATCGTGCATAGACACTTTATGTCGCCGCTAAAAAACCTGCTAGATTTTAATAGCACTGTAGTGATCTTTTTTTTTTAATCAACGGGCTGGCACTCGCTGATTAGGCATTGTCCACTGCAATTGCCAGAAGTCATTGAGACCATTTCAGTATGGTTAACTGTCAATTATTATTTTACAACTCTTAAAGCTAACATTTTATATAATTCTATAAATTTTCTCGTAAACTTCTAAATAGTACAGTAGAACTCCAATTATCCGAATCAATTGGGACCAGACCCCATTCGGATAATTGAAAGTTCGAATCATGGGGTTTATTCCGAAAAAATGGTCTAGAGTGTAATTTAATTATTACTGTGTTATGTATGTTGAAAATGGGAGAAAAAAAAATTTTTAAGAAAAAAAGCTTTTAATTAAATAAAAAGACAAAACGTTCACATGTTAAGCGTACATTAGTACATTATGTACGTACCGTACTGTAAATGAAAGTCATTGCTCGCACTGCGCCTACACTAACTTCGCGGATGGAAGAACTATGGCACGCATCGACAGAATCATTATTTTGAGAATCACTCAGTAGGTTTCCGTCTTAATTTTTTCTTAATTTCTGAAAGTGATTCGAACAATCGGCATATCGGATAATCGGAGTTCGGATAATTGGAGTTCTACTATATGATAATTTTTCAAACACAAAATAAAATGTACGTGCTATGTTAACTTTTAGCACTAAATGCTGAACGGGATAAAATTGGAAATATTTCTTTCTCGTATCCTGATTACAGTGGCGACTAGTCCAAACTAGGGCACCTAAATTTTGGATGCACGGGAAAAAAAATATAATTTCTATTTTTATTTTTGCGTAATTTTCATATTTAAAAGCGGTACATTGTCAAAAACGTGTAATAGAATTGCGGGAAAAAGCCAGGATTACGGCGCGAAACTTTTTTAACCAGCCCCTCAATTGCTTTTATCTGCTCTATTATTAGAGCCCTCTTAACCCTTTGAGGCGCAACCCTTTCCCAATGCTGAAAAAAGGGCAGCCGTAGCCATCGCTCGACTTAACTACCAGCAAGATGGCGGACGATCGGAACGTTTATCGCGTGCCACAGATCTAGAGACCCTTTCTTGACGACAGCCAGCTGTCGTCAGAAAAGGGGTCTCTAGATCTGTGGCACGCGATGAACGTTCCGATCGTCCGCCATCTTGCTGGTAGTTAAATCGAGCAATGGCAACGGCTGCCCTTTTTTTCAGCATTGGGTAATCTATCCAGCTGTTCTCGCATTCTTCCATTTTTCAGCAGATGTCAGTGCTGTTAAAAATAATCGTGACCATTTTTTTATGGGAAATGACGTGCTAAAAAGTAAAGGATTCTCGTGGAGCTATGTCAACCACAACTATTTTTATAGAAATCCAATCTATTCTTCCCGACTGGCAACAGTCAAAACGTTAGAGTTTGGTGTTCCCAGAGCGGGAACACTGCGCGTTAAAGGGTTAACCCTGCTCTGCCGGGATGACTCTGAGAACTGCGAATTCCACAGTTCTCTCTCCGCTTTTTCCGCTTCCTTTCTCGGAGCGTATAGTCCAGGACTCTGCACACTGCACAGGCGCGGAATAATCAATCACAATCCCGCGTGCAGTTCCGTTCAAAGATTTTTAGTATCTTTTCTGGATTTTTCATGTTTTGGGTGAGATTTTTGTGATTGCTACATGATGGATAATGAGCTTAATGATTGTGAAGCATTCAAGCTTAATGATTGCTTCAAGCTGAATGCTTCAGCTTTAAGCTGAATGCATTCAGCATTCAAGCTTAATGATTGTGAAAAATCCATGTATTAATGATGGATAAAAGAAAATATATATATATTATAGTTTAACTGGGGTGCTGCAGCTCCATAGTCTATATGTACGAGCTGCCATTGTTCAAAGGTCCATGTTATAAAGCAACGCTCGATTGGATCGACCGCCATCTTGCTGGTAGTTAAATCGAGCGATGGTAACGGCTGCCCTTTATTCCACCATTGGGAAAATGGTTGCGCTTCGAAGGGTTAAAAGAAATCGGATTTTTAGATAAATATTTGGTGTGTATTAAACTTAAGTGCTTATATATTCATCTTCTTTCAGCGGGCGCCTATACAACTAACTAGTCTACCTATAATTTCACTGTTTCAGCGAAACCAACATCGGCCTAAACTAAAAAAGCAGCGACAACTTACCGATGGCCACCAGCAGTCCTAAGATGAGCTTCATCTTTTTCCCGATTCGTTTGCTCCCAAGAAATGAATCTAATACCAACCGCGTCTTTCTCTCCTCCGTTTCCAGCCAGAACCTGGTGTGCGAGTGCGTGAATGCAGGGGTCGGATGTTGTTTTGCAATTGGAGTAAGAGAAAACCAGAAACAGAGAGCGAAACTCGTTTCCAAGCCCTATTTCGAAAGTCCGGTGTCAATAAACCCTCAAAAGAGGGGATTCGAGAAGTGGTTTCTGAACTTCGTGACCCGGCAAACATCTTCGTTAAGAAATGGGCGACCCGGAGATCATCAGTTTAATCCAGTACTTTTCAGTGAAAAAGAAAAGAAAAAAAAAAAGTTTAGGGTGGCTATAGACTTATAAAATTTATATCGTTTGCTTTAATTGGATCTGCTCGGAAGCTTAATATGTCATGAGTGTTGTGTAATAGTAGTTAGAATGCCAGCAAGTCTCAAATGCACTCTTAATATTTCCAGCAAGTATTTGCAACCGCCACTGTTAGGCAATAGACTAGTGGCCGAATGTGCAAGATCGAAGATCCAAACATGATTAATTTTAAATATTCTAGAGCAGCAGGTTTTTTCTTTTCTTAAGAAAGACAGACTATAATTGGTAAAGGCGGTAAGTGGAAGACAGAATGTGTTTTCATTTATGAAAATTAATAACCAAAGAGAGTTTATGTTAAAATACTATTAATTTTCGATTATTTTTAAATACAGTAGCGCAATCTCCTTTTGTTTAAAAAATATTGAAGACTATCAAATAGGTAAAACAAAATTTTCGAGTTTTAAAAATTAATTCCGGGACAAACTATCCTAAAAACAGAACATAAAGCCCGTTGTGGAGGCAATTACAACTCGCGCTAGAAAAAAACATTTGACAAAAGTATGTCTACACTCAATATATATAATCTTTGACCACTTAAAGTAAATAACTTCGCATTCGGTTTTATTTTATACAGCAATCGGAATGGCATACTCTTCTGAAAACGGCTGGAATCGCTCTCTGAAACTGTGCGGAAACTTTACGCATTAGGAAGATTTCTTCGTATTGGGAAGAACTCTTCTTACATCAAAGCTTCCTGCAGAGTAAATCATTTTATTTGTGAAAAAAAAAAATTAAACTGGGTAATCTTGAAAAACTGTTTCAAACGAATGGGAATCGCAATTGTCCTTTCCAAGTTTGATAACCGTGACATCAGCATGGCGTCAATATCGCTTGCGATATACCTAATTTTGTCTCTCAATAAGCTAACTTTTATCTCCCCGATATAGAAAAAGCTGAAAATTATGAAACATCTCTTAAAAATTAGAAAAAGGGTAAATTTTAAGATTTTTAGATTGTTTTCTATATATTTTTTACATATGAAAATTTTGAAGCCGATCTTACAACGGTATGGATTTTATTACATTTACTTTTTTATCTTTTTGGATTCTGGCTCTGAAAGTTTTATTTTGAAGTGGTTGAACCGGAACCGTAACAGAATCGATGAGTCAGTGATCAGCGTACCTTTATATTAGGATTACAGAGAGAAAGCAGGTGACTGATTTCAGTTTTCGGTACTTAGAATTGTTGCGAGTCTTTGTACTCGAAAATTAAGTTCATTAAAAGCAATCATCAGAATCAGACAGAAGTCCATTTTAACTAATCAACCATGGCATATTGGTTATGTCACTGGAAATTGGTAGACGGCCGAAGTGTGAAGGTCCCGGGTTCGGGTCCCATCGCGCGGCTGTCGATCTAACGGTACGGAGTTTTGGTAGGTTTTCTCCAGATGTAAAGTGAATACGCGTTAGAACCCCTTAGAAAGTCCTCCTACCACTAATGAGTCATTAACCAAACTTTCGATAATTAGCGGCTAAGGTGAACAACATTCGTAAAATATCCACACGTAAGCCAACTTCTGAAGATTTGTTTTACAAAATTTGTTTCATAGAATCGGTATCTCTCTATTCTGAAAAAAAGTAAAGGCCTCTGTCGCTGCTGACGCTGTCAAAGCTTGTTGGCCTACTTAAACCGTGGGGATTTAAGTTTCGACTAAAGTGCCCACCGATTCGAAAAATTCCGAGGAACCTGATAAGCTGACTAAAATTTCGAAAATCGAATTATTTTAGAAGATATTAATAAAAAACTGAAAAAACAAACAGATGATTGCCAGATTTGGCATAAAAATCATTCATTCCTTTGTAACAAAGCGTTTCCAAGTATGTAGTATCACGTGAAATTGTCAAACATGAAGTACAAATACACCCATTTTGTCAAACATGAAGTACAAATACACCCATTTTGCGCCAAAATAAAAACGACATGAAATAAGTAACTCAAAAGGTGTTACACAAAGTTGACAACTTTCAAATAGTAAGTTCGCTTAGACAACAGAAGTTTAGAATTAGCGATTATTCGTTTTTCCAAAACAGAATAACTAATATCTTGAAAATGAAAAATAATTAAAATGCAGATTATTTCAAAGCCGGTTCGGTCCAGCTGGATTATTTGCTACCAGTAGAAATATTTAGCGGCGTTTACTAAGCCATTATAGCAGTTATAGTACACTTTGAATATTTGCTAGCGCGACGAGATGGTATAATTCGTGGCGCTAAGTACGCCAATCTGCAAACGATTATGTAAATGAAAATATGGATAACGGTTTTCTGGTAACCTTTATTAAACCTGGTAATTATAGGTTGTGAGCATGTGTAAATCGCCAAATAATGAAAAGTCGCCACTGGTGGCAAGCTATCCTATCTGTTCCGTAGCTTTTATTAACTTTGCATGTACGCAAGTCGCCAAATAATGAAAAATCGCCATGGGTGGCAAATTCGCAAGGTGTCCAATAGGTTTTACATTATTAAAAATACAGCTGAAACAGATGTTCTGATTTTATTACGCTTTAGCTCCTAATTAATATAACTTTTGAATGGCAACATTAAATATCATTGTGTTTCTGAGGAGTGCAAATAATTTTTCCAGCGAATATAAGCGGAGTCCGCACTCCAGGTGGAGTATAGCTCAGGACTGGTACAACACGGATTCCCATAACAAAATATCTTCCGTGTTATGAGGGGGAGTGGGGTCTACTGTAGTGTGAAGTTTAAATTTTTATGTACCAATGAACATGCAAGAACCAAGCAATGTGTAGCTCAGTAACATTCTATCTGATCCAATCTTCGGGTTTTGTCTGTTGAAATTATGTCTTTTTTACGAATAAGCCTTATTAGGGGCCGAATGCCTCATACGAAAAGCGAGCGTAGAGAGTCTGAGGGCCTTGGCCCCTAGTCATTTTTAAAAAAATATTTTTCAATTGGACTCTTTAGTTTTTTAACTTACAAGAATTTAAACAAATTAACTAATTTTGGAAATAACTGATGATGCTTCAGTTTACCATACTGTCTAATAAGTCGTATGTTTAAAAGTATGTAAGAAATAACTGTTTATAGTTTTTGCCCTGTAAACGACGAAATTGTAATTATAAAAATGAAGGTTAAACCTTTAAAAAGGCATAAAAAAACATGCGCAAAAGACTACCGTCATACATTAAGATAACTATTAGTGTAACATATTGAAGGAATACGCCTCGACCATCTGAAGTTTATAATTAATGTTGTAACAATTGTTCTATAAATAGTCAATATTTTGTAAATTAAAATTTGAATATAACCGATAGTTGATTTTGATGACCGCAACAAACCGCAACAAAACCCAACAAAACCCATGCGTTGAGATACCACAATCAGTAAGCCGAGCCTCTAACTTTATCAGAAGACAAATTTGAGCGTAGTAGATATGGAGTATAATTTTAAAAATATTTACAATTTTTAATTAAAAAGTACCTTATACTTGGTACTTACTGTTGTCAACCAGGCTTTCCTCTGTATAAGCCTTACTGAAATGTTTGAATGCATTGTTTTTAAATACTGGGCAACAGTCTGCATTGTAGTATTAAAGGCAATTTTTTCATAATGCAGTACTATTTGTATCGTAAAAAGCTAATTTTATTTAAATTACAAATCAAAAGAAGTGGATATTTACTAGTACGCATTGTAATTAAATGAATGGTTATTCTATATTTTATTCCTGCTCGCACTCCATGTCTGACAATTTTTAGTTATATCACTTACATTGCAACCTGTTTTTTCATTGACTAAAATTATTCAAGTAGTTTATCCTTTTCAGACCTGATCAAATAATTTTTTTAATTAAATAATTTTACTTTTGATAATAGAGGTTAAATTTGCAATTAAAAAATTCTGATTACTAAATTTTCTAGGAAAATTGTGGGTTTTTTTTATGTGCACAAATTAGAAGATCTATCCTGTACCATAATATAGGTGATTTTTGTTTCCTCAATTGTGGACGCAAGGTCTGAAAGGATTAATGTTTCTGTTTTCTATTAAATGCTTACCACAATTTAAAAAATTAGACAAAACAATACAAATAATCAGGTAATGCTTTATTACATGCAAACACAGGTGTACCATATAAGTGCATACATGAGCTGCTTCATTGACAAAGATATACAGAGGGTGTTTACACATTTTTAGAACGATTTCGATAAAGAATTTTAAAAAAGTAAATGTTTCAGAATAAAAATTTTTGGCAGCGGCTTATTATTTGAAATGAGAAATATCGTCTGCTACTTTTAAATTTATTCTTCTTTCAAAATGTCATATGTAAACAAACTGTGGATTGAAGGATATGTTTTTGTGCTTTCCGAAGAGAAGTACTCTTATTCCATAATTCAAAAACGTTGTGAAATGCATCGCATTAAAATTTCTAAGTGCAAAATAAGCAACATTATTAATCGGCAAGGTAAAAACCTTCAATCATTATTTCTACATGTAAAGAAGACTCCAAACGAATATCCGAAAAAGGTACGTACTGTTTCAAATATTTCTAAAGTGAAATCGCTGGTAACAAGAGAAAAACCGCCAACACAGAGATCAATTGCAAAGTCTTTAGATACATCTGTAGCAACAACTGTACATACAACAATAAATAAAATAATAAACCAAGATTTACAACTTAAAAATCTAAAAAACATAATGTTCACCAGCTTTTGCCGAGACATGCGGCTCAACGCAAAACATTTTGTAGAATCCTGTATGAAAACCATTTAGCAGGAGATAAATGGAAATACATTGTGACCCCTGAGGAAGCATGGGTTTACCTAGATGACTGCAACAAAAAAAGGTCTATTTACTATAGAAAACGAGGAGAAAAAAATGCACAAACCTGGTTCCGTCAATGTAAAGAAAGTTTCAGTAAGGGGTTTATGATTGTCGCAGGTTTCTCCTGCAATGGGAAATTAAAAATAAGATGAGTGGAAAAAAATGTTAAAATCAACTCATCATACTATCAGGAGAAGGTTTTACGTCCAATATTTACAGAAGAAATTCCACTTCTTTATCCCAATGACTTTCAAAGAGTGAAACTTCATCAAGACAAAGCTACAAGTCATACTTCGAAAAGTACCACCGCATTCCTTGAAAAAATGAAGACTGATACAGGTATTGCATATATACCTTTTCAACATATTCCTGCGAAGTCCCCTGACGTTTCACCAATGGACTATTGTGCCTTTGGTCTGTTAAAAAGAGCTCTTTCTAAACGCAAACCCACAACGATAGATGGACTCTGGAAAGTAGTGAAAGAGGAATGGAAATCAATAAATACCCTTGGAAATTTTACGAAAAGCTCTTCTATCATGGAAATCACGATGCAGACTTATAGTCCAGAAAAAAAGGCTATCAGATCGAACATTTAAAAAAAATAGTCTTTACATTTTAAACATTGATTAAACGGCCCCGAAATCGTTCTAAAAATGTGTAAACACCCTCCCTCAAAAAGATGACTCTAGTGACTTCAGATCTCTTAAACATACAAGTGCTACTTTCTGACACGTGACACTCTTGGCCCCCGTGTTAACCCACCAAACCAAAGATCAGATGTCGAATGGATGTATATTGGATGTCTATGGGTTAACACGAGTGTCGAGTACTTGGTGAATACGGCCGTATGTGTTTCTCGATTTCCGAAAAACTTGAACTTGAAGTTCACGGAAGTATGTTTTCATGGAGAATGTTGTTAACCCTTTAACGCGCAGTGTTCCCGCTCTGGGAACACCAAACTCTGACGTTTTGACTGTTGCCAGTCACGAAGAATAGATTTGATTTCTATAAAAAATAGTTTCGGGTGACATAGCTGCACGAGAATCCTTTACTTTTTAGCACGTCATTTCCCGTAAAAAAATGGTCACGATTATCTTTAACAGCACTGATATCTACTGAAAAATGGAAGAATGCGAGAACAGCTGGATAGACTGCCCAATGCTGAAAAAAAGGGCAGCCGTTGCCATCGCTCGACTTAACTACCAGCAAGATGACGGACGATCGAAACGTTCATCGCGTGCCACAGATCTAGAGCCCCTTTTTTGACGCCATCTTGATGGTAGTTAAGTCGAGCGATGGCAACAGCTGCCCTTTTTTCAGCATTGGGAAAGGGTTGCGCCTCAAAGGGTTAATACACATCATAGATCTGTGACAAAAGCAGACAAAAAGTATTCTATACATTACAGTCTGTGAGGGCGGTAATTGTCCGAAATGCGGTTTAGTACATCGTTCCGTGAAAGTACGTCTGTGGATCACATGACTGTAGATCTGAACCGGATCGTGCAGTTGTCGGGCTTGAAGACGCTGTACGTCATTTTAAATATGTCCACGAATATTTCGGTGGTTTCTTTCTCGCATTCCCTTTTCATGAAGGCTTCGGCACACAAGGCGTACTTCGTAAAAGCACTGAAAAGAAAGTGGTTTATTTATTTATTATTATTAGTGCAGTAGAGATGGCCGTAAAGAGAAGAGTACAGTAAAATAAAATATGTATGAAAAATATTTTAAGTTCAAGATTTTCTCCATAAGTTTTTTTTTTTTTTAATTATTATTTCAGAAGTAAAGAAGGATACATAAACTTACAACGTCCAAAAATAAAAATAAACTGAGCAATGTTCTCAATGGCGAAAATTGGCATGTAACATTTTTTTTTTTTTTTTTTGGGTGGGGGGGGAGGCAAAATGTTTCCATTTGTAGAAAATATTTTTAAATAGGTGATATCTGAACTTTCTTGAACAATTTTTTTGAGGTGGGGGGCCAATTGTCCCCAGTAAATTACTCTAATGAACGTTCTTTTATTTCAATAGGAATTCATTCAGGATATGCGATCATATTTGATTTCATTATAAATAGGGTTGCGATAATTGCCAAGCACTAATACGTGACATTGAAGTGCTAAATAAATAAATCATGAAAATTGGCAGGCAGTAGTTTATTTTATTCAGCAACCATATAATTATATGTGCACACCACATGACTTCCTTATACTTCTATTAAATTACTTACATTTTTTATACATTACAACTTATTTTGTTGTAACGATACTTCATAAACGATACTCAGGGCCGGCCCTAATAGTTTTGCCGCCCCGGACAAAAATATAAAATGCCGCCCCCCCCCAACACAGTTAAATTACTACTAAAAGAAATATTGTTCACATATACTGTTTTTATGCCTATAAAACTTGAATGGCTCTTTAAACATAACACTGCATAAGAAAAACCATATTTATTAAAAACCACACATTAAGCTAAAAACCAAAAGAAAGAGAGAAAAATCAAGAGTTCTTTTTTTTTTTTTTTTTTTACTTTCGCAAAAATCCTGACTTTTTCTCTTAAATCAATTTTTCAACTAATTCATGTTCGATAGCCAATGTAGTTAAATTATTTAACCTATCTGGAAGAGTTGTGGAACATAAGAAATTTTTAGTTAACTTTAATTTTGAGAAACTCTTCTCTGCTCTTGCCACAATTATCGGCAAAGAAAGCGAAATTCTCGAAGCAATAGCAAGATGTGGTGTAAAATCTAGAGTTGAAATTAGCTTTAAAATTTCAACTGAGCTTTCCTTTTTGCCTAATAAGGCCAACTGACACTTTCATTTACTGGATCAAGCGCATTTTTATTCCCTGATTCCCCATCGGTCAGCATTCCAATTCCAATTGTTTACTCTATAACCCTTTGAGGCGCAACCCTTTCCCAATGCTGAAAAAAGGGCAGCCGTTGCCATCGATCGACTTAACTACCAGCAAGATGGCAGACGATCGAAACGTTCATCGCGTGCCACAGATCTAGAGACCCTTTTTTGACGACAGCTGGCTGCCCTTTTTTCAGCATTGGGCAATCTATCCAGCTGTTCTCGCATTCTTCCATTTTTTAGCAGATGTCAGTGCTGTTAAAAATAATCGTGACAATTTTTTTATGGGAAATGACTTGGTAAAAAGTAAAGGATTCTCATGGAGCTATGTCACCCCCAACTATTTTTATAGAAATCAAATCTATTCTTCGTGACTGGTAACAGTCAAAATGTCAGAGTTTGGTGTTCCCAGAGCGGGAACACTGCGCGTTAAAGGGATAAACAGTGTTAACACTATTACAATTACACTGTATTACAATGTTTAATTAGCACTGAGTATCTTTTAACTCATATATGCCCTGCAAAAATTTAAAATAATTACATTGGGTACTTATTAAATTAAATCTGCACTCTAAGATATTAATCGCTTTGTTTACTGTAAAAAAAATAAAACTATCGGGAATTTTAATTTAGGATCTTTCACCAGATCATCTGATGTTTCGCAATCAAAATTAATAAGCTATGTGGCTGAGTAAACTCAGTGTTAGCCAGAATACTATCTCGTCGGTCAGTTCTCTTGCATAACAGAATATTTCATTTAAAATTACATCCATTTGAAGATCCTTTCAAAAAATCTTTACAGTTTCTTAAGAGTTCTAGAGCAGGTGGTAAATCGTTGTCTTTTGGCTGCAATAGCTTTCTTAATAGATTCACGCAACTGAAGATTTTATACCAAATAATAATAGAGCACAGGAACATGAACTGTTTGAGAGAGTTAAATAATCCTGAAACCAAATCACTGGAACAAAAACTTAAAATTCTTTCATCAATTTTAGCCTCATTGGAATTAGATTTGTCAATACCTTTATACCTTACTAAGAATGCGATTTTTTTGGCACCAGGAATGCGATCTAGAAATATGGGAGAGTATTTGGCTTGTTGAATTTCATTAACGAAGTGTAATTTGAATCTCAACTGGAAACGTTGTGGTTGTGAAAAATCTATGCAAAATGTGTAAATATTTGTTTGCACATCACATATAAACAACTGAAGCGAGTGAAATGAAATTTATTGCAACACCAAAAGTGGCAACTTAATTTAAACTGCAGGTGCTAAAATATTTCTAATTCGTTTAAAAGTTTTGAGATTTGAAACTGTTGTTTGAAAACTGTGCGTAAATGTATGTTCGCCCTTTGTTAAAAAATTATTCAATGGAATAGAATGAAATTTAGAATTATATTGAATGGTAAGTTAATTGAAACAATAGATACCAAAATTGTTTTAAATAATTCATAGACTTTGAGATTTTGTAAAAATTGCTTTAAAAGTTTGTTCTGGCATCCATCAAAAACAGATTAAGAGAACAGAATGAAATTAGGTCATACGGGTATAAGGTTGCCAGGTCGCAAAACCAAACAGCCAGACAGACCAGCCAGTTTGGCCGGACATTTGGGTAAAAAGGCCGGACAGCCTACAATATTGAGGATTTTGTCTCAGTATTAATAGGTACAACAAAAAAATTGTATGTAAAATCAAGCTTTTTTGATTATTACCATGAATCTTGTTAAATTCTAATGAAATATAAATAGCATCGAATGCCAAATCAGTTCAAGTACTTTATTTCTAATCAGTCAAAGTCACCAGTAAAAAGCCTAACAAAAGCAGGACACTGTTAAGTTTGGCCGGACATGCAATCAAAAAGCCTAACTATGTCCGGCTTTATCCGGACGCTTGGCAACGCTATACGGGTAACAAAGCATGATAGACATTTTTAAAAGATTTGTATAAATTGAAAGGATTTGTAAAAGTTGCATTGTATTTTTTCTTTTCTTTTTTAGGGGCCAGGGAGAGAGGGGGAGGGCGTCTGGAGATAATACAATAGGTGGCTGTTCGACTTAAACAAATTACGTCGATTTCTTCTTTAAAATTATTATTATTTTTTTAATTTTGAGAAAATTGTGCAAAAATTTTACAGGCATAATATTAAAATTTCTAAAGTTAATAGAACAAAATTCAGTTACTGTCGAGGAGATTTAGTTAAATAACATTGTTTGAATTCTTCCTAATTAAATATATATATTATTGAGAAAATTTTGTTTGACCACTTTGTAAAAACAACTAAAAGACAAAACGGAATGAAATGAAATGTTGTTAAATAGTAGGCGGTTAGTAAATTAAAATTACAGGATTTGAATTTTCTACAAGTTTGAATTAAAGTATGATGTAAACTTTGATTTAAAGTTTTCCACGCATCAAGTAAAATCCTCAAAATATAATTCAATCAGACGTTGCAGTGTTAAATATAGGCTACTTGCTATTACAAAGCATTTTCCAGATATTCTCTTTTCGGTTTAATATTCATTGAAGCTCATTCACTAAAAGAAAACGTTAATTTTGAATGTAAAGCATTTTCTCTATTCAGAGTTTGTCTCAGTAGTTTGTTACTCTCTAACCTGTAATCTTTGAACAATACGCAAGAGTTATAACTTTGCTTTCTATATTTCTGCCAGTATGCTAATTCCATTTTTTTGTACTCCTACAATGCAAACAATATTTCGCACGGTTAGTAAAAACCCATCAATGACGGATGGGTACCTCAGCTAGTAAAGTTATATAGAATGATATTCTTCGGAATATTTTTTAACAATTCTTCTGCTAATACAAAATGTATTTTTCAAATTCGAGCCAAAATGCCGCCCCTAAAATTTGCCGCCCCGGACAGGGGTCCGGTTTGTCCGGCCCTAGGGCCGCCCCTGACGATACTTCATAAAAGATGAAGTTCAGCAATTACTTGTCAAATATAAGAGCTGTAGCCAAGATGGGATCAGTTTTGGAAACTTCTTTTTTGGGGCAAAAGCATCTGTAAAAAAAACTGAAAGTGCTATGGACACGTTTTTTAATAGTCTGCAGTATGCAGAAATAACATACATAAATTTCGTAGTAATCGATAGATATTTAGAAGAAGCGTCAAGGAGATTTTTAATGAAAACATTATGGGGAGGGGGTATATTTTTGCATGATTATGTAATCACAAGGCATAACAATATAGTGAAATCTAATAGATAGCTTTTTATATTTTTGTTCTTTTAACCCTTTGAGGCGCAACTCTCTCCCAATGCTGAAAAAAGGGCAGACATTGCCATCGCTCGACTTAACTACCAGCAAGATGGCGGACGATCGAAACGTTCATCCCGTGCCACAGATCTAGAGACCCTTTTTTGACAACAGCTGGCTGTGCCGGCACAGCCAGCTGTCATCAAAAATTGATCTAGAAAATAATCTATAATTTTTATTTGCAAGAATGTATATTAACACGAAATTTCATTTATCAATTTAGTTTTCTTGCATTAGTAATCTATTATCATATACGCCCAAGCGTTTTTTTATTAAATGATTAAAACATGAATTTTAATGTTTAAAACTTTATATTTAATGATTAAAAGTCCATAGTTGCTGCAGAAACTGGGGAAGTTTGATAATTAAAAACTTTATGTTTTTAATAATATTTTTGAATCTGTCTAATCCACGGAAGAATTTTAATAATTAAATGATCTTCTGTAAAATATTAAAACGTATAGTTCCATGGTCGGGTGCTGCAAATTTTTAATTATTGAAATATGAAATTTATCTGGAATGCTGTCTAAGTTCAGTCTATCCAGAGTTAAGTCTATAGAGAGAAGTTAAGTCTATCCAGATTAATCTATTACTTAGCTTATTCAGATTAATATATTTAATGATTAAAAAATGAAGTTTAATGATTAAAAAATGAAGTTTAATAATTAAAACATGAAATTTAATAATTAAACTTCATGTTTCAATTATTCATCAACTATACATTTACACATCATTCTGAAAGTTATCCTCAGTTTCAGCACCACCGACCATGGAATTATATTTTTTTCTAATCCATGAAACTTCATGTTTTATTTATTAAACATAAAGTTTCATGGATTAGAAAAAAATATAATTCCATGGTCGGTGGTGCTGAAACTGAGGATAACTTTCAGAATGATGTGTAAATGTATAGTTTCATGGTCGGGTGCTGCTAATTTTTGATAACATCTGTCAAAATCAAAGTTAGCTGGGAAAATGTCCCAACAACTGTATTTTTGATGAAGGGCTCCGTCATTTGGCTATTTAATGGACAGACTGTACATCATACTTCATTTAAAATAAGTAAAAAGCAAATACTATTTACATGCACATATTTGTTATACACACATGCGTCATTTCTCTCGGGACGTAATTCTAAAGCCGACGCGGACGAAATCGCAGGTAGCAGCTAGTTTATATATAATTTTGTGTGATTTTTCTCCCTAAAGGGTGGGCAAACGCCCACCTTTGCCCAAAAATGCCGGCGCCCATGAAAGTGAGTGAACTCATTATTCACGCTCCTTTTGAAGAACTGCTCTGAAGAAAGAAATTTTCGAAAAACTTTCAAGCAATATAATTTAAAGTCGTCATACTTGCAGCCACACATGGGCAAAACAATTGACCAAAATAGGCTTCATTTGTTGTATTCAATTTCATGTGCGAAGAAAGTTTATTGAAAGTGTCTTTTCTTCTTTTTTTTTTTTAAAAAAAAAGCTATACTTTGCACTTATTTGCAAAAATAAGAAATTTTCCCTTAAGTTCGCGAGTATTCACAAATTGCTTACATTTCGCATCTATTCGCAACTATTAGAAAATTTCCCATGAATTCGCATCTATTTCGTAAAAACGAAAATTCCGTGCTTCTATTTATAATTAATTATTTTTCCTCCTTTGCTAACGCATTTGCAACGCGCCTCACAATGGCACAGTGGTTACGTCACTGAAAATGGCAGATGGCTTAAGTGTGAAGGTCACGGGTTCGGGTCCCATCGCGCGGCTGTCGATCTAACGGTCCGGAGTTTTGGTAGGTTTTCTCCAGATGTAACGTGAATACGCGTTAGAACCCCTCAGAAAGTCCTCCTACCAAGGTACTCCCATCCTTGACAGATTACCCTAGTGTAGCGTTGCCATAATCACACAAACAAGCAAACATTTGCAACACTTCCGACATGTGAATCATCTCTCTTGTTTTTTTAAAGACACTGGGGCGGGAAAAATCACTTCGATTTTAGCTTCTCTAATTGGATTCATTATTCACAAAAACTACGCTAACTTACTTGCACCGATCTTCGCTGATTCCTGGCGGTGCCAAGTTACAGGCTTGTCCAAGCTGCGGTATGGCTCCGTTGATGCAGGTTATTGCTTCAAAATACACTGAAATCAAGAAGAATTGACATGCATTAGATCACTGAAATCAAGAGGCATTGACACGAATTAGATCACATAAACCAAGAAGAACTGACATGAATTAGATCACCAAAATCAAGAACTGACATGGATTAGATTATTGATATCTAGAAATCACTGAGTGATTTTTTGACTAATATCTCGCCCAGATTTTCAAAACAAAATACAGAGTGATCTTTTTTAAAGTGACAGTATTTGGAGCGTTCTGTAGTGCGATCTAATAGCCGAAATGGCACCAAACTTGATATTTAGACTAATCAAGACATGGGAAAAAGAATTCCGTAAAAAAAAAAAAAAAAAAAAAATTAGTTCCAAACAGCGGCATTTGTGGCATTTTGTGGCGCTGCTGTAGCTTACAATAACGAGAATTAGCATAAAACACGGGCATCAAAAAAAAAAAAAAAAAAAAATTGCAAATGTTGTGCGATGACAGCGCCAGTAATAGGGGCTATAAAAGCAAGTAGTAGACAGCTCCGACAAATAATCTCAGCTGAAGTAAACAAGCTCCAGTGGACATGCCTCTCACGTTACCGGAACGTGCGTTACTGTTGAAGCTGTATTACATGAATCAATGTAATGCATCCGCAGCTCTTCGGGAATTTCCGAACCAGAAAAAAATTACGAAAGGGGCCTTTATCGCGGAATGGTCTTAAGAAAATGATTAAGAAGTTCGAGGAAACGGGGTCACTGATAGAGATGAGTTCGGGCTCATTTTTTGAAGCCCGAGCCCGAGGACTTTTCATCCGAGCCCGCCCGAGCCCGAGCCATATTATTTAAGTCGGAGCCCGAGCCCGAAAATGCAGCTAAAGATTAAAAAAAATTCAATTACTTCATTGATAGAATACAATAAATTTTGCCGTTTGTGCAAATTAAAGACAAATATAGTTGCAAACTCCCTATGCACTTTCTAATTCTTTGTATTCATCTTTTATCAAAAAATGTCGGATCTCATGACTAACTAAGGAATATAAACCGCGGTTCTAAAATACCCAAAGAGCTTCACGCACCTTCTAGGCGCCCGTGCCGCTATTTTTATTTGTTTATTTATTTATTTATTTTTTATAAGTGCTTTTATTTTCCTCACAAATCACTTTTTAAAATCTTTTTCAAGCAGTATGTTCAATAAAGGAGAAATTTTTCATGAGCCCGAGCCCGCCCGAGCCCGAACACAATTGTGAATTTCAGAGCCCGAGCCCGGTTCGGGCCCGGGCTCGGGCTCGGGCTCGGGCTGAGCCCGTCTCATCTCTAGTCACTGACCATTCGCGCTGGGAGGAAACGTAAACCACTATCAGAAGATGTAATAACTGATGTGGCAACTGGAATTGTCGAAGGATCGCTTGGAACAATTGCTGGTACTAGCAGCAACCGACAATTGGACATTAATTATTCCACGGTATCGAGATTTTTGCGAAACGTTATTGGATTTTACCCCTACAAAATCAGCCGCCTGCACGAACTAAAACCAAGTGATTATGATAAGCGAGTGACATTCGCTCTATCGTTTTTTGTCAGGGTAGAAATTGATGATGCTTTCCCATGGAACATTCTGTGGGGAGATGAGTGCCATTTTTATCTCAATGGGTCCGTAAACACATAAAATAGCCGAATTTGGGCTTCTGGGCAGCCCTACACCGTGAACGAAATTCCATTAAATTCCCCAAAAGTCACTGTTTGGTGTTGTTTCACAGCCAAATTCGTAATTGAGGCATTCTTTTTTGAGATCATCACTCCGACAGGACCCCCAAAACGTGCACCATAAATGCAGAAAGGTACCACGAAATGCTGCAGACGTTTGTTATTCCACAACTTCAGCAAAGAAACAGTCTCCAACAGACAATCTTTATGCAGGATGGTGCTTCGCCACACATTAGTAATAGGGTAAAGTAGCTGTTGCTCCAAAACTTCACTGATGATAGAGTCATAAGTCGCAGTTTCCCAGTTGCATGGCCGCCTCGTTCCCCTGACCTCACGCCATGCGATTTTTGGCTCTGGGATATTTGAAATCTCAAGTTTATGTTGGTGGAGTATCAAATTTGTCTATTCTAAAAGACAATATAACAAAGACAAAGCGGAATATTCCTCGTGATATGTTACATACGGCTTTGGAGAACGTTGCGCTCAGAATGCACGGTGTTATTTCTGAGAACGGTGCTCACATTGAATGTGGTCTAAATTCCTCAACAGGGAAGTTAATGTAGTAAATAAACATTAATAATTTAACTGTACGATTGTATGTGTTAGTATTTTTCTTATCTAACATTTTATACATTGTACAGCGCCACAAAATGCCCAAGCGGCGCTGTTTGGAACTAATTTTTTTTTTTTTTTTTTCACGGAATCCTTTTCCCATGTCTATCAAGTTTGGTGCCATTTCGGCTATTAGATCGCGCTACAGGGCGCTCCAAACACTGTCACTTTAAAAAAGATCATCCTGTACTCGAATTTTTTCGGCTTTTTCCACTTTGCTTCTGTGTCTTTACAAAACTAAATGTAAACTAATACAAAAAACCAAGGGCGGATAAAGGAGGAGGTGACCGCGCCCCCTAAGAAAAAAGAAATTAATGTAAAAGACCCTATTTTACTTCCGTAAAATGGATGTATATGTCAATCTTCTATCTAACTGCCCCCAACGACAAACTTTCAATAATCCGCCACTGCAACAAACTTCAAGAATTACAGAAAATATTTCTTCCCGTAGAAAGTATGGTCGCACACGTAGTCTGCATAAATTAATAATTTCTCAGGGGAAAACACGTTGAAATAACGTTTTTTAACTGTTTCATTGACAATGGTTTGTTCAATCATTGCATTCAAATCAAAGAACGTTAAATTAATCTTGCAAAAAATTCCTTATAGCAGTGCATACCAATTAAAATGTACTTCCTCTCCTGAGACACCCAGAAGCTCGGTCCTCGGTCACATACATACATTCTTACATACATTATGTTATTCAACTTTGGATGTTTATAAAGGTCTTCGGCTTTAGGGAACCATATTTTCAGTCCCGTGTGAGGCTGTATTGCTGGTTTCTACTGTATTATTATTATTGATATTACTACAGTAAAATAAAAATTTCAGTAAAACGGTTTTCAAGGGACCTAGATTAAAATCGTATATCTGAAAATTCGTTAAAGTCAAATTTTGTCATCAGTTGATGATAGAACATTATTCTTTTAATAGAAATATCTTATTCATTAATCTGAATTATTCAAAAAGTTAAGTTCGTTGTACCGAGATTTTACAATATTATTAAAACAAAAACAAAAACAAAAAACCTGTGTGCATCTCAAAGTTTAAAAATGCAGTTTCAGCACAGTGCAACACAAAATAAATCAATGACTGCCTATACACACCTACTCAAAATAGTATTTGGGTTTAAGCGAAATTCCCCATTCTAGTTTTGTGAATAACAAATTTGTTTTTCAATAAACATAATTTGTAAGAAATGTGACAAGTTATTTTCTTATGTACTGCGTAATTCACTTTTTTAAAATGAAGAACAGTACTTCATATATAAAATCGACATCATTAATTTGCCTTAGATCCGAAAACTTTTTTAAGAGGTGCGCAATACATAATTAATCGATCACTGAGATTTAGACATTTTTTTTTTTTTTCATTTTATGAGGAAAATTCCTGGCTCATTTTTCTGCATTTTTTTTTTCGTGTAAAAAAAATGTGTTTGAACTCAACTATCCGATGAAGATTCAATCATGGATGCTTTTTTAACATCGACAGGAGCGGCCCTAGGGTAGTAGAGATGAGTTGGGCTCATTTTTTTAAGCCCGAGCCCGCCCGAGCCCGAAGACTTTTAATCCGAGCCCGCCCGAGCCCGAGCAATATTATTTAAGTCGGAGCCCGAGCCCGAAATTTCAGTTAAATATAAATAAAATTCCATAAAATTCAAAGAAGCAATTCATTGATAGAATACAATGAATTTTCCCGTTTTTGCAAATTAAAGACAAATATACTTGCAAATTTTTAATGCACTTTCTATCTCTTTCTATCTATGTTTATGAAATAATGTCCGATCTCATGACTAACTAAGCAATATAATCCGCCGTTTTGAAATACCCAAAGAGCTTCACGCGCCTTCTAGACACCCATGCCGCTATTTTTTTTAAGTATTTTTATTTTCCATATGAATCACTTTTTAAAAATATGTTTCAAGGAGTATGTTCAATAAAATAGAAATTTTTCACGAGCCCGAGCCCGCCCGAGCCCGAACGCAGTTGTGAATTACAGAGCCCGAGCCCGGTTCGGGCCCGGGCTCGGGCTCGGGCTTTCGGGCTCGGGCTGAGCCCGTCTCATCTCTATAGGGTACCTGGGGCTTCCCTGTAAACGTAAAAAAAGGCGCCCTTTTTTATTCTCCAGATCAAATTTCTCTCAGTTTTGAGTTCGAAATAGCGCCCCTTCGAATATGGCGCCCTGATGCGAGGCTTACCTTGCTTACAGTATCGGGTAGCCCCTGGGCATCGAACACAAATTAAAAAAGATAAGACGAATCTTTTCTATCACCGTCCATTATAAAAAGCAGGAAATAATCTCTAACTTTTACAGAATATTTCACCTCTCAATATACTTGTTAAAGTCTTTGTTAAAACAGAACGTTATTATATTCTCATACACATACAAAAGTACACACTCACAAAACTATCTCTAAACACATTCGAAAGTTTTTTTTAACACATGTAACTTTTTCTTCAGCCAAATTGAGCGAATCTTATGCAAAGTATTTGGCAAACTATAACGGATAAATATCATGCGGAGCTGTAAAATTAAAGCAATTTTAAGTACATATGTGCAAAAGATCACTTTTTGTCTCAAATATTGTTTTAGTTAATTCTATAAAGAAATGTGTAAAATTTCAAGTTTAAATATCGCAAAAATTAAGAAAAAATATTCCCGAAAATTAAAATGCTATTCCATCCTTTTCAATTGATTGCATGCTGTCATGAACTTCAATTACTAATTTATGTTTGAATACATTACAGGTTCTAACATACACGTGAAAAATTATTGCCCAATGACCGTAATACATTGACTCATGAAATATGGACCAGAAGAACATCTACAGTCACATCTTCTCAAAGATGGAACTGAACATGTTAACTTAGCGTTAAACAGTAGTATATATACTCAAAAAAAGATCATGTCAGAAAATGTTTTATAACATATGGTTTCCAGAGGATTTTCCTTTAATTAGAGTTTTTTTTTAATGTTAACATTTAATTATTTAGACTAGAATGTTAACGTTTAATTATTAGAAATGTTATACAAATGTAATTTATAGTTAGTACGGCATTTGCTGCTGCTTATTTTAAGTCTGATATACAGGATGTGATCTAGGCTTTTATTCCATAACTATTGATGATAGGCATATACAATAAATTACAAAGTTACTCAAAAAAGTGTAAAGAATTTTATGGTATCAATTAAAATTTTCAAGAGATTAAATCTAAAAAAATAAAAAAATTAATTTTTATACGGCCCACGTACAAAACAATTACCAATTAGTAAAATGTGCCCCATGCATTAATAAGGTGATATACAAAATTACAGCCTTTAATTTATAAAAAATGTCGGAAATATGTAAATAAATAGATGCTGACTTAAACCACTTTCTAAGGGCTCTCGAAGGGGAAAAAATTCACGCCAAATAATCGCATTTCAGGGGCTATACACAAATTACGAAAGAAAATAGTGATTGCATAAATACATAGTACTTCTGCTATTATTGGTATCGTATAGCCCCTTACCAAGTTTGCTTAAGCGTACCTTTGGGCATTTTTTAAATTAGGGATGCAACGGATATCCGGCAAACATACTGCATCCGGCCTCTCCGGCAAATATACCGGATAATTGGCAGTAGCCGGATATTACAAATATCCGGCAGTACATTCGTCCTAAAATTATGTACAGAGAAATAACATCAATAAACATAATAAATGAATAAATTCAAAAAACTGCAATAGTAAAAAATGCGAAAAACAAACTTTTGTGAAAATATTTTTTTTGTGTGTATTTTTATCATGTATATGGGGGGGGGAGAGTACTTCTATCTTTTTTTAAGACTGGAGTAAATTATTGCTGGAAGAGATTATTGTACAAAAACAGTGTTTTTCAATCTTGGTAAGAATTCCGCTACCTTTTTTTCCACCATCAATTGACACTGCTTATGAAAATAGTGTACTTGCTGTAGTACTGCTAGATGGTGAGAAAATGTCACTCCCCCTTAATTTTGATAAAGTAAGGAAATTTGTTACATTGATTTTCCAACAGTTGAATGGAGATGTCTTTCTTTCTAGAACTTTCTTTTAAGGTATTTTTCTAACTCTTGAGGGAGAATATCCATGACATTGTCATTTGTATGACTTTAACTGCAGTAAAACTGGAACTCAATTCATGGAAACAATCCCAAAAGGATGTCTGATTTTTGAATTGAATTATTTCTAACTAATGAGAAAATTTAAAGAAAAAAGTAATAGCTCAATGATCTACGAAAACTAGTGAAAATAAAACAAAACAGAAGAAAACATACTACTGCCGGATAACCGGATATCCGGCTGAACGTTTGGCCGGATATCCGGTATCCGGAGAAATTGATATCCGTTGCGTTACTATGATGAAAGGCTAAAATTTTGTATATGACCTAATTACCGTATAGGGCACCTCTTACTAACTGGAAATTTTTGCATGGGGGGGCCGCTAAAAATTGAAATTTTAGATTTATTTACATTTAATCTCCTGAAAATTTTTATCGCTACTATACAATTCTGTACCTTTTATAAGTAACTTTTTAATTTTATATGTTTATGATCAATATTTAACCCTTCGAAACGCAAGCATTTTCACATCAATATAGAAGACCAACTGGATAGACTGCCTAACGCTGAAAAAGTGCAGCCGTGTATATCGACCGCCATGTTGTTAGTAGTTAAATGGATCGATGGCAATGGCTGCGCATTTTCAGCTTTGGGATCAGATCTAGAAACCCTTTTCTGATGCAGCTGGCTGTGCTCGTTCACAGCCAGAGTCAAAAAAGGATCTCTAGATCTGTGGCACGCGATGAACGTTTCGATCGTCCGCCATCTTGCTGGTAGTTAAGTCGAGCGATGGCAACGGCTGCCCTTTTTTCAGCATTGGGAAAGGGTTGCGCCTCAAAGGGTTAAGCAGCAAATACCTAGGTCAGCGTCCTTGGGGCATCCTATGTTGACCGGAAGTAAAGTTCCCGCAGCCCGATTCGTATTTTAGACTGACTGTATGCAGCCAAAAGCAGAGGACCTGATTCAATAAAATTTTAAAATATTATATCCCTTAGTCATCTTACTTTGTTTCTTAGGCATGTTTCCGAGAAGTTGATTCATGCAAACTGATTCAAATGTCCGGTGCATGGTATCGAACTCGTCAGACACCGATGACTCCAGAACACATCGTGATCGGAACGTTTCCACGCAGCTTTTCTCTTCTGAGAAAATCCTGAAAAGCATTGGATGAGGTTAGCACAAAAAACAAAAAAAACGAATTCTATTTATCATAAAGAAAAGAAAAGGAGACAGTGAAGTACGTAGTGCATACCGTTTAGTATGAGTAGCAAGATCTGGTTAGTCATAGTGTTAGTGTGAGCTGTCAGTGATGAAAAATGTAAACCCAGGAATTTTCTATGTAGCCCAGTACGCACGCACCTTAGCAACAAGTCGAACGACATGGTGTAGACAGAGCCTGATTGTGACCGGCTGGGGCTCCGAGCATTGATGAATTTGGGGGCCTAAATCTATGAAATTTGCTTAATTTTTCATAAAATTTTGATATAGAAAAGAATATTTCAGAACAACATTTGATATTGTGGGCCCTTTCGAGCCGGGGGGAATGGGCAAAGTCCCGATTTGCCCATGCGATAATAAGGCTCTTGCTGTAGAAGACAGTCGCTATACAATGTCACGTGTCTGCGCTACCGAAATCATAACGGGACGTCGCAGATTTAGTTTTTTCATTAGTGTTACCAATTTACAGAAATTGTCGCTAAATTTGGCGACTTTTCATGGCATTTTGGGATTTGTCGCTAAATTTATCAACTTTTACAACTGATCTTATAACTTGCGTCAAAAAATATCTGGCAACACTGTTCGTATATTTTCTTGTCGCCAGGGTAGCATTGATTGTGTTTGGATTATTTATAGCCTTTATAAACATTCTTTACGAAATGGCTGTTTTATTAAATTTAAAAAGAAAGTAGTGGGTCTTAAAAGAAAAAATGCCAAATTTAAGTACTGTATCTTCCCAAGTTATTCATTGAAATGGGGGTATTTAACCCTTTGAGGCGTAACCCTTTCCCAATGCTAAAAAAAGGGCAGCCGTTGCCATCGCTCGACTTAACTACCAGCAAGATGGCGGACGATCGAAACGTTCATCGCGTGCCACATATTTAGAGACCCCTTTTTGACGCAGCTGGCTGTGCGGCACAGCCAGCTACGTCAAAAAAGGGTCTCTAGATCTGTGGCAAGCGATGAACGTTTCGATCGTCCGCCATCTTGCTGGTAGTTAAGCCGAGCGATGGCAACGGCTGCTCTTTTTTCAGCATTGAGCAATCTATCCAGCTGTTCTCGCATTCTTCCATTTTTCAGCAGATGTCAGTGCTGTTAAAAATAATCATGACTATTTTTTTACGGGAAATGACGTGCTAAAAAGCAAAGCATTCTCGTGGAGATATGTCACTCGCAACTATTTTTATAGAAATCAAATCTATTCTTCGTGACTGGCAACAGTCTAAACGTCAGAGTTGGGTGTTCCCAGAGCGGGAACACAGCGCGTTAAAGGGTTAAAGCAAAAAACCTCTCTGTTACTAAAAATTTAATTTATTAATTTAAAAAAAAAACTTACACGCAAAACTCATCCATCTCTATTTCAGTTTTCATAAATGGCCGTAAAATGTTAGGTCGGTATTTCAGACATTCCAGCTGCGCCTCCGCCGAGCAATTGAAGCTCGCTGAAGCATATGCAATGGCACCTGAATATAAGGAAAACAAAAGTGTGGAATGAAAAAATAAACATCAAAATCAAGAGTATTGTTTTTTATTTTCTGGAGGTGGTAGGGGCTTTCTTTATCTTTCTGTACACACCAGTCCATGACAAGATTTGAATCGGACTCTGCCAAGAAATTAATGTTTACCCGGCGCCGTGAACGCAGCCAATGCCATTCTTTAATGCTGTATGCTGAAGGGCAGTTAGGAGTACCGCTTGATAATTCCACTGAATGTTTAGGCTTTGGAAGGATTTTTCCGTAAGCGAAAAACAGTGTTTGAGGAAGCCTCTGTGATCGGGTGACTGTTATAAATCGAATTATTGCTTGTTATTTCCTGTGAGTTGTGCGCAGCAGATTGTTTTTATGAGTGTCGGAATATGAAAGTGTACCCATGTGTAAATGTTCACAGTGTGTCTTTTTGTATGAGCGGTCAGTGGCTTTCGTGAGAAAGTTTACGTAAAAGCTGCAGAGTCCAGATTTCAAAAATTCTTGTTTACGAAAACAACATCTGTCGCTTAGCAGGTGTTAAATCCAGGTGCTAGCCTTGAAGGTGGAGATTTAAAATTTTAATATTTTTATAAGAAGGGGTGAAAGGCCAGTAAAATTGAAGGGAGGTGCCCTAAGTGGAAATCTAGCCACTGGAGACGAGATGACGTTTTGCAGTTGAACGAGATTTGTAGAAAGGGTTTTATGAATGAAAAGGAAAGGTTATTTAAGTTGAGGACGGAGAGGAAAACGGCAGATTTTCTTAGAGTTCTTTTTAGGATTTTCGCAGATTTTTGTATAGTTCTTTTAGGTTTTACAGATTTAATTTTTTTTTTGAGTGTACGAGGATCTTAAGGATATTTCAGGATGAGCTGGATTTGATTGTTAGTCGAATTTCTGGAACCAGTAAAGTTGGTGTTTCGTCCTGTCAACTGGTCTGATCAGGGGAGATTTCCACACACATTGGACCAGTGGACTAGACGCTAGCATCTCATGCACAGCAAAGAAGATTGATTCGCAGTGAAACTATCTATGGCCGATTGCTCAGGGGCACCAGATTTAAGATCTGGTTCTCGAGCGAAAGGATGGGTTCTAAACTCGTTCCTGACAGTGATTCGTTTTGTGTTACAGCATTTAACCTAGATTTTAACCCTTTGAAGCGCAACCCTTTCCCAATGCTGAAAAAAGGATAGCCGTTGCGATCCCTCGACTTAACTACCAGCAAGATGTGCAAGATGTGCCCGCGCACAGCCAGCTGCGTCAAAAAAGGGTCTCTAGATCTGTGGCACGCGATGAACGTTTCGATCGTCCGCCATATTGCTGGTAGTTAAGTCGAGGGATGGCAACGGCTACCCTTTTTTCAGCATTCGGCAATCTATCCAACCGTTCTCGCATTCTTCCATTTTTCAGAAGATGTCAGTGCTGTTAAAAATAATCGTGACCATTTTTTTACGGGAAATGACAGGCTAAAAAGTAAAGGATTCTCGTGGAGCTATGTCACCCTGCAACTATTTTTATAGAAATCAAGTCTATTCTTCGTGACTGGCAACAGTCAAAACGTCAGAGTTTGGTGTTCCCAGAGCGGGAACACTGCGCGCTAAAGGGTTAAGATAAAGGGGGAAAAAAGAAGACGAAACGGTAGGAGATATTGCGTGGAAAATTTAATTAAAATTTCTGCAATTAAAACGAGCTATCCTCAATATGTGCACTGCCAGCTCTGGTTATTAAAAAGAAGATTCCACGAAGTTCTTGAATCCAGAAAAGAAGAAACAGAAAATTTGTAGAAATTGCAAAAATCCTGAATGAATGTATTTTGTAATGTAAATTTGTATCATATGTATATGTAAGAATTTGAAATTTTGTATTGTATTGTATTGTACGTAAAAATTTGAAATTTTCCATAAATCCCCGTGTCGTCGGCTGTTGTTCTGATGTATAGTAGTTGGAGTGCAGGCAATTTTTAAGACCGTAAACCAAGAAATGTAAATGTAAGTGCCAAAGGCGGGAGTGTATGGCCTTTAAAATGTGATTTTAGTTAACCATTTCAGAAATAATTTCATTTTCCACAATATCAAACTGGATAGTTAATAAATATTTCGTGTACGTTAAGTGTTTGTTGCATTAATCATTTTTCAACGGGTGCCTTACAACTCACTAGTCCAGCAGTGATTTTTCCGCTGCAGCGAAAAACCCGCGCTAAAAAGCAAATAGCTACAACTTACCGATTGCCACTAGTCCTAGGATGAGCTTCATCTTGTCCAATGTGTTTGCTCCCAAGAAACGAATCGAATGCCACAGCCTGTCACTCTTTCGTTTTGAGCCAGAACTTTTTGCTTGCGAGTTTGGGAATGCAAGAGACGGGTGCTGTTTTGCAATGGAGTAAGAGTGAAAGCGAAAGAGAGAGGACAAAACTCGTTTGCTAGTGAACATATTTTTTGAGAATAGATTTGATTTCTATAAAAATAGTTGCGGGTGACATAGCTCCACGAGAACCCTTTACTTTTTAGCACGTCATTTCCCGTAAAAAAGGGTGACGATTATTTTTAACAGCACTGACATCTTCTGAAGAATGGAAGAAGGCGAGAACAGCTGGATAGATTGCCCAATGCTGCAAAAAGGGCAGCCGTTGCCATCGCTCGACTTAACTACCAGCAAGATGGCGGATGATCGAAACGTTCATCGCGTGCCACTGATCTAGAGACCCTGACTGTGCCGGCACAGCCAACTGTCGTCAAAAAAGGGCCTCTAGATCTGTGGCACGCGATGAGCGTTTCGATCGTCCGCCATCTTGCTAGTAGTTAAGTCGAGCGATGGCAACGGCTGGGCAATCCATCCAGCTGTTCTCGCATTCTTCCATTTTTCAGCAGATGTCAGTGCTGTTGAAAAGAATCGTGACAATTTTTTTTTACGGGAAATGACGTGCTAAAAAGTAAAGGATCCTCGTGGAGCTGTGTCACCCGCCACAATTTTTACAGAAATCAAATCTATTCTTCGTGACTGGCAATAGTCAAAATGTCAGAGTTTGGTGTTCCCAGAGCGGGAACACTGCGCGTTAAAGGGTTAAAGTTCAAAAAAATGCTTATAGCATATGTGAATATTCCAGCCAACAACAGCTCAACACTACTTTCATACTTTGATGTTGGGGAAAAATGATGATGCAATGTGGATATTCCAATTCCAGCGAACAGTTTAGTTTTAGCTGGAGGTCAGTGAACGGAATTGTACATCTGGGCCGCCCAGAGCATTACTCACGAGCGAAACTTGACCTTGACCTTCCTCGCTTGTCTCCTTACCTGGATAAGACACAGGCAGGCGAGGTAGTGCTGCAAACGGCTGTGCTCTTCATTTAGGTTAGGAGTGTTTTTCGTGGGCAGCACATTATTCTCTCGGAGTGATGAAGTGGATGTTCGAATCGTTCATTATTTTGGGTAAGTAACTTTTCTGCGTTTTTATAGAACGGAGAGCAAGCACAGTGCTAGATATAATCATGCTTACTAAGAAATATGGATGGTGTGTTTGCAAATTCTCGCTTGTACCATTTTTATGAATGCTATAGAGTGCAAGTCCAACCCTCTAGAAACTTTGGCACATTCCAGAAAAGTTGGAAAGTGTTTTCGATTTCTGTTTGTCCTTCTGTTCGTTCTCGAATCCCGTAAATATGAATCGATTGTCATGAAATTTATACAGCTTATTGACATGCACCCTGTTTAAAAGATAGTTTTCTATCAGGAAGATTCGGAATCCCTTCAATACATTAACCGTTTGACTGCTATCCATGAAAATCCTCATACACCCTCCAATAAAAGTATTCGAGCAAGAGTGAAATTTCCTATTTTTGATTTGCGAAAAATAATTGAGTTTTTGAAAAACGCACAACTTAATAGAAATATGGAATGTCATATTTTTGTCATATTTATTATTAGCCTGACTCATATTCTATGATAAATAATTTTTAATATACGAAACCAACGTAGGAAATTTCTCTCTTGCTCGAATGCTTCTTTTGGAGGGTGTACATTCCAAAAGCGCAATAACTCTGCATAGCAGTCAAACGGTTAAGATCCAGCATCATTGAAAAAATTGCATTTCAGAGACGTTTATGTATTTAAAAAAGAAAAATATATATACTATATTAGTGAAGTTTATAAAAAAAAATCTGATGTGTCCAACACATGACTTCCTTGCACGTCCATTAGGTCAAAAATATTTTCGACGCACTTCCTCTAAATTTATTTGTTTGAAAGAGATAAAATATCAATAATAGTAAGGTTTAGCGATTTCTAGCCAAATATTTCGATATCGCCAAGCTGAGTTCAATTTGAAAGATTTCCTTCTGACACTTTATTTGGCGATATTTCACCAAAAGCCGACAAACTTGAGATAGTCAGCGAGATCTTGGGGATAGCCAAAGTAGTCATTGACCACAGACTTTCAATGAATTGAATGCATCCATACACCTTAATGTATTTAAAGTCATTTGGCTCACCCTCTAAATAAATTCCCAGTCGATCGCTGTCAAAAAAGATATTGAAAACAGTTGGATATTATAATATAGTTCTAAAGACAAAAGTTAAAAATTCTACGGGTTAAAGTTTTAGAGTTATACAAAATACGAAATAATTTTGGCGGCCAAATTTGGCGATATTTCGGCGAAACTCGTCAATGTCGACGACATTTGGGGAGATTTTAAGCATGGACCAAAAAAGACAGATTATCGCCAAATTTGGCGATATTTCGCCAAAACTCGCCACGAATGATGACAAATGGCGATACTTTAGGCATGGACCAAATGACTGACTATCGCCAAATTTGGCGATATTTCGCCAAAACTCGCCAAGGTCGAGGACAGACGGCGAGATTTTGGGCATGTACCAAACAATGACTGTCTACAGTTGTATTATATTGAAGATGTCCATAGACATTAAGGTACTGAAATTCTTTTCGGTGGTCCTGTAAATAAACTCTCCAGTAGATTGGAACCAAAAATCGAGATGCACAACTAGATGTTACAACATTCTTATATATGAAATTTCATAATAGTTTTTTAGATTTGAGAGTTAAATATGCACACACGTACACCAAAAGTCGCCAATCTTGGCGGCTTTTGGCATAGTTCTTGAGGGAGGCACGTGACCGTGGTCGGACCATTACCTAACTTATGTGGTAGGACGATATTGTGCTTGAAATGGATGAATGCCCCTAAAATTGCCATTGACCGTAATGTATTGGAAATCTTTTGAGTGTTCCTGTAGCAGAACTACAAATGATAAAGACACTTTTTTTAATGAAGAAATTCATTTTCTAACTCTTTACAGCATACATCACTTCTGAGTCGTTTGAAATAGCCCAATACCTCTAAAAAACGCTTTGATGAATTTCGGCCCATAGAGCGTAATGTATTTCGAATCTTTTGGGCGGTTCTGTAGATAAACTATTCAGTCGAATGGAATCGAAAGGGGAGGTGCACAACTAGATGTTACAACAATCTTAAATATAAAGTTTCAACATTCTACGCCTAACAGTTTTTGAGATATGCGAGTTTAATGAGTTTCGGCCCATTGAGCGTAATGTATTTCGAATGTTTTGGGCAGTCCTGTAGATAAACTATCCAGTCGAATGGAACCAAAAGGGGAGGTGCACAACTAGATGTTACAACTATCCAAAATATGAAGTTTCGACATTCTACGCCTAATAGCTTTTGAGTTAGGCGAGTTTAATGAATTTCGGCCCATAGAGCGTAATGTATTTCGAATCTTTTGGGCGGTCCTGTACATAAACTATCCATTCGATTGCCACCAAAAGGGGAGGTGCACAACTAGATCATAGAAGAATCCTAAATATCAAATCTCAACATTCTACGACCAATAGTTTTTGAGATATGCGAGTTACATACATACGTACGTACGTACGTACAGACGGCATGGAAAAACTGGCCACAGCAGACTCGCCGCTGGTCAAAATGAGTTGCAGACGCGTCAATATGATCGTGCATGCTAGCCTACGATAGGATGCATCGAAAAAAATTTTTAAATTAAATTTAGAGGTAGTCAAAATCGGTTTTTTTGTCGAAATTTGGCCCCCAAAATTTTTCGGGATCACATTACTTCCTTATACTACGTACAAGGAAGTAAAAATACTCTCCAAAAGAAAATAATGTACGTACCGTCAACAACTCTCTTTCAGGCCAACTAGAGGTCAACTAAAGGACTATGTTAGGTTTAGGCTCCAAGGTCAGAAATTAATATAAATACTTCAGCTTATTCGCTTCAACTTCTTTGCAGCAACCGTTGTAAAGACGCAGCAACAGTCGATTCTTCTTCAACAGTCGGCCATGGTTGCTTCCTGGCCTCCCTCCGTGATCCAATTCCCTGAAAGATACAGAAGGAACACTCAGTAAGCGGCGAAGGGTAGGGAAGGACGTGGGTAAAGACATCTTACGCTTAGGAACGCCTTACTGCCGTAATATGCATGTGCATTTCTTGATGTTTTCTAACATTGTAATGTTGACATATTATTTGGCTTTTTTTCAAGTCCAATGCTGGGCAGTGCTTAGAGACACAGTTTGTCTATGTTCAGATCATTGTTGGAATTGTTATGTTCATTTAGATTATGCACATTTAGACTGTTAATATGAAATTGTTAAAGCACTAATTTCTTGTATTGCATTGTTATGGCATACTATTTGACTTTTTTCTTGTCCATTGTTGGGCAATATTTTATCACATTTTTCGTATTTGTTTAAACTTAAAAATATGCTTTGTTAAAATTTTGGATTTATAATATCCGATTACTTCTTATTGTTTAACATTGTTTTCTTACATTTTTGAGCAGTATTTTATAATAATATATTGTTATTGCATAGTTCTTAACTTTCTTTTTGGTCATTGTTGGATAGCGTTTTATCACATTGTTCAGCTTTCTTAAACCATAGTTTAAGACTGTTATATCTCATTGCGTATCACTGTTTAATTCCATTGTTCAACATTGTAATGCTACATATTAGTACAGCACATTAAGATTGTGGGCGGTCGATTTTAACTTCTGGCTGCCGTAATGCATGTGCTTTTGTTGACATTTTTCGGAAATTTCTGCATCTAAAAGTGACCACGGTGAGTTTTTAAGAACTAAGTATGCATACAAGTGTTTCTGTAATTAAAAAGGGGGCTAATTATATCTAACAGGTATTTGTTTTAAGCAAAATTTAATACTCTACAACTTTATAAATTATATAATTAACTTAATTTCCGTTTTCGAGAAAACTTAGATGAACTTCAAGAAAGTTCCACTTTTGGTGATGTTTTCAATCGTAGAAGTCAATTCTACCTTAGCGATGGATGGTAACCTAGAACAGTAATACTAGAAAATAACGGAAATTATTAATACGTTAAAACCTTTGCCCCCAAATTATTTCCGATTTATGATTTTTTTAAATCCTTTCAGTGTAATTGCCCGTAGGGCAAGCGTGAAATATTCAGTCATGAGACAAATGATGAATGAAGAAATGAATACAACTACATAGTGTTTGGGCTTTTTCAAATTACCCAACACCCCCCCCCCCCCCAATAGGAAAAAATCAAATTATTACTGAATGATAAATCAGCTAATTGCTAAAAAGTTTTCAAGTTCGCTGGAACTCAATGTTTCACCTTGGTCCAAAATGCAATGGTACAACAAGAATATGAGAATGGTAAAACAAGCAAAAATATATAAGCTGATTCCAGATGTAAAATATACGAAATATTAAAGTAGCCCTCAAGAGGAGTTCAATGCTAACATTTAAATATTAAAATAAATTATTAAAATGTTTTAATTAATTTTGTATTATCTGAATAATAATGGTATCATTAAATGGGTATAGTGAAACATGAAATTACATGCCAGTTAAATGAACAATCAAAGCATGTAGAAGGTAGAAAATATCAATGATAATGCAAATAGCTTGATATTACTGAGAAATAATTTAGACTAACTTTTGCAAATAAAAGACAAAGAGATAATTCCAAATATAGTGAACAATATCGTTATGACATTAGACAGTGAGTATGATCAGTAAGTCAAAAAGCACAGTGGTCAATTAATAAAGCTTAACCCATTTGTGCCTGGATATTTTTGCGACTTTCTTCGATTTTTACTGATAACAGAAATAATAGATAAATTTCTGATGTCAACTTCTTGAACAAGGAATGATTTATTTTAAAATCATTTTGCATAAAAATCGAAATATCAACATCTTACTTGGTCATGTTAAAATATTGTGCGGAGTTGAGGCTCAATACTCATGAATAAAGGCTAGGAAAAATAAATAACGTTTTCGACTAATAGCGAAAATGCCGTCCCTACAAAGGGACGCTAGGCATAAATGGGTTAAGAGAAGATTTATTAGAGAATATACTGTTTGATACATTAAATACAATATGTTTGAAAAAAAAAAATCTACACAAATTTCAGATTACTGCATCTCTTTTTTTTTTTTTCTCCTACCCTCTTCTTTCAGGAGCGGTTGTGTATGCCTCAGCAACTCCAATCTACTCGGGAAGTTCATTGGCAGAGTGCGTGAAATACAAAGCTGATCACTCCAGACCGATTCTAGAAAGACAGACACAATTTTGCAGGTATCGTAAAACATCGGTGTTTACTGGGAAGCTAATACTAGTACTCTTATACATGTTTACTTTACAAATTCGGGTTGTACGTTCGTTATACCTACCTCTGTGCTCTCAGGGGGTAAATTAACAAATTCATCAAGCTCTTAGTTTAGCCGTATTCATAAAAGTATTGTCTTCCAGTTCTAGAAATATCTTTCATTTGCAGTATGTACGATGATTCTCGGGGTGTAGTCGCGTGACTAGTTTAGGCAGGGATGATGCCGTCATACATAATCAACAATTCCCTCATTCTTTTTTCTGTAAACAGTTGATGAAGCCACGGAGGACCTGAGATCCTTGAACGCGCTGCTAAAGTTTTCGAAGAAGGTTTATCACGTTCAACACTGCATGGTTGTTCCAGAAAAAAGCTCCCTTTTCCCGCGAGTTTTCGGTTAAATAACCCTGTTTCTGCAGTTCATCGCTAGAGGGCCAAAGACGGTACATTAATTTTAATTGGCTTAAACTTTGACTGACAGTTTCACCTGTCCATTGACTAATCAGAATTCGTATGATATCAAAAAAGGGTTTTGATGGTTCGTGCGTGTTACCCGTGCAACTCGAAACCCCGTAGCTACAAATTCTTAAAACGTTTTCTTTTCAAAATAATTTTTTTTAACCCATTAAACGCCGCTATGAGAATCAGATAGAAATTTTTAAATGTATATACATTTTTTACATACATTGCATGCCTCTATTATAGAACAGTTGAAATTTTTTTTAATTCAAAGCATTTAGGAAATATAGCACGTTCCCGTAGCGGGAGCTTAGGCGTGTTATGGGGATAAGTGTCTTTCTCAATTTTGGATACAGCAATTCCTTTTTTTTTACGCAAATGCTGCTCAAAACTGTATATATAAAGTAATTATTTTTGTAGTTGATACTATAATGTACGAAATAACCAGCCTGCGAAGTGCCAAACATTTCTTTATTGTTGAACGGTAGCAAGATAAATCTGGAAATGCTATGACTGATGACTTTGAGGGAAGGCTCAAAAAGGGCCAGGCACCGCGACCATGGGTCTATTGTATCATCCCCAAGCAATATGGAAAAGGCCCTACGAAAAGAGCCCAGTAGCAGATGCGAACATCAGCATAGACCTAACAGACATTTTGTGAAGCTCCCAGGGCTCAATGACATGGCGCCCAAGATGCTCAAACCTATAATCAGAGAAGTACTCACACTCACAGAGGATGTGTAAAGCAGTTTCCTCCTTAAGAAGACAACCCCGACAAGTGGATCATCGACAACCTTCATTATGTTAAGATGCCTTTTAAGGCAACAGTGCCCAGTTAACAGGCCAATAGCCCTACGGAGACTGGACCTGTTGAGACACAGAAGTTCCTTGCATCTAACACCAGGAAAGCCAAGATTGATCTCTTTGGCCTGCCTCTGGCCATTACACTTAAGCCAGCTGGAATACTGAAGCTTGCTAAAGTGGCTAAACACAGTATCCCTGTAACATTTACTCGAGATACCGAGAACCGGCTCAGGTCCAACAAAAAAAGAGCCAGAGCCCAACCTGGCAAGAGAATCCGCCATCTCATTACCAGGAATGCCAGAATGACCAGGAACCCAATACAGAGTAACTGGAAATGCTAACTAGTGGGAGGGCGCCAAAGCTCCCGCTGTGGGAACAAGAAATATAAGCGTTCATAACATTCCTTTATAGGAATCTATTCATGCAGGATTTTAAGAATGTTGTTCTTCAAGATGTTGGTTTTAAATATGCATTCTACTTGAAACATTTAAGTGACCATTTATTTTATTTTTTTTTTTTAGTTTTATATAAGACAGTCATAAAGACAAAATTTCACTTTTTTAAAAATTAGAAAAAAAACATTAAATTAAAATATATTGTTCCGATAAAAATATATAACACACCCTATAGTGTAAATGTTTATATAAAATGTGTATTTCGTAAATTGCGTTAAAATATTTTAAGAAAAAAAATATATAATAGATGTTCCCGTAATGGGAGCTTTTGCGCTTAATGGGTTAATGTAAATGGAAATATTTAACGAACATTAATCGAATTAAATTGTTTTTTTTAATCTATTTAATAATGAAAGAATTCACTAGCATGTATCTTTTATATATTTGTGTGAGCGTATGTGTTTTTTTACAACTGCTCTTTTCCGTCGATGTGTTATTTAATTTGTGGCCTTCCAGTTACATTTTCCATGCCACATACATTCTAGGTTCTTTTAAAAAACTATAATCTCTGGATTCTTTTTATAAAATATTTTTTTTCGAAATTGTCATGGCCACTTAATCCATATGGTGTAAAAACAATTATTTTCCCTTGTTAAAAGTCATAAATATCAGGTCCTTTTGGAATCGTGAAAAAATCAAAAAAAAAAAAAAAAAAAAAAAAAAAAAATTAGGCAAGTGCGAATATTTGGATAGGAGCACTACAGAAATGAAGTGCGAATATTTGGATAGGAGCACTACAGAAATGAAGTGCTCATATCCTAAGTTTACATAGAAATATTTTTCCAATACTTTATTTCCTAGATAATATCGATTTAAAATTCAAAAATTTATTTTCGAAAATTTAACTAATTTATGTGAAAAAAAACTCTAATTTTATCAATATGTTTGACTAAGAAATTTGCATGTATACTCTAGTCAAAAATATTTCTAAATTTGGTGAAATTTTGCATGTTGTTATATTTTATCGTTCGCTTTAAAACTTTTTGAGCATTATCTTTTTCCAATGGCTTAAGGTGAATTGATTTCATAATTTCTTCGCAGTGAATTACTGGAGGAAACGCAGTGTCTGAAGGACTGCCAAGACAGATGTGGCAATTTCACAGAAAAAATGCAAAATCGCAAAATCGAGAACCTGCAAGATGGGTATAACGCACTACACCAAATATTTTCTTTGCTATGCACGCAGGAAAACTTCACTAAAGGTAAAACTTATTCCGGTGTCTCTACTGTTTGGTATGTACGTAGGTTTAGACTATGTAGGTTCAGACAAAGTTCTATAATGCTCTAAACTTATTTAGATCAATTTTAGAGCATTATGAAACTCTGAGACAAGACGGAACGAGCATCCACATCTAGAGGTCTGCGCCGCTGCCGGGCATTTGTACCATCACGTCTACCACGTCTTGTTCATTGATTTTGAAGAAATCAGTTGTGAATTTATTTTGAAGAAATGAAATACAGCTCACATATCACTCATTTGCTGTAACAACGTCATAATTCGAAAAATCAGATGTGGACATTACATGATTTCCTTGTATTTTTAAATCATAAATATTTTAGGTGTGCTTCATCTAAACCGAGAAGCATACCAACTTCTACTGAGAATTTCATTTGAAAGCAATGCAATACTGCAATAATAACTAAGCATTAGCGATTTCTAGACTAACGTTTGAGATATCACTAAACTGTGTTCAATTTTGAAGATTTATTTTGGACGATATTTAGCCAAAAGCCACCAAATTTCCGATAGTTAGCGAGATTTTAGGCATTGCCCAAACAGTGATTTACTAACATATTTTTAATGAATTTAAGGTATCCATAGAATTTAATAAAAACCCTGAGTGGTCTTTGAGTGACCCTGAAAATAAATTACCCAATCGACTGCAATAAAAAAAGAGAGATGCACAATTACATGCTTACAATAGCTCTAAATACAAAATCTCAGCATTCTACGGTTAAAAGTTTCAGAATTACACCAGATCCGAAAATATTTTCAGAGCCAAATTTGGCGATATTTCGGATAAGCTCGCCAAGGTCCATGTCAGTTGGCGAGATTTTGTCATACCTCGAACAAAGCTAAATATATACATAATACATATTTAAGATGTCCATGGACTTTAATGCACTGAAATTCTTTTGGGTGGCCCTGTGAATAAATTAAAATCCAACCAAGAAAAGAAGGGGCACAAGTAAGTGTTACAACAATTCTAAATATAAAATTTCAACATTCTACAACTTATATAATAGTTTTTGAGATATGCGAGTTACGTACCGACATACAAACGTACGTACTCACAAACGACAAGAAAAAATCAGTCAACGTTAGGAAAACCGTTGTCAAAATTTACTCGCGGTTGGCCAGAATGGATTGTTCATCCATTATACGAACATACATACATGCGTACATTGAAAGGTCTCGCAAAAGCTCTTCAAAATACCTTTAGAGACTGCCAAAATAGATTTCTTTTTAATCAAAATATGCATACCAAATTTTTCGACATCGCTAAAATTCTTTTCACTTCGCACAAGGAAGTAACAATCATGATTTTTCAAGAAATTCTTTTGAAACTGAAGAAATGAATACGTGTTTACTGGCGTATTAGTTGCACTTTTTTTGCCAATTTATCATGGTGAAAGTCCAGGTGCGACTACTATGCGGGTAAATCTACTGCATAATATTGTACACTCTAATGCTAAAACATTACTAGTATTATGACAAGATAAAAAATTTTCCAACTATTTTCAGTTTATCGGCCGTATTAAATAATCTTTTCTTCAATTGAACACAAAAAAGAGGTACTTTTCTTTTCACAGTAATATTTTTATAAACGGAAATGAAAGTCAATGACGTGACTGCGACTTTTAAGCGGGGAAAGTATTTTCACAATTTTTTCTGCTTCAAATCGGTATTGCGATTATTATGCGAGGGCGACTATTACGCGAGCAAACATGGTATTCGCCAGGACGATATACTGCCGCTATTCCGTGAGTGAATTTTGAAATCTCAGAACTGACACTCTGTCAGTTCATATCAACTTAATCACCATCACGGCAGTTAATCGAGAAAAATATTTCGGATTTCGTACAAAAGTGCAACTACCACCCATAAGCGTAAAGTTTTCAAAATTATTGGGGGGGGCCGGGCCCCACAACCACTTATATTCACGTCAGTGGCGTAGCCAAAGGGGGAGGGGGTTAGGGGGTCATAACCCTCCCCCCATAAAGAATTTTTTGCCATACAAAATGTATATTCTTCACTCCCTTATCATACACCCGTACACATATATGTGAGTTGCAGAAGTCATAACCCCCCCCCCATGAAAAATTTATGGCTACGCCACTGATTCACGTACATATAACTTAGTTGCCAACTACTACGGAATATAATTAACCACTTTTTCTACATGATTTTTCGGCTTAAAATATAGCAAAATCTTTGTGATGCGCGAACGAGCCGGTTACTATTTTGAAAAAAATAATTAAAAAATACCTGTTTACAAAAAGTGGTTAGTTATATTCCGTAGTAGTTGGTAGCTATGACTTACTATATATAAGTGTAAATTATTGGAGGCACTCGATGAGTCCAAAGAATTCTATACCAATGTAAGGTAAGTATCCATGTTAGTATCTTCCTACCATGTTATAAGTTAAAAATACAAGCAAAGTAAAAAATCCAAAGGAGGAAAAAAAAATATTCGATGAGATAGTGCATTTTAGACACATCTGAACTTTTCTTCATTTCATACTTTACATTGCATAAACTGATTTTAATTAACCAGAGCCTGGCGAGGGCAGCTTAACATTTTATGTTACAGGGCGTCACAATGAATACTAAATCATGATTGAAATCAAAAGAAGAAAATTTTTAAAGGTACAAGTAAAGGTTTTTTTTAAACGTTTGTAAATGGCGTGAATACTTTTTTTTATGTTAGTATAAATTAGTTTTCTGTATTTAGTGATAAATTATTGGGTGGGCTCAGCCCCTATTCACAATTTATTGGGGGGGGGCTCGAGCCCCACGGGCCCATATAACTCTACGCCTATGCTACCACCTCAACTTTATGCTTTTGTAAAAAATAATGTGGAACAACAGGATGCATTCAATAAACGTAGTAGAAACAATGAATTGTAATGAACGCTGTACCAAATATTATTTATGTAACTTATTTTATGTAAATAATTTTCTTTATTTAAAAGTCAAAATCTCAAATCTGCCTGATCCTTTATATTTCCAGTGTATGTTGAAAATACAACTTGCTTGGACATCGTAAAATCTCAAATTAGAGGATGTTCGTTTGAAGCAGAGCTGACAGAAGACAGTAAGAACGCTTGCAAGTAATTATTGAGCATTAATTGATCTCTGAAAACCCAAGTTGAAACCAAACCAGTTAGTGTTTACTGTGCGTCAACGTCAAGAACATGTGAGTCAGCCGCATAGGGCGTTCCCTGCTTTTTTGTTCTTTCCAACATGTTAATCATATGTTAAAGTAATCTTTACCCTCCATCCTTGGAAAATATTCTGCTGACTCCCATGTTCGAGAAAGCATACTAATTTATCAGACAGAAGTGTGACTGCGGTAATAATTCCAAAATTGAAGTTTTTAGTATGCAATGAAAGCAACTGCACTCGCATTATTGCCAGCCAATGTTAATAAAACTTCGATCTTTCGAACATTACACGCAATTTTTTAATTGCGATGCCCTTAAAATTTACTTTCTGTCATTCCAGTCATTACTTTTAAGTACAAAAATTTCCTTTTTCTTTAAAGTATTTATATTTGTTCTTTATTTCTAATAACCTTTAACAAATAAAAGTGCGAAAAACATTTTTAAAAAATAAGAAAGTTTCAGTTAGATTTTTAAAAATGATACTGAAAAAAAGAAGTTAGGAGATTAGTAATACTTTACTAAAACGACCGTACAATTGCTCGTTTTTTGTGCTGCACATGCCATTCCCTCGCTCTTTTCGCATACGTTGAGCATTTTACGACCGGAAAATATTGGCGTTGACATTCGAAAATTTCGAATTTCTGTACCTATAACCGTTACCGCCACTTTCTTTACCCTTCACAGAATCCCGAGACCATACCTCTAACTATATCCAAAATCTCATCTCGATCGGCTAACTCTTTATTGGTGCATTTTTACTGCTAATATTATGTTAAAGTATTTTTGAGATGAGATTGATTCATAAAAAGAAATTCCTTTAGCTTATTACCTAAAATTATTAATTATTATTATTTATTATTATATAATACTTGTTTTAAAAAATCCTCAAATTTCTGGAGTTATCAGAAAGCAGCACAAATCATAGGTAAGAAAATAGTTTCCCATCGACATTTTAAAACTAATGGAGTTGGTGGGAAGTATACTTCCCACGGCCTTGTAAAAGATTTAATGGAACAGCCGCTAGAGCTTCATATACTGGTATAGCTTTTTTTTTTTTTTTTTTTTTTTTTTTATGACCACCCTATACTGTGCACCAAATAGCATATGTTTACGATTGTAGCTTTTCTACTTTTACATGCTGAATAAAAATTTCTTTTTCAGGAGAGCAGCAGATTACCTGAAGTGCGTCGATACCGTGCCCTTACGGACATGCGTAGAAGATGAGGTCGAAGCCAGGGAGGCGCTCTTCCGCGTTTCGTATTTCATGTATCGTAACGTTCAAGTGTCGTGTATAAAAATTCTGGCTCCCTGATATTTTGTAATGTTATTCGTTTTCCTGATAGCTTTAATTTTGCTGATGCCAGTACCTATGTGCGCGTTTTTAATGTAAAAAATAAAATGTATGTTAAGGAAAGAAATGTTTTTGTCAATCCTCATTTTAAGGGGGGGGGGGTGTCATTCGTAAAAAATGTTGCAAAATAATGTCCCTTGCTTTCAATAAAATTGATAATAATAATAATCATTATTATTATTAAACATTTTTCGGCTTTTTGGGGGGGGGGGGAGGGGGGATACCGGTCTCATAGTACCGGCACCGGGTCCCGGGGTTTTGGGAGCGCATAAGACCATGAAGCTGTTCGTCCGAATAATAATAATAATAATAATAATAATAATAATAATAATTTTAGTTGAATATATTTAATCTCTAATAATTTTTACCTCACTATTGGTGAGATGTGAATTTCCTGAAGAATAACTTTATTCCATCCTTCAACCTTTATGACAGGGTCGGCCCTGACCCCTCCTCCCCCAGAAAATCCTACGCTGCAGCAACCAGGAAACAGGATAATGTTGCATTCTGTCTCCCCTTATAATTTTTAGAAACAGTTTCAGTGAGTAAAGAATATTTGTAAATAAATGTTTATACAAACTTCAAATTCCTAAGTAAGCTTAATCTGAAATTTAAAAAAAAAATTAATTACAAGCTACTAAAAACCCATAATATTAGTTACGTACTCAATTTGAAAAAATTAATTTCGTCGAAGGTAAGCTTCTGAGAGCGAAAATGGAGCGAAGGTATGGAAATAGGCTGTAAGAAGGCCAGGCATTAAAACAAGAACTGGTTAACAACAGCAGCGGCCTGACTATATTCCTATTGTCCGTTTTTTGTGACGCACATGCCATTCCTTCGCTCTTTTCGCATGCGTTAAGCATTTTGCGACCTAACACCTAGTATCAAGGAATACAGTCAAACATAAAGTGACCATTTCTTCTAAACCGAAAATAAGAACATTTCTAAACCACATAATCGGGAGGATTAAAAATCAATTCCGAACCCCCCCCCCCCGGAAGAATTTTTTTTTTTCTGCACATAATTTGATTTTTTACTTTTATGAGAAAAATGAGTTGAAAAAATGTAGCAAATATGCAAATAAATTACGCCTATTATATAAACTTAGGTTTAAAATAATTTCATTGTTAATTTTTAGATAACTTTCCAAAACAGCTTGCTTTCTAACAATAACTATAGAATCACCATCCATTGTGATTATAGGTATGTTTTAATACATATTATAAAACAATCATTTTCATCAATAAAAACAAACTGGTGTTAAATACAAGTAACAAAAATTTTGTAAACAAAACAATCATTTCGTGTGAATTTCTTCTCAATTTATTTTAGATTCATTACATTCATTTATTTTTCATAAGGCAGGACTTTGGTGGGACAGGAATGGAAAAGCGGAACATTTTAGGGTTCTGTGGGGACAGCATAATACATAAACCGACAACATAAACCTATTAATACCTATTAATAGTTTTATGTTGTCGTATTAATACCCATAACCTATTATACTATACCATATACACCTTTTTTTGAAAAGGTGCATATGGTATAGTCAAAAACTATAACATGCCTAAATCGATGGAACACAGATAAGAATATGAAATCGTAAACAATTTACAATGTTATCTGAAAGTGTAAAAAACATTTGGCTGCTACAACAAAAAGCACTCAACACGAAAATGAGCATTTAAAAGATGAAATAACTAAAACTTTTTAAAATAGCACGCATAAGATAATCTACTTAACATCAGTACGCATGTTCACGTGGAAAACGTTCGCCCTTCATCAGCAGCAAAAAAAAAAAGCGCTTGCGATTGTGTGAACCTTATAGCCGCTGATGAAGAGCGAACATTTTTTACCCGAAACACACGTACTGACGTTAAGTAGAATTTTGTATGTGTGTTATTTCACAGTGTCGTAATTATTTCATTTGACTGCGAATTCGCAACTCTGATTGATTTTGTGATCAGGCCGAAAGAATCAAATCTTGCACAAGCTGCAGAACGAAAACGAAACGCCCTTCGTCGCTTCTCAAGTACAAACAAGTGGAAATCTTTTCGGAGAATTTTTGGTGCCTCTGCAATAAGGCTGCAAGAAACAGCGAGACGAGACGAGGACCCGAAAGTGACCCAGAACTTGTTTATCCATCTCGAATCACTCAGTAAAGTGAAAGTGAAACCGAACCAAGCTCTTCAATAAAAAAGGCCGTGCATAAATTAAATTGGATTATCTTTAGAACGATGAAGTTGGTGACACTGCAGTTGATTGCTACTTTCGGTAAGTAATGCTTCAGTGTATTGTTTACAAAGGAAGGGTGCGAGTCAGGGGCGGCCCCAGTGTACGTGGCGCCCCCCCCCCCCTTGCAGACGTGAGGAAGGAGCTCCCCTTTCATGCTCTAGATCAGTGCGAATCATCGAAATGGCGCCCCTTCAAATACGGCTCCCAATTGCGATGTTTACCTTGCTTACCGTGTCGGGACGCCCCTGGCGCGGGCATATATCACCGAAACATAAATTTCTTATTATTACAAGGTGGCCGTGATTGAAGTAGAGGTGTTTAGGATCCGATTCTAAGAAAACTGTTGGGCCAAACTGAAAAGATTTACAGTAAAAACTAATTAGACTATGGGGCTTTGATATAAAAAAATAATTTAAAAACATAGTTCGGATTTGTACCACCAAGGGTCAAGGTGGCGCTGTAAGATCTATTTTTGTAGTAAAATAAGCATAGAAAGCACGCAAAGTTAACAATTACTAGTAATTAGCATCACTGACATGTATGCGGTTCAATATGTCTGTCCAGATGTAATATTTTGAAGATGTCCATAGACATTAATGTATTGAAATTCATTTGGGTGGCCCTGTAAATAAATTCTCCTGTAGATGGGAACCAAAAATCGACGAGCACAACTAGATGTTACAAAAATCTTATATATGACATTTCAATATTCTACGACCAAAAAGTTGCCAAGCTTGGCGATTTTTGGCGCAATTCATGAGGGAGGCATGTGACCGTGGTCGGACCATTACCTAACTATATTGTAGGACGGTATTGTGCTTGAAATGGATGAATGTCCCTAAAATTGCCATTGACCGTAATGTATTGGAAATCTTTTGGGTGTTCCTGTAGCAAAACTATCGATGATAAAGTCACTTTCTTCGATGGAGACATTCATTTTGTATCCTTTGACAGCATATATCACTTCTGAGTCTTTTGAAGCAGCCTAATATCTCTAAAATACGCTTTAATGATTTTCTGACCACAGAGCTTAATGTAGTTAAGATAAATTATCCAGTCGAATGGGACCGAAAGGGGAGGTGCACAACTAGATGGTACGACAATCCTGAATATAAAGTTTCAACATTCTACGACCAATAGTTTTTGAGATATACGAGTTTGATGAATTTCGGCCCATAGAGCGTAATGTATTTCGATTCTTTTGGGCGGTCCTGTAGATAAACTATCCAGTCTATTGGGACCAAAACGAGAGGTGCACAACTGCATGCTACAACAATCCTAAATATTAAATTTCAACATTCTATGACCAATCATTTTTGAGATATGAGAGTTACATACATGGCATGGAAAAACTGGTCAAAATGAGTTGCAGACGCAATTATATGAACACTAGGAAACGTTATGAAAGTAACAAGGCGCCCGCTTTAATGATCCAGATCAAGTTTTTTCGGTTTGTGAGTTCGAAATGGCATCCCTTCGAACATAGCGCCCTGATGCGATGTTTACCGAGCCCCTGCTTACATGGTACATATTCGGAAAATGAGAACAAAAAGTAAATGCTGTCCTTAAAATTTTGCCGCCCTATTCTGGTCTATTTAGAAGTATGCTCCTTTCACCATTTAAGGAAAGTATTATAATCATGAAAAAATTCGACTTTGAGATTTCGATGTATCTGAACGTTTTGATGTATTCATTTATCCTATTTTTACCGTGATGAGTGTGTGCGTGTGTGTGAACGTGATAGCTCCTAAATGGTTCATTCGACTGAACTCAAATTTGGCATACTTATTATAAACCTCCCTCGCACGACCGGTATGAATTTTGGTAAGTAGAGGACGTATAGCGTTTTACGAAGCTATTAAAAAAGTTCTTACACATTACAGTCGCATTGACGCGTTTTCTTGATACGCTATCGTCTAAGTTCGATTGATCGCAAATCGGGTATGTATACTATAAGGTCACGACAGAGCCTGATTATGACCAACAGGGGCCTGGGGCATTGATGAATTTGGGGGCCCCCATCTGTGAAATTTGTTTTATTTTTCATAAAATTTTGATATAAAAAGAATATTTCAGAACATTTTATATTGGGTGCACTGTGCAAAGTCCCGATTTGCCCATGCAATAATAAGGCTCTGGGTCACGGTATAGATTTCGGTGGGAGTAGAGCTGATAGTTTGTTCATAGGTTTGCAAATAAAAAAAGGAATTTTTATACATTACGGCCTATGCACACAAATAGGGATGGACGCGAGAAAAAAAGCTGGCGTCTCGCGTCTCGGAATGCAGCCTTAAAGCTCTGTCTCGTCTCACAAAATCCCTATATCGTAATATTAAAAATGTCTGTCTCGTCTCGCAAATCGTCTCGCGTCCATCCCTAGGCACAAATCATTCAAAGTGCACTAGTGTCTAAATGGCGAATTCAAATACGCTCTAATTAGGTAAGTATTTTATAGGTCAACGTCACACAACTAGTGAATGATTCCATAGTAACTCATGCTACATTTTTTTAAAAACTGCATTTTTGAACATGGCGCAGTAATAAAAAATGCATTTATTTTCAATTCATGCCGATTACAATTGGTTTTCTTTTTTTCGATAATTCATTAAAAATCTTATGACTAATTAACTTTTTGAAATATTAATAAAAGTTTCTTGGTAACTCATGCTACCAAAAATAAAAATAAATAAAGACATTGAAGTATAAGCAGGAAAGTCAAAGTTGTATTTCTGCTAAAATTCTACTTCTTAAGTGCTATAATCTTTATGAAAGTTTGTATGTACCTTTCTTATCACTAAACATCATTTAATTGTGTATATAAAATTGGTTATTGAATTAAGATACTATATTAAGTGCATGGTAACTCGTGCTACAACATAAATGTGTGACTTCGAATAGTTGCTATTTTGATAAAATGAAACTTTTACACAAAATTAACTGTTGCTAACACAGCTACAACAATTCGGAATAATTTCTAACACAATTTATTAAAAAATAAAATTTTTTTTGATGGTCATGACCACATTCATATTCATTGCCATTGTGTGCCATTATGGTGCCATTGTGTGCCATTATGGCAAAGCTACACTAGGGCGATCTGCCAATGGTGGGGGGTGCCTTGTAGGAGGACTTTCTAAGGGGTTCTAACGCGTATACACGTTACATCTGGAGAAAACCTAGAACTCCAGACCGTTAGAACGACAGCCGGACGATGGTACCCGAACCTGGGAACTTCACACTTTGGCCGTCTACCATTTTCAGTGCCATAACCACTGTGCCATGGTGAGGCTGGTGGCATATGGAATTGCCCTGGTGTGTGTAGGAATTGTAGTTTTTTGTACAGGACTACAAAACGAATTCGTATGCATCACGATTCAAATTTATTTAAACGCTTGCTAACGATCAAGTGTTCGGAAAGTCGAGTGCAGTCACTTCAGATTTTTAAAAAAATTATCTATGCATTTTTCTTTTAGTGGCAGTTGCGTATGGTTTGGCGATGCCAAGTTGTACTCAAAATTCTTTGGCAGGATGCATGAAATACCAGGCCGACGACTCGAAGTCCATTATCGAAAGTCGCATGGAATTTTGCAGGTATTGTAAAAACTTTTTGAGCTAACTTGTGTGTAAAAATAAATTGTTCGTTTATGGGAAACTTAAATTTACACTGGCACCCATGTGATGTTTTGTAAGGGGGGAGAGGGCAAGTCAAGGGTTCTTCCCTAGAAAGATACCATATCTTAGTTTTGAACCACTTCTACGTTATACCAGTACGAGTACGTAAATCATAACGGTCATATGAGAGCTGATGGGGCAATGCCCCTCCCTACCCATATGCCCGCCCTATGCCCCGCCCGTGGCAGGCACTCTTATATGTTTATTTACAAACCAGTGTGCAAGGCCCGTTGGGAGTAGAAATACAAGGGTGCTATAAGGCCTTTTTTTTGGTAGCACTTTATTGTACACGATATACAGGGTGTTCCAAAGAGGTGGCAATCCGCTTTAATTCTTTAGAGATAGACAAAGTAAATTGAAAAAAATGTTCAAAGTAAGGTAGGAAAAAATAATTTTTTTTTTTCAAAAAGTGTTACTTTTCAAATTTGTATACAACATCGAGTTACATGTATGCGTGCGTGGAGACTTCTCGCAAAAACTTTCCGAAGTAGGAGATAGTCAAATTCGATATTTTTTTTTCAAAATCTGCATAGTGAAATTTTTTAGCGATCACTAACTTCATTTTACTTCGTCCAAGGAAGTAAAAAAGGTACACAACTAGATCTTAAAACATTTCTAAATACAAAATTTTGATATTCAACGGCTAATCGTTTTTTGAGTTAATACGAGTTACTTACATACATCGAACGTACAGAGGTCATCTCAAAACTAGTCAAAATAGATACTACATATGCTGAAGTAGGCTCATACCTAGTACGTTGAGAGTACCACGAATGTACCCGAGTACCACGAATGGTCAAAATCAATTTCTCTGTCAAAATCTAAATTACAAAATTTTTGAAAATCACAATACTTCTTTTACTTCGTAAAAAAAGTAAAAAAGAGTTTTTCCAACATTTTTAATGGGCGATGTCTCATAATCAGTCCGTTTCGAATGTTTTCTGGTTTTTAGTTACTCTTAACTAATCGTAATTCCCTAAATAGAGATCAATATGAGATCATCAATGTTTTCATAGCACTGGAAAATGTCTCATTATCGTCACACTTCATTCATGATTTTTCGTGCTGAATTACTGTAGAGCTTAAAGCATGCAATCCCAATAATCGGAACAACCCTTGGATAGATTCATGGAGATATATTATAGGAGTGGACACTCTCCATAGCTGCTATGCTGGATTTTTGGTACCCCAAATAAGTTTCAATTATGTAAACATTGGAAATCTAGTGACGTGCAGCGATCCTAGTGGTAAAAAGAATAATGCATTTCCCGTGCTGATTGATAACTAATTTTACTTGTTTTTAATTTTCCGACCTAGCATATGAACGAGATTATTAACGCGAACACTAAATTTAAATTATTTTTTCCCTTTTGCTTACACGGTTGCCTTAGTAACAAATGAATAAAAAAAGAAAAAAAATGTTCTATCTTATTAAAATATTGAGTTTATATTTGTTAACGAGAGCGTGTATCGTGGCTCACAGAAACAGAAGTTTCCGTCTGCCGCGGTATATATTTACATTAGAAAATGGCTTTGAATTCATTACTGAGTTCTTTATGTAACACGAATTTAATATTTTAATATAAGTTTTTTAATGGCAATTTAAAGCTGTGTTAAAGTTTCTCACAGCGTGAAATAAATGTAAATACTGCTTGTTTGAGTGTGATCGTCATTATAAATAAACACCTTTTAAAAATTGTAATCACACATACTATATTCTTCTAAATTTACTACTACTTCTTAAAATACAGCTTTTGGACAAAATGATAACACTACATTACTTACATAATATTACTTCGCTTCGAAATTATTGCCTATATTAATTACGAAATAGTATTCTAAGACAATTATGCAATTAAAACACATCTGAAGCCAGAAATTATGATATATGACGTTTATAAGTCTGTATTTAATTTTTTGAAGTTCTGATAATTCAACGATCTCCACTTACTTCGCCTCGATGGAAATATAAACAACCTGAGATGCGCAGTTACCCAGTGTGCATAGCGCCATCTGTTTGCAACAACGGCGTTATCCACGATTCTAAGAGAAGTGTCCCCTCCTATAAATTTACCTTCGTAGATAGATTCAAGAAAGCAAACATTCCATACAATGTGGCCTAGTGCGACTCTTCCAGGCTGAACTAGATCTCTGCTCGCGTTTCGTGTCATCCGTCATCTCATTGTTGATAACACGCAACGTGCTTTGATCAAGTTTAGCTTCGGACTATCTGAATATCCTAAAAATCCTCTCTAAAGTCAAACGGAAAATTGTTAAAGAATTCTAACAAATGATACTGAAAAGAAAGGATCTCACATTGCATACATGAAATATCATAATCCCGTGCATTCAAACTGCGGCGCCTCATTTACTCTCTCCCACGCATTTATGAATTACATATTCACAAAATCTTTATTCCCATTATTCCCAAGCATTTCCATACAAAATCGTCTGCTTATCAACTAAAACAACAGATAGCGTTTAAAAACTTTCCCTGATTTTCCCTTCATGAAATGCATTCCAAATGAAACAACAATTGAAAATACTTATAAAATTTGGATAGAAAGATCACAATATAAATGTAGTCGGCGGAACCGTTTGTTATTTCTTCCCAAATCTCACTCCTCTTTTCATCGGAAGAGATAGCAGATATTTCATTTTCCAAGTGGGGAAATGAACCTTGGAGGATCTGAATAAAACTTTATAGGGATTTCACTTTTCTAAAATACTTCACTAAGGGAATTTCAGGTTGTTTTTTTGGTTGTCATTTGTTCGATAATTTTCCCTTTCGGGAATTTTTCCCTAATCACCAAGTGTATTCTGAAAGCAAAGGTAATCATGTTCCATGCATACATTTTGAAACAATTCTCCAGGTCGGTAACAGATGTTAGAACAGAACCATCCAGTCCTACACATTGTTTATGGAACAATTTCCAATATTTTTAACGAGTCCTCCGCCATTTGTTGGCAAATCTATCATTAAAACAGGGACCCCAGAAAGATTTCCGATAAGCTAAGGTCTATTAGCAGTACTAGTAGGACAGAAGAAAATTAACATCGATGTTTGTGGTATATTACTCCATTCTCGTCAATAGAAAAGATAAAAGTACCATTAATATACAGAGGCGCACAAGGTAGTTCCGAAATGTTCCAATCAATTATTGGCGAAGTAATAGGAGAAAACAAATATGATACTAATATATAAGATTTATACATATAATTTTAGTATCACTGCATGCTCGCTATTGACAATGGTAAACCTGTTAGTATTAATATACAGGGACCCCAAAAAGGAATTGTGATATGTTAAATTTTATTGGCGATATGAGAAGGACATGATGAAGTTAAAATTTATTCTTAAGGAGTACAATGAAGAAGAACATGTTTGTTATTGAGAAAGGTAAACGTCGCATTAGTATACAGGGATACAAAAAAGATTTTCGTTTTCTTACGGTCTGTTGGCGTTAGTACAATGAAAAATACAAAATTGATATTTATTATTAAGGTGCATAATTACGTGTTCACCATTTAAAATGGTAAACGTATCACTGATATGCAGGGACACGCAAAAGCGTTTCGATATATAAAGATTCATTGGCGTTAGCTGTAGGACTAAACAAAATTGGTATTTATTATTATAGTGAACTAGCTGAAGTACCCGTTCTTCGCACGGGAATGAATGGACTTTTTGATAATTATATTTGTTGTGATTACTATTTATTGTAATAAAGAGATATAGCAAAATGGATATCGCGTTATATTGTGTTCAATAATCATGCATACTAAATTTCAAGGCAATCGTTTTTACGGTGCAGAAGGCGATGCGGCGTAGCACAATTAGGGATGGACGCGAGATGAAAATTGGGCTGTCTCGTCTCGCAAAATCTCTGAAAAGCTTTGTCTCGTCTCGCAAAAATCCCTATATCACAATGTAAAGTGTGCATGTCTCGTCTCGCAAAATAACTGGAAATCTCTGTCTCGTCTCGCAAATTTCTGTCTCGCAGTCCATCCCTAAGCACAATCTAGTGGCGAGTTTTAGCAAAACGGATACGGCAAAAATATTCTTCGCATTCAGATATCGATGTATACGAATTTTCATGACGATCGGCTGAATAGTCGTTGAAGATTCATGTGTTGACGCGACATCTAGTGTCAAGTTATAGGAAAATGGATCGTGCCAAACTCTTCCCCGTGTTCAAATATCTATGTATACCTATTTTCATAGCGATCATTCGCACAGTCAAGAAGTGATACACTGCAGGGCCATCTAGTGGTTAATTAAAGTAATGATTTGCTACAGCGCCGTCATGTGGCGAGTTATAGCAAAATGGATAACGCCAAAATATTCTCATTGTTCAAATAGCTATGTATACTGATTTTCATAGCCACCGTTTGAATGGTCAAAAATTTGGCCTGGTGCAGCGTCATCTAGTGGCGAATTAAAATAATAATGCATTGCAGTGCCATCTAGTGGTGAGTAACATCAAAAGTAACACAGTTAGAATATATTCTTCGTGCTTAAATGTGTAAGTATAAAAAATTTTATGCCAACGGTCGAACGGTATAGAAGTTGATGCGTTGCAGCGCTATTTAGTGGTAAGTTACAGCAAATGGATAGTGAAAAATATTCTCCGTGTTCTAATATTCGCGTGTACCAAATTTCATCGAAATTGGTTGGACGATATTCGCATAGCAAACGGCTAAACGGAATAGAATTCGACGTTCTGCTGCGCCACCTAGTGAAAAGTTAGAGGAAAACGGATAGCATAAAAACCTTCTCCATGATAAAAGACTTAGGTGAACCAAATTTCATGGTGATCGGTGAAATGGTGCTGGAGTTTTTCAACCTCCTACACACATACCAACATTCATTTTTATCTATAACCAGTCTTATTATACGTATATACCAGTCTCAAGTAAAATCCAGTTTCAAATCTAAGCCTCGCCAAAGTGCCAGCATACGCTTTTTGCAAGAGTTTTGTCAGGGAATCATTCGAAGCATTGACTTAGCAGCAATCAAAATGGGAAATGGTTCGACCGCCAGGCATTTATTTGAAAAGTGGAATCCCTTAATACAGCCGCATTTTTTAAATTATCAACTATAACATGTTTTATTCATCGTTACCTCGATGTACTAAATGCGAAGATTTCAATTTTCTGAAATTTGGCGGATTTCCCCCAAGTTAAATTAATGTACTCAATTGGCGAGAATTCTGAAGCTACATCGCTTGAAATGCCCTAATAACTGCATTATTTCTGCACGGATAGTTAAAATTTAATGCTGTATTCTAAGAAAACCTATACACTTGTTTTCAAAAATGCTATTCCCTTAAGCTCTCTGTAAACTGCGCCAAAAAGCCTAAAACTGTGCAAACCGCTGGAACTCACTCTCTAAAAATCGGCCTATCAGCCATTTTTTTTTTTTTTTTTTTGCCAAACTAAAAAAAATTACATATTAGTCTCGGATATCTTCGATCCTCATTGTTTTGCGTATAAAACATTTCATTCCTGCTCTCATTTCTTATGCGCACACGATATTATAATTAAAAAAATAACCTAAAAAAATAAACTAAAAAAATCATTATTATTCTTTTATTTTTACTTTAAGAATTTAAAACAATTTATTCGGCAAAATCGCCACACATGGCAACCAAGATGCTTATTTCACACACTTTTTTCACTACAGGGGTTAATATTACGTAAAGCTTTCTGCGTGGAGAACATAAAAAATCTCTTAAATTCCGGGAACGGAAATTAAGAGAACCATTCAGGAAGAAAACGTTTTTAAGTGGAGTTTCAAAGTTTTAAAGTGGACTATCATTTATTCTATATTATTTTACATATCTGTGTAAAATTTCAGGCTGACAGGTCCATTTTTGTGAAATTGTATACTACCCAAATCAACAAATTGACAAACAGAATTTCATTTTTATTTATAAGATAACCTACGCTTGTTTTTAAAAATACCCTCTCATTAAATTGCGCCAAGCGCTAGAATCATAGAAAATCTGACACACTTTCAGATTTTTAAATACGCACTAAAGTGCTATATATAAAAAGAGTTATAATCCATGGGTCTTCCCTATTTTCGTTCCTTCTTTCATTAAGTTGGAAAGTGTATCATTATTCATGAGTGTGATTAAACAAAATTAAAATAGATATTTCTAACATCCTTTTTTCTGGATGTAATACATTAGATGCAGAAAAGCTGCTCAGAAAAATGCACAATTCCAACTGAATGAAAATTTCAAAACCTGATACGCAGGTGTATTCATAACCCAAATAGCAGACGATTAAATTACGATAAATAGCGCCAAGGGTTAGAATCCTCCTCAAAATCGCGAGAATGCTGAAGATAGATCGCTTGAAATCCCTTAATAACTGCATTATTTTCGCACGGATCATTAAAATTTAACGCTGTATTCTAATAAAACCTTTGCACTTGTTTTCAAAAATCCGTTTCCTTAAGCTCTCAGTAAATTGCGCCAAGCTGGAAACTGTGCAAACCGCTAAAACTCACTTTCTCGGCATTTGAGCCATTTTATTTTTTCGCCAAACTAAAAAATTTTAACATATTAGCCTCGGAAATCTTCAATTCTTATTGTTTTGCGTATAAAACATTTCATTCCTGCTCCGATTTCCCATGCACACGATATTATAATAAAAAAAATATAACCTTACGAATATAAACTAACAAAAAAAAAATCATTATTATTCTTTTATTTTTACTTTGAGAATTTAAAACATCTTATTCGGCAAAATCGCTACACATGGCAACCACGATCCTTATTTCACACTTTTTTCACTACAGGGGTTACAATTACGGAAAGTTTTTTGCGTGGAGAACATAAAAAATCTCTTAAATTCCGGGAACGGGTGGACTTTCAAAGTTTTAAAGTGGACTATGATTTATTCTATATTATTTTACATATCTGTGCTAAATTTCAGGCCGATAGGTCCATTTTTGTGGATTTGTATACAACTCAAATCCACAAACAAACAAACAAACAAACAAACAAATAAACAAACAAACAAACAAACAGAATTTCATTTTTATTTATAAGATAATTACATGTTCGTCATTTAAAATGGTATACGTAGCACGTAGCACTATTATACATAGACGTACAAAAGCGTTTCGATATATTAAGGTCTTTGGTGTTAGTTGTAGGACAAAATAAAATTGGTAGTTATTACTCAGATGTACAATTACATGTTCACTCAAATTAAAATGGCAAATGTAGCACTAATGTTCAGAGTTACCGCACATTAGTACAGAGACCGCACAAAAGCATTTGGATATATTAAGGTCTGTTGGCTTTAGTTGAAGGGTAAAGCAAAATTAGTATTTATTATTAAGGTGCATGTTCATTTAAAATGGTAAATGTAGCATAGATATACAGGGATACACAAAAGTTTTCTGATATGTTAAGGTCTATTGACATTAGTTGCAAGACAAAAAAAAAAATATTATTATTGTTTACATATTCACCATTGAAAATGGTTAACGTAACACTGATATGCAGGGACACACGAAAGTTTTCCGATATGTTAATGTGTATTGCCATTAGTTGTAGGACAAAACAAAATTTATATTTATTGTAAATGTGTATATAGCTAATTACATGTTCGCCTTTGAAAATGGTTAAAGTAGCACTGATATACAGGGACGCACAAAAGTTTTCCAATGTATTAAGGTCTGTTAACGTTAGCAGAAGGACAAAGCAAAATTGATATTTATTATTGTGTATAATTACTTGTTCGCCAGTTAAAATCGTAAACGTACAAAACAAAATTTATTATTATTGTTAAGGTGTATATAACCAGTTACACAGTGGAACTGTGGAACTGCAGCAACCCCATTTTTCATTAAATATTATCGATAATTACGAATACATTTTCTTTCTTATATATATTTTTTATATTTGTACCCTACTCATTAATCAAGCTTGAAGTCAGTAGCTATCGAGCTGTGGCATACACTAATCAGTTCGAGCTGTAGCACACACTAATATTAAAACTAGATAATAAATTAAATAATATCAGATACAGACATTGAGATTAATATGTAAGTATGATAGGCAAAGCATGTATTATATTAATCAACTCTGAACGATGTTGTTCCTCCTTTTGTCCACTTGGTGACGACTTTACTGGGATGCTCGACTATTCTTAAGAAGAATTGTTTTTCTGGTTCTACCATGCATTTACATTTATTTATCAGAGCAGTTCGTCATTCTAAGGTATTATTGACCACTTTGAGAGCGTTCACGTACCTTCTTAGAGAATCACTGCAATATTCTGCCACGTCGGGAACCTTAAATAACTCAAAGAACATCCTAGATTTATGAGTGACACTATCCCTCCTTTTGATACTGCAGCATCTAATACTGGACTGACCCAAGGATATGAGCTCGAATTGAAAGGGAATTCGGACAAACAGTTTTATGTGGTTGGCTTGCCGTCATCACACCCATGAAAGAAGTGTTTAAAGGACAATGTGGCATACCGTCAAGTGGTCCTGAGATCTAGATTTTTCGGAAGTGCCTGTGAACTTCGCGTGATGAAAAGTCATATACGACAATGATTGATGAAGAAAGTCCCGTTCAATGTTTTCTAGAAGAACGAGTGAAAATGGTTAACTACATTTGAAATATCCTAAAAGATAAGGCATCCAAGAGAATAGTGCTAACAGTTATTAAAAACTCTCACTCATGTATCTAGGAGGTTGGTCTCAAAACGACTTCAGTTTCAGGATTCTCAGGGAATTTACGTCAGGCAAGGTGTATGCCAAAGGCAATATATGTACTTAAAAGTATCCTCTGTACTTAATAGTTGAATATTCCTCAACGAGAATTGAAAGTAATGAAACGAGTTGTGCACATTTCGTCATCCTCATACACCATGTTCTCTTTGTACATGAGGCAATTGTAAGACAGTGGGCTCCAAAGAACAAGTTCCCTACAGCTTCTAAGCACTTTCCCAGATGCAGATGTCGAAAAAAGCACTCTCACAGATGCTAAGAGACACCTGTGATATCTATCAGAAACTAACATAGTCTTAGCTTTTTTTGCGCATATAATACTTAGCACAATAAAGAAAATATGATTGAAAATTTAGGAACTGCACGTTTAAAAAAAATGAAACGATTAAACTGTAAAAACCTAGTTTTTGGAGAGGAGGAATTGCCCTGATTAGAAGTTTAACGAATCGCCAGGGATGAACAACGAAAGCATTTCTTATTAAAGGTAGAGTAAACGTAACAGAGACGTTGTCATCAAGCGAACAAAAGAAGGAATTCCATTGGTCAAAGTTGATGAATACAACTCATGTTCTACCTATCATACTATCTATTAATCTCAGTGTCTAGTTTTAATGCCATTTTGTGATATATAGTTTTTCTAATAAAAGTAATTCCCACCGAATAATCGTATTTTTTATCTACTTTTATAGAGCTGGTCAAATCTCCAAATAGTATCCAATCGTCTTGAAATTTGACACATAAATCCTCTACATCACTGATATGATACTCGGGGTGTAGCAAAAGTGTTCAAAAATTTTATATTTTATTTTTTGCATCACGAAGTGGAACACCCTACAGCAATAGCTGGACCAGCGCTTTGAAGGGTGTACGCTTCTCTCGACCGAGTCTGGTGTAGACCATGCATGTTAAAGGGAGCTGATGTACGTAAAATCTGTCAATGCTCTCGATGTTCAAACCATACCTATGGGGCTACAAATCCAGGTGCTTGGACTCTGATTTGGGTGTTATGTGTTATGTCAAGCCTGTCATAACACATAACACCCAATCATCTTGGGGCATCCCAATCAGTAGGGGCTTCTGCCATGGGGGAGGGGGTTGCCCTGGTCGAAGAACTTATTACGGATTTTTGATGGTCTCTCATTTGGAATTGGTACAAAATTAGAGGACTATTCATAGGGAGCAACGTTGGCTTTCCTACTAGGTGCTCCTATAATAAAATGACCCATATCTCTGTCCCTCATAGAGGTCAAGCCTACAGTTGGCCGCTGGCCCAAACATTAGGAAAAAAATACTTCTGTATTGCTTAATCAGGGATTTACCGAACTATACACTTGAAAAGAGAGATGCTAGTAAGTAGTGAACTGTGCAGTACTGTTTGTTAGAGTATTTTAACGATTATCTATAATAGTACCACACAATCCTGCAGATTTTTAAAAAACGCGTCAGACTTACAAGCAGAGGAAAATATTCTCTTACAACATACATATTGCTTTTAATTTGAAAAGTTATCCGGAGAGCTGTTTTTTTTTTTTTTTTTTTTTTTAAACTAGACCCTATGTTTTAATATTAAGGAAGCAGTACTATTTCTGCTACAATTAAAAATTCACTATCCTTATTTGTAAATAGTGGGATCTTTAGAATTCATTGACTGCATGACCTTATGTTTTAATTAATAAAAATCTCATAAAAACTTGAATTTTCGAAACTGACTTCGTACTTTTCTCATAGCGCTTTACCAGAGGAAATCCAGTGCCTGCAGAACTTTGAAATCAGGTGCATAAATTCAACCGGCAGTTCACAAGGCACAACTGACTGGCAATCAGGACTCATGACGCTCAAGAACATATTATCGTCGCTGTGTCCCGTGGAAGATGTTCCTAAAAGTAAGATTTATTATAAAGAACTTTTTTTTTACACTCTAATGCGTACAGAAATAAACATTTCGTGTCTCTTTCGCGTTTATTCGGAATATCGAAACCGAACGACCCTCCGTTAAAAAAGGAATAATGTCGTTAAATACGTGCCAATTCATTTATTTGCATATAAGAGACATTCATGATAAAAAGGAATCATTTTATGAAAAAAATTTCAAACAGAGCATAATTTATTCAACTGCAAAAAAATTATTTTAAAAAGGATTTTTTTGTGTGCTTTGTTTCACTTGCAGGATGGAGCCCCATCATGCTGAAACCACATGGTACTTTTCATTTTCGACTCCACACTGCTGTACAAAAAGTGCTTCTTTATATGCATTTTACCTGCTCTCAAAATTTGTCCCATGAATTTGGACACACCCTGTACAAGTTTGGCAAGCGATGCATACTTACGGCAGTTACGCACTCGCAGACACACAAACAAACCTAAATCATTCGCACTTTCCCTCTTTGTTGATAAATGTTTAAAATTTCATCTACTTCAAAAAGTGAAAATATTTTTTCACCTTCTTAAAGGCCCTTTATTTTAAAAAGGAAATTAATTTTATGTGGGCACAGAATAATAAGCTGGAAAATAGATAATCAGACTGTTCGCTACTTTTTGTGTTATCAAATCAGGATTAATATGCGATAATTTAGGAAAAAAAAATATTTAATTTGAGTATACAAACATAATTATCATCTCCATCTTTAGAGAAGTTCGTGTAAGACATTAAGGAGCAGTTGGGATGAAATTTCATGTATATTAGGAAGTACATTCTGTTTCACGTTGTGTCTTTCTTTCTTTTTTTTTTTTTTTGTTTTTTGTTTTTGTATATATTTTATCTTTGTTTTTTCATTTTAAGTTCTTATGTAATTAATTTGATTTCAGTTCCACGTGAAAATGCAATTTGTTCAGACGAGGCTTTCAAGCAATATAGGAAATGTATATCTGAAAACATAGAACATAATTGCAAGTAATTATGCGTTTATTAATTTCTGATAACTACCTAGCTATGTGAAAATCCATACACAGTAAGATTTGACCATGTTGTATAACTGCATATATTGATCCATTACGCAGCACTTCAAATACATATGATGCAGTACTTAAAATACATGTATTTAAAGTACATTTTTACTTCGTATTTCGCATTTTGCACTTGTAAAGAGTGTTTTAAAATACATTTTCAATATGTTTCATATTTTACATCACTAAAGAGCAAAATATTTTGATATACTTTTTTTTGGGGTACAGTAGAACCTCGATTAATACGGGGGCCTTCGCTATTTGTAATGGGCCTGCGCATGTATTTCGATGAGTCATCCAAAGAGACCGACGGATCTTCACGTATACATAAGATATTTGTAAGCTTTCTGATGATTTGAAACGCTTATAGTTTCCAGTCATGATTGTGTTACTAAATCAAGTGCGAACTCATTTACAGTTTCTTTACTATGATACCTGTGGATAGGCGCGTAGCCAGGAAAATTTTTCGGGGGGGGGGGGGGGGATATGCGCCTGGAAAATATTTCGGGGGGGGATATGAACTTATATGTGTATAAATAGACGGAATTTCATCACTAATCCAAACATTTCGGGGGGGATATATCCCGATATCCCCCCCCCCTGGCTACGCCCCTGCCTGTGGACATTAAAGGAAATAGGTGCATATAATTTGAAGGAAAAACAAAGTAGTGCTTACTCTCATGATTCATTATTTTAGCTTGATTTTTAAATATACATTAAACAAATTCAGCTGACTTTTAGTATGCATTAGCCCTTTAACGCGCAGTGTTCCCGGTCTGGGAACACCAAACTCTGACGTTTTGACTGTTGCCAGTCACGAAAAATAGATTTGATTTCCATATAAATTGCTGCGGGTGACATAGCTCCACGAGAGTGCTTAAATTTTTAGCACGTCATTTCCCGTAAAAAAATTGTCACGGTTACTTTTAACAGCACAGACATCTGCTGAAAAATGGAAGAATGCGAGAACAGCTGGATAGATTGCCCAATGCTGAAAAAAGGGCATCCGTTGCCCTTCACTCGACTTAACTACAAGCAAGATGGCGGATGATCGAAATGTTCATCGCGTGCCACAGATCTAGAGACCCTTTTTAAACGCAGCTAGCTGTGCCGCACAGCCAGCTGTCGTCAAAAAAGGGTCACGAGTTGTCTGCTTTATTTTTTATTTATATACTAGTTCAAGGTTCTTCACATGCATATCCCCAAAAATGGTCCATGCTGCTTATAAGCATGAAAAGAGCATTATCAATATTTCGCTCATATAAAATAATTCAGCGGTACTTGTGTGCATACCTACCTAAATTTCCGGCTAACGATTATTTTGACTTCTCCCAAGAAACGCTACTTTTACCAATATATATTGATTGTTTTCATGTGCAAGTGGTAAATATTCAGCCAAATTTTGGCAATAAATTATTCTGAATGTGACTACATAATAGAAAAACACACTCATCATCTTAGGCGCACCCACGGAGGGGGCTATGGGTGCTGAAGCCAATTCCCTAAAGCAGGAGAGTTAGATCATGAAAGCTTTAAAAATTGAAAATTGTCATTAATGAATTAAAATATTTTATCAGATCAAAAACCAGGTAATTATTTATGGCTCTATAACAAGTTACGTTGATAGCGAGTTTGTATTCCATGGGCAAGTGGTACAGAATATTTTGACGTTATAAGAGAATTATTATTAAAATCGAGGTCACTATAACCGAGTTCTTCAGTATTTGTAGCCTTACACCCCCCTCCCTAAACTCAAATCCTGAGTGCACCACTGCTCCTACGAAATTTGTCTTACGCGGAGGGGAAAAAAAAATGCCTCACGTTGAAGTTGATAAAATTAAATTTCTAGATAAATAAAAGCACTCAAATAAAAAAGTAAGTTTTGATGAACAGATAATTAATTAGTTTCATCTCTGAAACTTTCAACCAACCGATTATGGGTTGAAAAAATAACATAGTAAAATCAACAAAATAATTTTGTTAAATAATCCATGAGCATACCAGTAAACAAAAAAATTTTGTTGATTCAAAAAAAAATAATAATAATAATAATTTGGTTGATTTTAACCAAATGTGAACCATTTAAACAAATAGTTTGACTAAATTATCAAAACATTTGATTATTTTAACAAAATTCGTTTCTTAAACTGACAAAATATTTCGTTGTAATAACCAAATAATTTTAATAAAATAATTTTGTTAATTTAACAAAAATTTCAATCGGAAAACTTGTTGATTCAACAAAAGTTTTTCTTTCAGTGTGATGAAAAATAAATAAAGCACCACTCGTAAGTCTGTAATTTATTTTTGAAAAAACGCCCCCTGGTGGCGAATATTTTAACTATTTTCTATTCCTTCCAACAAAATTCCGTATCTTCAATATGCCCTACACATAATTTCATAATTTTATCGACAACAGTTTCCTCTGTAGACAACTTTGAAATAGGGTCGTTTAATTTCGGACACTCGGTACATTATTTTCTTGAGATTTGTGTTATTTTTGAAAATGCATCTTTTAATATTCTGCACACTAGCTTAAAAAATTTCAATTTGCATTTTAAATTTTACTTTACTTTCTTTTTTAAATTTATTGAGCTGTGAAACATGGGAATACGGCGTGTTTTTATTCACAGTTTCTATTAACCGAGATTTCCGATATCCGAGATACTGGTCCAATTAGCTTGGACAGCCGAGGTTTTACTGTACTTCAAAACATGATTCTGGAATCGAAATCGAACGTTTGCATAACAAACGTCATTGCTTACCACGTTTTTCTGTAACACTAACAATATATACTTTTCACACTTCGATGTTATGTGTTAGAGACGATTTTAATTGCTAGCTGATTTAAAGCAATCCCATCTGTATCATTCTAATTGTAATCTATGTAGAAGTATTCCTTTTGTTGTATAATTTTTACATATGAATTTATTTATATAAGGAGAACAGCACACTACTGGAGATGCAATGATGACGATACCCTGAAAACATGTGCAGAAACTGAAGTACGTGCTACAGACATACGTTTTTGGAAGTCAGACCATATATATGGAATTATTCGAAGCGAATGTATGCAACTCTGATGACATTTTGAAATAATGCCACTTAATTCGGCCATTTTTGTAGTAATTAAGATTTATTTTAATCCCGGAGTGCGAAGTCTTACCCAAATAAAGTAATGTGAAACAACCTTCTCATTTTTGAGAGTTGACAAAGACAGGGGCGTAGCCAGAAATTTTTCATGGAGGGTGGTTATGACTACCACAACTCATATATATGTATACTCACAGCTCTTGTGTGTGATAATGTAGTGAAGAATATACATTTTGTATGGCAAAAATTTCTCATGGGGGGTTATGACCCCCCTATCCCCCCCCTTGGCTACGCCCCTGGACCAAGACATATTTCATGCGTGTAAAATGCGAACAGATAGAGAATTGGGTAGTATTTTTTTAAATAAAAAAGTTATGCGTTTGTTTGAAACTCCCATCCTATCAAAGTGGTCATTCAACGCCCTCTACAAGTAAGCAGTGGTTGCAGAGGAAGTATAACTCCACTGAACATTTTTACGTGACATATGATGTCATCTATGTGACAGCCTGTGTAGATTCGCCCATTATGTTCTTAATATATTTAACCCACTAAAAGGGTATTAGAAACATCATTATCCTTAATCACTTAATCTCCTTTAATTGTCCTTAATCACTTCAAAACATAATACGCCGCTGGAAAATCAAAATCGAAGTTTCGCTTAAACCATCGAATTTATTGCAACCATCAAACAACTTGAATTTAATAGCTATTTTGAAAGTTAAAACAGTTTTTTTTTCGCTATTGAAATAGAGCATTTTGACAAGCCTAGCCTCTCTGCGATACGTCCCCCCTCTGTGTGACAGCTTTGGGTTCACGTAATATATTTCATTGGAGAAAATCCTAATAGCACACTATGGCACAGTGGTTATGTCACTGGAAATGGTAGACGGGCGAAGTGTGAAGGTCCCGGGTTCGGGTCCCATCGCGCGACCGTCGACCTAAACGGAGTTTTCTGTGGTTTCCTCCGAAACTTAGCGTAAATACGAGTTAGGACCCCTTAGAAAGACCCCCCACGGAGGGCATCCCTCCTTGTGTTGTCCTACTGACGTGGAAATTATAAGCGGGCTTCGAACCAAGCATACAAATCCGATATAAGTGTCCACAATAACAACAACAACAACAATACTACTCCACCAGAAAAGAGGTAAAGAGTAGTTGACTTTGTCTTTCATGCATTCTACCAATGAAATCCGCAAGCGACTTTAGACAGCTAACACTAACGCAGTATAATCAGAGAAAATTTCTAAAAAGCGCAGAAATTATCGACCCCCCCCCACATTTAAGTTTTGATTTTCACTGGACAAAATCAGCGGAGGCTCCTAATTAAAGTCTGCAATATCCTCTCAAAATATTTTTAAATCTATTAGCCTGATATTCAAAAATTAAAATTACCTAAGAATTTCGGTCGATTGCACTAAATATCTTGTTAAAAAACATCTGAAAACTCTAAATATATTTTCAAAATTTTTAGGCTATTTTTTACACTCCTATTTCAGTAATTAAAAGTAATTAGATTAAACGTTTGTCTAATGGTGTACGGTAGCGTGCAAAAACAGATGGGGACACAATTATAGGACGAACAGGACGATTTATTTCACTGTCACAAACACATCCATAAAAACACAGGGTTACATTCACATTACATATATTCGCGGTGTTAGGTATGTGCTACAACCACAAGAGTCCGTTTTAAACTCGCGGTACATCTCCATGCATTCTTCAACACCGTCGCTGACTCTGCGCCTTCTCGAACTGAGAACAAAACAACTTCTGACGTATGGCGCCATCGCATGGAGAAGGGTCTGCTCGACGTCATAACAGTCTATACTCCTCCCCTCACGGAGGAAAACTTTTCACGAGTTTGGAGGGAAAAGTTTTTACCTGAAAATCTTCAAAGTTTGTCAGTCCTCAAAGTTTGTTAAAAATAATTAATTAAGGCCGACAAATCCTATTTCAGTGCCAGTTCAGTGCCATTCAAAGAACAGTGCATTTCCCCAAACAAAAAATTCAATTATAACTACATATAAAAAAGTTACATAAACTTCACTGATAATCAGAAGATATGACCAAATAATACAATTATTTACAATATTAGTACTATTTACAATATATAAATTCAAACAAAACAGATAATAACATTATAATTTCTTAATTGCCTTTAATTTAGGGGAGACGACTTAGGCTGTCAGCATTTTGATGAAGTTTGCCCTTTTTATGAACAACTTCATAATTGTATGGCTGTAAAGTTAGGGCCCATCTTAAAAGTCGCGGATTTGTCCCGCTGTTTTTCCCTAACCACACTAAAGGATTATGATCCGTCTGAATAATGAATTTGTGCTGTCCATCGAGATAACATTTCAACTTTTGTACGGCATAAATTATTGCTGCACATTCCTTTTCAATAGTACTATAATTTTGTTCGGCGGAAGAAAACTTTCTACTCAAGTACATTATTGAATGTTCGTCGTCATTTTCTACTTGTGATAGGACAACACCAATTCCATAATTGGAGGCGTCGCACTGTACGAGGAACGGTTTTGTAAAATTTGGACTGTGCAACACTGGTCTTTCCGTTAACCTTCTTTTAAGTTCATCGAATGCAGTTTGACATGCTTCCGTCCATCTTATAGCTGACATGCGACTTTTTCCTTTTAGTAGGTCTGTCAATGGTGCTGAAATCACGGAAAATTCGGGAATGTACCTTCGATAATATCCAGCCAGTCCTAGAAATGATCTAACGCGTGTTTTCGTAGAAGGAGTAGGGAAGTCTCTTATGGCTTGGACTTTAACTTCCCCTGGTCTTCGTTGTCCTTGACCAACTACATGACCTAAGTACTTCACGGTCGCTTTTGCAAACTGACATTTTGATGGTTTTATATGCAACTTAGCTGTCTTCATCTTTTCGAATACAATTTTTAAATGCGATATATGCTCTTCCCACGTAGGAGAAAATATGGCGACATCATCGAGATATGGCACGGAAAATTCTTCGCAAGTTTTTAACAGTCCAGCCATCAACCGGCTGAAATCATATGGAGCATTTTTTAGTCCAAACGGTAACCGTAACGGTTTGAAATTACCAAAGCTGGTACAGAAAGCAGCATAACGCTGAGCTCGTGCCGTTAATGGGATTTGCCAATAACCTCTGGTCAAATCCAGTATAGTTATATAATTTGCATTCGATACCTTTTCCACTAGTTGCTCTATATTTGGTAGTGGAAAATACTGCGTTTTAGTGACGTTGTTCAATTTCCTATAGTCAATGCAGGGTCGGGGATCTTTCCCGGGGACTTCAACTAAGATGAGCGGGGATGAAAAGTCGGATTCTCCTTCCTCAATTATTCCGAGAGTCAGCATCTTTTCTACTTCTTTCTTTAAAATTTCACTTTGTCTAGGCGACAACCGGTATGGCTTTGTACAAATTGGTTTCTCGGATTCCAATTCAATATCATGTTTAGTAAGGTTCGTACATCCTGGCTCATTTGAGAAAATGCCAGAATACTCAGATATTAGAAGTCTCAGAGCTTCACGTTCACTTTCAGAAAGTCGGGAGTTTGACTCTATGTTTTGGAAAAGTTCAGACTCTTCATTTTTACAGGAGTTCAGCTGCAAACATGGCATTTCTTCTTCATCAGCGTCTGGTTCTTCCGTATATAACAAATTTATATTTTCTGGTCTTTGATAATAAGGTTTCAGCATATTGATTTGATACACATGATTTTTTTCTTTGTCTGGAAATTTAACAACATAGTTTGTTTCAGATAATTGTTGGATAATTTGTCCAGGACCTACCCACTGCACGGACAATCTATTCGGCTTTGAAGGAGCCACCACAAGAACTAAGTCTCCCTTTTCAAACTTGCGTTCTGTAGCCTTTCGATCATACCATAGTTTTTGTTTTTCTTTTACGTTTTCCATTTGCTGAATTGCAAGATCTTGGCATCTCTTCATACGATTCATAAGTTCAAAGACATATTCAACTACACTACTTTCTGTCTCTTCTTCACCTTTCAACTTTTCGTAGAGAAGCATGATGGGAGTTCTTAAGTTTTTTCCGTGAACCAATTCCGCTGGAGAAAATCCGGTACTATCATGAGTTACCGTTCGAAGAGCGAAAAGAGCCTGGGGTAAGATATTTTCCCAGTCTGGTCCAGATTCAAAACATAGGACTCGAAGAATTCTTTTTAGAGTTCTGTGCATTCTCTCCACTGGATTACTTTGGGGGTGATAAACGGAGCTTCGCACCACCTTTATTCCAAACCTTTCTAGAAATTCCGATGTAAGTGCACTCACGAAAGATGATCCCTGGTCGGTCTGCAATTCTTTAGGGAATCCCATGCGACTAAAAATCTGAAGTAGCACATTTACAACAGTGGTCGAACAGAGATTTTCCACAGGGATTGCATCCGGATATTTAGAAGACATGCAAATTGCAGTTATAATGTATCTGTTTCCTGAGGGTGTCACGGGCAAAGGCCCACAAGCATCAACATTTATTTTCGTAAAAATTTCTGTGATAACTGGTACGATCTTTAAAGGAGCCTTCTTCTTTTCTTGAGGTTTTCCAGCTCTTTGGAAACTGTCACAAGCCTTCACGAAATTCTCAACATCTCGGTAACAGTTGGGCCAGTAGAAACTTTTAAAGAGTGCATCTTTAGTTTTTGTTGTTCCAAGATGAGCCGCTGTTCCTTCATGACAAATTTTCATTAACTGTTCACGATACTCCTCTGGAACTACCAGCAGTCGTCTTTCAGTTCCATGTTTGTCTTTCTTCTTATAAAATAACAGTTCATTGTTTAATTCAAATTTACTATTTTCCTTAACTGTAGCTAACTCCATTAGAGACTTTAATTCTGCGTTTCTACTTTGGGCGGACTTGAATTCTTCAGGTGTGATCTTCAAAAGATTAGGAGTGTCAACAAAAGGCTCCGGTGATGGTAATATACTTTTTTCTTCATCAGTGATTTCGGTTAGGTCAATGATCTCTTGACAACTTTCATTCGAGATTTCTTGCGATTTCTCTTCTTCCTTTCGTAATTCTTTTTTCTTCTTAGAACGTGTTTGAACTGCGTTTATCATATGCATTTCCACATCTTTATTTTTCTTCATACTGTCGATCAATGCAGCTGTCTTATTTCCTAACAAATATTTACTTTCTTCCCATTTATACGGTTGTACTGCTGCTTTCGTTACAACATGCCCAAAACTACCTTCTAATTCTATTTCGGCTAATGGTAGACATGTAGCAGTCTCAATCAATGGTGATCTCACCCACACATATTCACCTGTAAACATATAAGGCTTCACCAACTTAGGGCAAACCAAATCTAATGTGGCTCCAGTATCGCGGAGTATGGAAACTTCTGCACCATTTACTCTACCTAAGGTGGTATAAGGAGCCATCAGGTGATCTACATCTCCGTCAGCGGTATCGTTTGCAGCCACTACTTCTTTCAGTTTTGGACACTGAGGTCTAAGGTGATTATAAGAACCACACTCGTAGCATCGCGGCTGTTTTCTCTGCTCAAATTCCCTTTCTTTGTTCTTCTGTGGATCGTATTTTGTTTGATTCTTATACCTCTTGTCTTCAACCCTTAATTTTCCGTCTAACTTCCTAGAGTAGTCCGAGTTTTTCGATGATTGTCGATATCCGGTTCTTTTGAAACTATCTTTGATATTTTCATATTCGTCTATTTTATCTGCCAAGTCAAAAGGAGAAACCATTTTCATCCAGTCTTCCAGGAAATGATCTTTTATTTCTTGGGGCGCACGTCTCTTCAACTGTTCTGTAACCATTAATTCTTTCAGTTGTTCAAGCGTAGTAATTTTTAATTCAGAAGTCCATTCTTCGAAATAGCTATTTAACTCGTGAGCATAATTCCGCCATGTTTTTTCAAAACTCTTCTGATGCCTATAAAATAACTGTTTCAACCTTTCAGCATTTAATTTGTACCGCTTCAGTATCAACTCCTTAACATAGTCGTAGTCTTTAACCTTTTCTACGGGTTCTCGAGCCAACATATTCGTTACTTCACTCGGCAAAACACTAAGTATATACGCAACCCAATCTTCTTTCGAAACTCTAGCCATTTCTGCACGACGCTCAAAATTTATTAGATAGAGTCCTATTTCATCTTTCTTTTCATCGAATTTTGGGTTAATTTTCAATAATTCTACTTTAGGACCCGTCTGACTGCCACTTGAGAAGTTGGTACACAACGTACGCGAATCGCCTGTAGAAGCACTCAATTCTAACCGTTTCATTTCTAATGCAAATTCTCTATCTTTCTCTTCTTTAAGTCTCTCTTCTTTACGTTCAATTCTCTCTTTGTCTTCACGTTCAATTCTCTCCCTTTCTTCACGTTCAGCTTTTTCCCTTTCTTCAGATTTAATTCTATCACTTATTATCAAATTCACAAATTCTTTTACAAATTCTTCATCATAGTTCTTGCTATTTAATATCAAATTCTTTAAATCGATCATTTTAAGATCATCAGTAACCTCCTCCCCTAACTCTTGAGCAATTGTTCTTAATTCCTCTTTACGCGCCTTCGCGAGATAGGCCATTTTAATAGTTTGATTTTTTCAAGAAATTCCTCAGCAACGATACGAATAGAATTAGGGAAAAGTTAATGCTAATTCTAACCAAATTAATTTTCTGGATCTTCAGATGACCCACAAAAAATTTTAGTAATAAACAATGCACAAAATACTCAATTTTAAACTTTTCTAAAAAACCACTTAATGTCTTAAAAAACTTTAAATGGCAACCATGAAAATGTTTATCATCTTTAAATTTGCCAAAATCGTATAACTTATACCGACAAAATCATAAACATTAGTAAACCAATTAAACACATAAATAATAATAAATGAACAATGTACAATATAATTATTTAATTTTACTTAATTAATATTTTACTAATGATACTACTTAAATCAAAAGCAAACTACACCCATCTACAAATTACTTTACGAAGTTTACTTCCGTTTCTAAAAAAATGATAACAGAATTAAACACTCTTATAATATTCCCTGAGGATTTCAATTATTTTCTTCGAAAGCTGCTTAACAAACCAAAACTGTTTTTCTTTTCAAATGAAATCAAACAATATAATGCGATCAAACCATAAAGAATTTTTTTTCAAAATTATTCAACACAAAATTCAAAACAAAGTCAAACTGCGTATGAGAAAATATATTCTTTTAAACAAAACACAACCTTCATAATATTTTCTGAGAACAAAATTTTCTAATTGAAATACGTAATTTCAGTAAATACCTCTCTTTTTTCTTATGAGAGCGAAAATTAGTCTTAAATCTGAATACACAGAATAAAACTATTTAAAAGTGTTCTCAAAACTAATCAGATTCACTTCATGAAAACAGAAGGTAATTCCTATGTAAATAGCAACTCTTAATGAATCATATAATCAAGATTAATCAAAATGGTATATTCACAATAAAATAATAATTGTTTTCTTAACTCAAAATGTTCAAAAAAAAAATATTTTCATCTCACACTCTGCTTAGCTTTCAGGAAAACCAATATACTTATTTTAAACGATAATACAACCACTAAAACAAGTAATTATAGCATAAACACTCTTTTACTCAAATCGAAACCAAAATACATATACTTGTCTTAAACGATAATACAACCGCTAAAACAAATAATTAAATAGCATTAACACTATTTACCTTAATCGAAACCAAAATACATATACTTATCTTAAACGATAATACAACCGCTAAAATAAGCAATTAAATTGTATAAGCACAACCTGTTCCAAAACGACCCCGAAATCAAATTTAGTAACTTTAATACAAAAGCACTGTTTTAGATTAATTAAAAAGGCACTGTTTTAGAACTGGCACTTACCCACTAAAAATAATCATTTCTTAAAACACTGGTTTTCGATGCACTGGTTCAATCCGTAAAGCTGCCACCAAATGTATTCCTCATCTGTACGGTAGCGTGCAAAAAAACAGATGGGGACACAATTTTAGGACGAACAGGACGATTTATTTCACTGTCACAAACACATCCATAAAAACACAGGGTTACATTCACATTACATATATTCGCGGTGTTAGGTGTGTGCTACAACCACAAGAGTCCGTTTTAAACTCGCGGTACATCTCCATGCATTCTTCAACACCGTCGCTGGCTCTGCGCCTTCTCGAACTGAAAAAAAACAACTTCTGACGTATGGCGCCATCGCATGGAGAAGGGTCTGCTCGACGTCATAACAATGGGTATATTTTTGAAATGGAAAAGATAGTTCAAAATTCTAATCAAACTCGACATAAATCTCGAGCGTTTCGAAGATTAGGGATGGATGCGAGACAATTTTTTGCAAGACGAGACAGAGATTTACAACTTTTTTGCGAGACGAGACAATCATTTTTAACATTACGATATAGGGATTTTGCCAGACGATGCAAAGATTTTAGGCTGTTTTGCGAGACGCCTATTTTTTGTCTCGCGTCCATCCCTATCGAAGATTATCTGAAGAAGTTAGAAGCAATGTTTATAAGATTTATTTAAATACTGGGTGATGAAAAAGCCGTGCACATTAGGGTGGAGCGAAAAAAAAAATCGAAATTTGTATAATCGAAACGTAATTGCGCGGGAAAGTTGCCATTGGTAATAACAAATAGATTTGCAAAATATTAAACTTATTAGTATATATTTTTTGCCTCCGCTGGTGTGTTGAGTTCCAAAAAATCGTAAAAAAATGGCATTTTTCAAAAAAATATGTAAATTATCCAAATGTGATGCTGCACTTTCTAATAGAGCGTAACAGCTAGAGCAGCATATTAGTAATGCCCCATGTAAATTTCATTATGGGGAAATCATATATTTTACTGCTGCAAAGGAGCCAAAATTTCGAAAAAATAGACAAATTTCAATTTTTCGTTTTTTCCCCCTTAATTTTCACTATGTCTAGTATTAAATATATTATATCTAGTAATGAGTAATAAATACCTTTTACTTTTCAAAATTACCTGTAATACACAAAAAGTTACTTACCCATTCTTGCCAATCGATTAAGTCGATATAATTTTCAGTACCAAAGATTATATATGGAATGACAAACTGTTGAGCAGGATTATTCCTGTTCATATTTCGCAAATTTATTTGTTATTACCAATGGTAACTTTTCCGCGCTATTACGTTTCGATTATATAAATTTCGATTTTTTCGCTCCATCCTAATGTACATATTTCACGATGTACTTAAAATCTTTTCTATTTTTGAAAATAAGAAATCGCAGTTGTTGTACCAAAATGGTTGAAATTATTTCGTACACAATTGATGAAAATAATTTATTACACATTAATTGAATTATTTCAGCACTAGGTGGTACTACAAACACATATGAGGAGCTCGGTTATTAAAAGCAGCATGTCCTGGTTGTAGGTGACCAGCATCAAAGTTTCCATAATCGTCGAAAATAATCCAGATGTTTCCATAATCATCGAAATCACGGTTTATGCACAGAAATATTTCTAAAATTGTAAGAATTTAATGTGACCCACCATCATATGCCAGCAGCATGTGTACAGAACAGGGTCCCTACCACGATGCTATCGGAGAGTATCAGTGAGAGATAGTTCTCACTCACAGATAGTTAAATTCTTCGGGTAATAGCGTGTAAAGGAAGTGATAATTTTTTTATGCCTGTTAACCGACAGTGTCGGGAATGGTAGCGATCAGCCAATCACAACACACTGCTTCCTCCCCTTTTTCTGCAATTTCTCAAACGAGGGCACTGTCTTCAGTATTTCTCAGGGGCTGGGGAACATCGATTAAGGAAGGGGTGTGTTTTTTGACCGGAAGGAAAACTGAAGCTTGCCTAGAAAAGGGTACTTTTTGTGGAAGTTCTTAATACCACATGATACACAAAATAAAAAACCCAACCATCTCCTAGTATCCTAGATACCGAAAAGCTGTTTTCGTTTGCAGCTAACGTGTCTAGAGAAAACACTGGTATTTCCGATAATGATTCCTAGAGCTCTGCTTACGGGGGTGGCAAACTGGGCAACCACCCAGAGCAGCTAAAAAAAATTGCATTCATGGATATCAAGTAGTCAAATAAACTGCCTGACCTAAAACTGAAAACTGCACATCAGTCAGCATAGTCAAGAAAAAATACAGAATTTGTAATTTTGTGTAATGCTTTCTTTTTCACATTTACAACATAGTAAGTAGCTAGTAGAATACAGCATTTACATTAAGGAGACGGACATTAAAATCTTAATTAATTAATCAAATTTACTTAATTAGCAGCAGCCCTAGTTTTGCAGATCAAGATCCACTATTTTAGTAAGTAGACAAATTTGAATGACCTGCAATTATTTTTTTATCATGAACCGCTAAATATATTCCGCCCAAGGCCGCTAAAACCCTAAGTACGCCAATGGATTCCGACATTAGAACGATTTTGACAGCTTCGTGGTAGCACACAGAGATATTTTCTCGGATTGTGACGTCATGAGTGGAGAAATTTTGCTTTATCCGCTACGAAAAGCATTCCGATAACATCGTGGTAGGGCTACAGATAGGAAAAGACACCATGGACAGCATACAAAAGCGTATCCCACAGTACGCCCCATGAAGAATTATGACGGCGACGAAGAATAAAATCTTTACACCAGGGCAATGGAGATAAACGGTTCCTCGTTGGTGCAGCTTCCCAGGAAGGAATCGGATCGATTGATCTTCGAGGCTGTGCATGTGGGTAATGCTCAAGCAGAATCAGTTTGCATGCATTATCATCTGATTTTGAAGTTAGATAATATAGTGCATATTGGCGAAAAAGAATTGTGACGATTTCTTTACCAAACATATTTTGCTACTTTCAAACGCTTGTGACTTTTTTAAAGTTTTTAAAAGATGCAAGAGTTTTCGATTATTTATGCTGCTTTTTAATTTTCTGTGTTTATAAATACACTCAAACTTTTTGATCATCGTTATACAGCGGAATCAATAACTGCGTTAAAAAAAGCTTCGTGCAGAGCCATTTCTCAGATTTTTTTTCAGAGGGGGTAGATGCCGATAAACTGCCCAGTCAAATAGCAGTTTTTACCAACTTATTTATATTTTATCAACCACATTACCAACATTTTGCTTTTGCCAACTGGGTTTGCTTAATTTTGCCAAGTGTAGCAAAAATAGAAAGTATACTTTTCGTTAAAAATTTTTTGCCAAGTTTTCCAACTAGGTATCTAATTTTTCCAAGTTTGATAGAATTTTGCGAGTGTTAGGAGGGAGAGAATCCCCCTCCCCCCAACCCCCATTAGAAAGGGTCGTGGCTTCTTGATTGCAGTTTAAAAAAAAAAAATACAGGAATCTTGAAATAAATAATAAAATAAAGGCGAGTGGTATTCATAATTAAGGAGCGATACGTCGCTTAGCTGAGAATTTTTCAAAGACAACTTCAGCTAGAAACGTTAAGAATGACAAAATCCATCCTGAAAACAGTATCATAAAAACCCCTGATAGATCCTCGTATTTTATTTGGTTTTTTAATTCGCTTTCCAAAGAATTAGAGGGCTTGGACGGATATAGAAGCTTCGAGGTCCAAATCATATCCTCATAACACTTTTTTAAAAGTCCGGCAGCCCAAAGACGGTGAATCACAGTATTTAACCGTTTCGGGCAACAAAAACTTTTAGTGTACGGAAAAACCGTGTGTCTAAAGAAAAAACTATCTTCAGAAATAATATAATCATCAGTGTCTATAATATTAAGAGATTCCTCTCCTGCGATCATTGCTCTCTTTGAAGTCGTTTCCAAGAACATATGGTCTGGATCTTTAGTGCGTTCTAGACAAGCTCCAACTGTTTTGTATGTCTCCACGGTAGAAGAGAGCAGTTGCTGAGTGAAATCATCTGGGTTCGTGAAGAAGCACTTGAATTCGGGTTTTGCCGCAGCCTTTGACAGTTCAGAAATATCGCGAATTCCTTTTGTACGAGGAGTCAAGAGAACAGATAGCAAGACAGCCTGGTAGCTACTAATTATAATGACGATGGCCAGAAGCCAAAAGAACAACAGTAATCTCACTTTACTTGAGTGCACGCCGAAAGGGAGCGATTGCTGGCCGAGTAGATTTGCAAATACACTCGATAGAATTCTTTGATAGCTCACCCTTTTGTTAATCAAGATAAAGAGAATTATTGGCAAGAGGAGAAGGAAAGCTGCAAGGCAAATCCACACCTCGATCCGAAAGGGAGCAAACACCGCTTCATTTTTGGGGAGAGGTTCTGGTTTGCCAGTCATGAAGGTGACTCTCTCAATCATGGTAGAATAACTGACGTTAATTGCTTCCATCATTTCTTCGGTCAGCGGGGAAGGGTTGAATGGCAAGTCAGCTTCCGAACGCATCAATACTCCCATTACTCCAGTCCAGTTTCCATCAGGCTGTCTGCTGCCTGCTTCCCACCTTGGATAGTACACTTTTTCGTAACTTACGCGAAGACCATGGGAAATTAGCCGTATTAGACAATAAAAACCATCTTCCATAAGCTTCTTGCGAGCGGTTTCCCCGTAATATGGGTTATCTGGAATAAAAAGGAATCTGGCATTTTTTGAAGTGTTATTATTATTAGTCATTTTGATCGATTGCTTGAACAGTGAAGAATTGAAAGTTTATTAGTTGTGCAAGAACTTTTCGGAATCTAGTAAATTCAGTTGGTTAGATAAAGATGAATAATAATTCTTTTTCTTTTATTTCTTAACTAAATATATACGCTGTATGTATGTAATTTGTTTTCCGCAAAGAAAAGTACTTTTGTATTCTAAAGTTGTTCGTAAAGTCAAATAATAGAATATACTTTTTTTTTTCAGTAAAATGATTTTATAGTATAAAAAAGGCGGTATATTTGAATGAAAAATAATGTCTTAATTAAAGGATGTTGGAACAGTTAGGTCCTTTTTTTAAAAAATGTAGAAATCATTCACATTAAATTCTAGAAACCGTTTTTTTTTTTTTTTTTTTTTTTTTTTTTTTCACAAATTTTGACCCTTCTGGTATTTTAGGAGAAAAATTATCATAAAAATCCTAATAAACATGTATAAAACAGAAATAAACTGTACTGTCGCAGTTTTTGAACTTTACACTCCTTAAACCAACAGTATAGAAACAATGTTGTGTATCGATAAAAGTATTCCTGTCAGTTTGTATGAAATTGCTCTGTAAAAATTTATCAGAAAAGTCTACTATCTATAGATAATTAGCTATCTGAAAATCAAAACTGAAAAATTCGTAAAATTTTATGTAATTTCTTAACTATTACATGCTAAAAATTTCTACAGATGGTTTATTTTACTTCTAATTAGTAATAATAAATGCGTCAAGTCATAGAATTAACTATGATAAATATGGATGGTTTCTTAAATCGCAAATTATTCTTTGTCCTTTTTAAGTTTATATTAAATCCAAAGAATTAGTGCAGTTAAAAATTTCATTCAACAGATCACAAAAGAGATACTTTTACAATAGTTAACAGTTCTGTTTCGGATGAGTACTATCTGTTTGTTTAATAAATCACTCACATAAGGCTATTATTTGTAGAAGCTCAAATCCAGTGCTTATTTTCTATTGCACTACCATTAAATTAAGAAATACCTGTGATTCAAATACTGAAACTTCATTCCAAACTGAAATTCAGTACTATCTGTTTGTTTAATAAATCACTCACATAAGGCTATTATTTGTAGAAGCTCAAATTCAGTGCTTATTTTCTATTGCACTACCATTAAATTAAGAAATACCTGTGATTCAAATACTGAAACTCCATTCCAAACTGAAATTCAGTACAGCATTCTCACTGCAGACACCTATCCACTTCCTAACGGTGACATCGCATCAATGTCTAACCTAAAATGTTATACAATACGTTAAATCAAAACTTCTGTACCATTCCACGCTCGCTCGGTTGCGAAACTTACCACTTGAAAGAAAAAAATATATAGACATCACTTATTCATGAACAGAAGTACACTCGTTAATTATTTTATACTTCGGACAGTCGGGAAAACAGCCGTTTGTCTGCAATCAAGCCTGGCAGATAATTGTTCAAACTTGCAAATTTTTGAGCACAAACTATCAGATGAAAAACTCTTTAAAAGCGTTTTTTAAAACTCCATTGTTAGAATACAATGTACTGAAGAAATGAAGTTCGGTTACTATCACCTTTACTAGCCATAATTAACGATCAAAAATCATTAACATTTGGTGTTTTTCAGGAGAATACATGTTTGTAGTCAATTATCTTCCATTATAAAAATTCTAGTAAAACGTTTTTCACGATATTCAATAACTTGAATGATTATAGTATACGCGCAATAATACAAAAAAAGAAGAAGGAGAACAATGTCCACTCGAACAATGTCCATTATCGAATTACAAGGAAAAACACATTTTTGCCAATCAAATTTAATTATTTATATTAAATTGTTAAGATATTATAATGCGAATGCATTTTAAACATAGCGAAATGTAATAAAAATAAAAACTTTCAGAGAAATATTTAAAAATTAATAGTAAGTAACAGTATAATGAAAGGTATGAACGAACTTCAGGGATTTCGTGGAAAACTGTATTTTAGAGTCAAATAAATATTAGAACAGGTGCAATTGCCATGAAATTAATTAGTTTCATCACTGCAAGTAAAAATAAATACTAGAAGTAAAATATATAAAACAGATACAAGTAAATAAAAAAAAAATAAATACTAGTAAATAAATACTAACTAACCTTTATTATAAAGGCAGAAATATCTTTTACCATTGGATTTACTCCATTCCAAACCTAGTTACAAAACTTAAAGATTTTAGACATTTTCTAAATATTTGATGTTTCGAATTCTTTTAGGATGTTTTCAATTCTTTCATCCAATTTTACATATACTTTCCTCCTTTTTATTCTAGGGTCGCCTAATTCTCTGGATTTCAAATTAAAAGACACTTTTCATGTTTCATCTTTTAGTATTTTAACTTATAAGTGGGCATTAGGCTATTTTAACTTGTAAGTGGGTTTCTGCCAGTGATTGCATTTAATTTGGAATTCCACCCTTCAACAGAATTATTTTCACTATGACGCTGTCCATATACAGTCCATATACATAGTTTTTTTTTTTTAACATTGGAATTTTAAAATCTTTTTTCACTATTTTACAGTTCGCTAATTTCAATTTAAACTGCGTGTTCAGGAAGAAAAAAAATTGAAAATACGGGAAATATGAAAGCTCTTTCAGTGCTCACCTGGAACCCAGGGATTGCCTAAGCACTACTCCCGACACTAGCGAGGTATTCGAAAATCCATTTTGGAAGCAACACTTGTCACAGAAGGAGAAGTGCACGTTATTTTAATGTGAGACGGGACGGAACAAGTTAAACCTGAGTTCTAATTTAAAAATGAAAATTTATATATTAAATCTCCGATAAATCACCTAGCAATAATTATTGCCCCGTAATGGAAAATTATATGAACCCTTCAGGGCATTAAGTTATGCGTTTTTATTCATTTATTCTTATTCTAAACTTAATTCAAATGCACAATATGTGCAAGAATGTCCGCTATGACCACCCAGCTCCCCTCACGTGTTCGCTGTAACCACTGTCCGCTATAACCACGTCCGCTCTGGCCACGTAACCTTTACTGCAGGCAGTTTCGAAATATTCCGAAAGTGCTTGTAACCTTAATTTTGGACTCCAGTGTACTCTTAATAGCGGGATGGGACTATTCGGCGCGACCGTTTCGGCGTGGCCGATTCGGCGCGGCCTTCTCGGTGAAAATCTATGTTTCTCATGCATGAACAAAAAAATTGTGATGAATAGAAATTTGTATAATTTAAAGTTCTTCAACTTCTCTCGCAAAGGGGCCAGCGTTAGAAAATTTTCGAGGGGGCTCCCTGAAGCGATAGCCGGACAACTGATGTTTTTTTTTTTGTCTCGCAAAGGGGCCAACGTTATCATATTTTCGAGGGAGCCCCTTGAGGCGATGGCCAGACCCAGTTATGTTTTTTTTGGTCTCCCAAAGGGGCCAGCGTTAGCATATTTTCGAGGGGGCCCCCTGAAGCGATGGCCGGACCCACTCATGTTTTTTTTTTGGTCTCGCAAAGGGGCCAGCGTTAGCATATTTACGAGAGGGCCCCCTGAATCGATGGCCGGACCCACTGATTTTTTTGGGTCTCGCAATGGGGCCAGCGTTAGTATATTTTCAAGGGGTCCCCTGAAGCGATGGTCGGACCCACTGATTTTTTTGGGGGGTCTCGCAAAGGGGCCAGCACTGATTATATTGTATCATACGGAATTAAAATAGTTTTTTTTAAAAAACTTTATAATAAAAAAAATCTTTATTTTTGTACACTATTTAAAGTAAAAATTAGTTTCGCGCCGAATCGGCCGCGCCGAAACGGTCGCGCCGAACCGGCCGCGCTCAATAGTACCAACCCGTCTTAATAGCACCATAACGTCGCGAATGAGTCACAAATAAGTCGACAGTCCAATGTCCTTCCTCGGCAACATCACAACGTGACGTCACCTTAAGCCATCCTAGGACTGACGTGTGACATTATGATTTCAATGCGACGCTACAGTGACGTCACTCTAATAGTGCCGAAATTCGTAGAACGAATATTTTGGGATTTTTTACAGGAGAACCCAAAACAATCCCACACATTTTTCCTACTAGCAGATATTATTTATAATGCATTATAGAGGCGTTCGTCTGCTTTTTGAAACAAAACCGAATGGGCACCTTATTGAAGTTCATAAAAGAATGTTCTCCGAGAATAATCGTGTATGTAGCATTCTTAGCTCTTTTGCAGTGTCAGACGAAGTAGCTCTCACAGATTTAGATTCAGGTACTCACTGTAAGGAGACAATATTTTTTAACGAAGAGTTAGTGGCAAATAATCATAGTGTCCAGGAACCCATTTGCAGAGATAAGGGCCCAGGGCAAAAGCTTCATTTAGGGCCCTGTGACGAAGTTCACATATTTTTCGAGTCTTAAAATAATGCTCTTTTGTTTCGTCGTTCAAACTCAAATATTTCGTATTAATCTCTCTCTCCACTTTGTTTTTCTGTTTGATAAAATGTTCTTCCTTTTGCGTGTCGGTATGTGTGGGATTCCAGGGGTTCCCTTTCTAAATTAATTTTGCTTTAGCGTATGCTATGTAAGTTCTTGGTGCCTCTCGGTCGTCCGTCTTTGCTTTCTCACTGGGGTGTAGGCTTTTTTTTTTGCGATCGCAAATTCTAGCACTTCTGTCTTGGCGATATGCATTTAATCCGTTTGTTTCAAATTTTTATATTTGTAACGCCTGCCGGTCAGTTTTTGTCACATGGAAATTGACTTATGAGTGCTCATCTTTTTCTCGCCAGGGTATCAAAGCTGGCCAATTTTGTTAAAAAGTTTTTAACACTTCTTGTTAGCTCTCCGTCAGAGGAGGTTGTTTTCGATAATTATGGGACTCTGGCAGGCCGTGTGGCCGGAACGATTAGATCTGTTCCTGGTGTTACTTTTATTGAAGCAGTGTACTATATGAAATAGAACTTGTTTAATTTAAAAACTGTTTTTGCCGATACCTACAATAAACGTTGTCTTTTCTGAATTCAAGTGCTCTCTCTGTTTTTTCTCAGACTTCTGTGTGACTGATGGATTTTTAACCCACTATACGTAATGTAAAACGTCCGAGTAAAAGTTTCTTGGTCGACCACCGACAACTGTAAAGATAGGCCCCTCTTACGAAAACTATCTTATAATACCGTTACGAATTTCTGGGTCTTTCTGCTGTTTAACTGTTAAAAATAGCTTAAAATTCGTATTCTACGCTTCAAATAGTTAAATTTCGCATTTTGTTGCATCAAAATCGGTCCACTACGCGAGATACGAAGTTTCTAGGTTCCCTATTGGTTTGTATAGGGTTTTCTAGAAATCTCGTGAAATATTCATACTAGACCTTCGCTGTCCTCACTTTTGGGGACTTATTTAAGGTGCCAAATTTGGCTATATTTTACCAAAAAGTCGCCAAGGTTAGAGATATTTAAAAAATTTGGCGCAATTTTCCCAATAGGCCCTGTACAGGATTTTTTCCTGCGTTAGCATCACGTAATAGCCTAATATTACTCTATTACTCTTCTATGACGTAATCAAAACGCGATTGTTCGGGGTCTTTCTACACTTCCCGATTTTTATAGTAAGTACTTCGAAAGGTATAAAAGGCCGGGGAATTCAAGTTAGTGTTCATCGAGCTTCCGATTAGTTAGTACGCTGCATTGCTCTGCGAATTGTGCTATAGTTTGCTTGCTTTTTGAAGCCGTGTTTTAAAGTGCTGTGTGTGAATTCTTCATACCTGAGTCTAGAAGGTCCCCTTGAAGCGATGGTCGGTCCCACTGATTTTTTTGTGGGTCTCGCAAAGGGGCCAGCACTGATTATATTGTATCATACGGAATTAAAATAGTTTTTTTTTAAAAACTTTATAATAAAAAGAATCTTTATTTTTGTACACTATTTAAAGTAAAAATTAGCTTCGCGCCGAAACGGTCGCGCCGAACCGGCCGCGCTCAATAGTACCAAACCGTCTTAATAGCACCATAACGTAGCGAATGAGTCACAAATAAGTCGACAGTCCAATGTCCTTCCTCGGCAACATCACAACGTGACGTCACCTTAAGCCATCCTAGGACTGACGTGTGACATTATGATTTCAATGCGACGCTATAGTGTCGTCACTCTAATAGTGCCGAAATTCGTAGAACGAATATTTTGGGATTTTTTACAGGAGAACCCAAAACAATCCCACACATTTTTCCTACTAGCAGATATTATTTATAATGCATTATAGAGGCGTTCGTCTGCTTTTTGAAACAAAACCGAATGGGCACCTTATTGAAGTTCATAAAAGAATGTTCTCCGAGAATAATCGTGTATGTAGCATTCTTAGCTCTTTTGCAGTGTCAGACGAAGTAGCTCTCACAGATTTAGATTCAGGTACTCACTGTAAGGAGACAATATTTTTTTACGAAGAGTTAGTGGCAAATAATCATAGTGTCCAGGAACCCATTTGCAGAGATAAGGGCCCAGGGCAAAAGCTTCATTTAGGGCCCTGTGACGAAGTTCACATATTTTTCGAGTCTTAAAATAATGCTCTTTTGTTTCGTCGTTCAAACTCAAATATTTCGTATTAATCTCTCTCTCCACTTTGTTTTTCTGTTTGATAAAATGTTCTTCCTTTTGCGTGTCGGTATGTGTGGGATACCAGGGGTTCCCTTTCTAATTTAATTTTGCTTTAGCGTATGCTATGTAAGTTCTTGGTGCCTCTCGGTCGTCCGTCTTTGCTTTCTCACTGGGGTGTAGGCTTTTTTTTTTTTGCGATCGCCAAATTCTAGCACTTCTGTCTTGGCGATATGCATTTAATCCGTTTGTTTCAAATTTTTATATTTGTAACGCCTGCCGGTCAGTTTTTGTCACATGGAAATTGACTTATGAGTGCTCATCTTTTTCTCGCCAGGGTATCAAAGCTGGCCAATTTTGTTAAAAAGTTTTTAACACTTCTTGTTAGCTCTCCGTCAGAGGAGGTTGTTTTCGATAATTATGGGACTCTGGCAGGCCGTGTGGCCGGAACGATTAGATCTGTTCCTGGTGTTACTTTTATTGAAGCAGTGTACTATATGAAATAGAACTTGTTTAATTTAAAAACTGTTTTTGCCGATACCTACAATAAACGTTGTCTTTTCTGAATTCAAGTGCTCTCTCTGTTTTTTCTCAGACTTCTGTGTGACTGATGGATTTTTAACCCACTATACGTAATGTAAAACGTCCGAGTAAAAGTTTCTTGGTCGACCACCGACAACTGAAAAGATAGGCCCCTCTTACGAAAACTATCTTATAATACCGTTACGAATTTCTTGGTCTTTCTGCTGTTTAACTGTTAAAAATAGCTTAAAATTCGTATTCTACGCTTCAAATAGCTAAATTTCGCATTTTGTTGCATCAAAATCGGTCCACTACGCGAGATACGAAGTTTTTGGGTTCCCTATTGGTTTGTATAGCGTTTTCTAGAAATCTCGTGAAATATTCATACTAGACCTTCGCTGTCCTCACTTTTGGGGACTTATTTTAGGTGCCATATTTGGCTATATTTTACCAAAAAGTCGCCAAGGTTAGATATATTTAAAAAATTTGGCGCAATTTTCCCAATAGGCCCTGTACAGGATTTTTTCCTGCGTTAGCATCACGTAATAGCCTAATATTACTCTATTACTCTTCTACGACGTAATCAAAACGCGATTGTTCGGGGTCTTTCTACACTTCCCGATTTTTATAGTAAGTACGTCGAAAGGTATAAAAGGCCGGGGAATTCAAGTTAGTGTTCATCGAGCTTCCGATTAGTTAGTACGCTGCATTGCTCTGCGAATTGTGCTATAGTTTACTTGCTTTTTGAAGCCGTGTTTTAAAGTGCTGTGTCTGAATTCTTCATAGCTGAGTCTAGAAGGATTGTATACGATTTTTCTCGTAAGTTTCCACCGAAGTTTTACCTGTGGAAGTATTTAATTTCGTGTGAGAAATTATAGCAACGCACATTTAATAATAGTTTTTCTTTTATTTTACTCTACAAAAAGAAATGTATTCAATGAATTGGCAACGCATAAAAAAATATCTCCAAGCAAGGAGAGTTAATTTTGGGGATTGTTCTGTTCATGGCTCACTGGAATAAATACAGGCTGTCCGAAAAGCACCGTTTTTGCGTACGAGTAAATTTTCGTTTCTTCGCCGATTTGTCACTTTGGCCCAACTGTATCACTGTTGCCAACTCTGCCGGAGAAAATGTGCCTAAAATCAAAGCTAAAAGTATCCAGGATTGGATAACCATGTTTTCAAGCCGAGAAAAAAAAAAAGCCGTGTTTGGCGCCTTTTTTAGCACTTGAGTGCTAAAGAAGGATGCACATTGGAATGTGCATCATAATTTGTGCACATGATGCTTTTGTGCACATTTCGAATGTGCACAAATTATGATGCACATTCGAAACAATATATAAAACGGTGAAGGATAGTTGTAATATACTTGGCGAAGATTGTAAAATAGTTATAGTAGGCGATTTTAAGATAGATTTTGATTCCAAAGATGGGTTTTATAAAAAAAGGAAGAAACATACTGCTTACTCATGAATAATGATACCCTTTCCAACCTTGGAATAAGGAAGAAAATAGGGACGACGCATAAATTATGATACGCTTTTAATCTATAGCCCTTTGGTGCGTATTTAAAATCTGAAAGGGTTTCAGATTTTCTTCTTTTTTTTTAAATAAAATCAGATTTTCCAAATTTTTAAACTTAAAGGGTAATTTGCCCCCTTCCTCTTTTGTTGAAGACACGGACGCTTGCCCCGAATGCTGTGCCGGAAATCAGTCCCTGATAGTGTCCCCAATTCTGAAAAAAAAATTGGGAATATTTTATAAGTACAGTGCTCTGCAGTAAAGGACTTGTGTTTATTCAACTAAAGCATTATTAGCATTTATAAAATAAAAGGAGCAGGATTGATTTTTAAAAATAAGAAGATGTAATTATTATGATAAAAATTTTTCCCCCGATTGCTGCCGTACATTTTGGGGACAAAGTGAAAAAATGTTACTATTACATAGCGCTTTACTGAAATTGGGGATGTTTGATCACCTTAATGTACTGTCAATGATTAAAAAGATACAAAAGGATTTCATTTTCATTTAACAGGCTCTTTCCCATCGCGTAAGAAGAAAATCGCAGAAATCTAATTTACGCTTATTTTAAGCAGTTTCCAAAAAATTGTCTCTTAACAAATTGATATATTGTCCCTTAACTCATGAAAATAAGACATTTTATTTAATATAAATTAAACTACTGAACGTACAAATTTGAAATTTTGCACAGCCATGTAATATTACTTTCTGCATCTATTTCCATTGAAATTTGGCTAGGTCGCTATTTATAATTTTTTTTAAATATTAATTTAATAATTCATAATTCATATTAATATTTTATTAAAAAAAACATAATAATAGTGAATTATGTTTGAGTTGTTTAGTTCTAATAGTACGAATAAAAACCAGCTTCTTACTATCAATATTATATGAGATATGAATTAAAGTATGAAAAAATATTTTAACATATGGGGAGGGGGATTTTGGAAGCTCATAACTCACCCATTTTCAGTTCAAATTTATTGAAAATGGGTATCCGAGGTTAAAATGAGCTAAATGCTTGAAATATGAAGTGAAATCTAGGGGTTACTATTGAGAAAAAAAGTTGGTGCGAATTTTAATATGTAGATGGCCCCTTATGCAGTTTTTATGAATATCAAATTAAAGTGTACTTCAATCTTAAACGATTGGTATCTGTAACTTGGCTGTACGACGAACGAAGGCCGAAAAAAGTATAAGTGGGCCTTTTTTTCCACAGCTGTACATCGGAAAGTATAAATAGGTGCGGTCGTCCCCGGTCAAGTCAGTCTTGCTTCTGCTTCTGCTTTATCAGAGAACAGATGTCCGTGAGAGGTTAAGACTTTGTATTGACGCTATAGAAGCAGCATTATCGCTTCTTGTAAAGTGCTGTGCGCAAATTCTTCATTGCTGAGTCTTGAGGAACTGTTTACGATTTCCCGTAAGTTTCCACTGAATTTTTGCCCGTGGATGTGTTTTATTTTGTGTGAGAAATACAGCATCTGTGAACGCTTCTGTATACAGAAGCGTTCTGTACACTAAGCGGACTGTTATAAGCACATTATACTGGCTGATTGTGCTTGTGAATTTTGTACAGCTGATTGCTCGACGAAGTAAAGTTCGTGTTTCAACCTGACTAGTGGACTCTTTACTAGAACTATTTACACCAACTGAATGAACGACGAACACAGGAGCTAGCAGGGTATTCTCCAGCAGAATAATCACCCTCCCATCTTGGGCTTAAAGCTAGTTAAAGCCAGTATCCGCATTGAACTGCTGTAAACTCGGAGATGCTCAAAAATAGTGGGTTGACTTTTTGAAAAATAATGGGATAAAGAAATTTCGAGGAAAGAGTGTTTCAACAAGTACGGTATATATTTTAACCCTTTCATTCCCAAGGTACTTTTTTTTCTAACTAAACCTGAGTCCCAAAGACTATCCCGAAATTTATCCAAATCCCTTTCGTGAGAAATTTCTGTTTTTTTTTTTTTTTTTTAAGGTCAATCAGTTAACAACTTGTCCACGCCTTTTGTGCTATACCTCGTTCCCACTCAGCTCACTTTCGCGGCAGAGCGCAGGAGAAATTGCAACAGGAGTGTGAACATCTCACTCCTCCTGCTCATGCCATGACCTTTCTTGCTGATCTCTCTGCCCGGCGCGATCCCCCTTGAAGGGACTTTGAAGGAAGTGGGGAGGGAAGTACAGTAGAAAACTTTCAACAGGAGAAGCCGAGTGCAGCTAAATGCTCACTTCTTTTGGAGTTTGCCGCAAAAGTATTTCCTGAAGGAAAAAAAAAAAAAAGCAGCTAGAGGAGAAGTGGGAAGGGCTGAATGCAAATGGGGTATTAGAACTGATGCCCTTTTGAGACTTTTTTTGCATGTTTATGGAAACTATGGCATGTGCATATTTACTCTGAAAGAGCAATAGGGAGAACCTATTTCCACAGCTGTCAAACTTAGAGAGTGGAAATTAGGGAGATTTTGTAGGAAAATTTAGGGAGATTCTAAAATATTCTTTTCTGAACACAAAAACTACACATGCACACATAATTCCATACCTGCCAACATCTAGTGAAGAAAATCTCTCAGATTTATGCGGTATCACAATCTTGTCACACGAAGTCATAATTATTTATCTGTGCCACAAAACGGACTTCGAAATTCACTCATTAAATTTCTTCATCTATTCTATGCATCATAAAATTTCACGAAACATCTGCTTATTAGACACACACACAAAAAAAAAAATAGAAAAAGAAAAGGAAAGAAAGTTGGATTTCCAAGAATCCTTTACAAATGAGTCATCAACATAAGCACAAATCTCTTTATTATTGGACTAAAATACCATGGTATATTACTCCTTATTGAATGAATATACCCTGATACTGATAGTGGTATTCTGTCAGAACTGGTGGAGAAATAATTATGCTGATTATCAAAGCTTCAAAATGTCAGAAAATCAGGAGACCAGGAGAAACCATCAAAATCCAGTAGTCGTCAGTAAAATCCAGTAGAATTGGCAGGTATGCATTTTGATTGTAACAATAACAGCTTCCTGACACGTGTCCGTGAAAAGATACATCTACTTATGTGTCAAAAGGTGGGGACATTCTTGTCAAACATCCTTCTTCGTTATGAGATCCATACTTCTCATGCACAGTGACAAATTGGGATTAGAACTTTTTCTATGGGTGGGACATCTTTTGATTGCAAACGAACGCGAGAAATACCACACCACTCCAGAATTTCACTATACACGTTGTACTCAAAATGAAAAGAGCTAGTGCAGGTGAGGGTATTTGAAGCCCAACAAAATATCAAAATATTCTAAATGTTCTAGTATTTGGACTTGGATCAATAAAATAAATTCAACGGCCAAAGAAAATGAAACCTGCTTTTATGAAACGATTAAGAACGATCAAGATTCAAACATAATAAACAGTGGTAAGTTTCGTTTTTTATTATACAGTGGAGCCTGTGAAGTTGACCACCTGTCTAAGTTCACGTAGTTGACCAAGAACGGAATGGCTGAGTTACTTTAATATTGAGTGAGCCCTTTATAAGCTTACCACCTGTCTAGTGGTGGGTTGACCAGTTAATTAGGTCCCAAAGCACAGATCAAAACCTTTGTAAGTTAAACACTTTCAGAATTTTTTCTATATCCAGAATTTTTTTCTATGAACGTAATTAATGTGTTTAACCCTAATAAGGAATATTATTCCTTTTTTTTTATCATTTTGATTTCATATTTTAGATACTTTTGTAGTATACTACATATACTATATGATGTATAAGTACGTAGATGACAAAATACGAAAATGTAAAAGTAAGTATTGTACCTTGGTAAGTTGATCACGAAAAAACCGAGAACCATTGCGTGGTCAACTTAGCAGATTTTACTGTAGTAATTTTTTTTTCGTTCTCCGAGATTCCTATGTAACTCAAATATCTTATGCTAGTTTCATATAATTATTCTTTTTAAATAAATGATGCAGTATAAAATGTTATGACTTCTTGTATTACGTTCGAGAAACAAATTTGTTATTTACAATAAATAAAATAGAATACGTACTTTTTAGAGGGGTGGGTTTAAAAATATTTTATTTTTGATAACTTGTGTTTTGTATATTTCTTTAACACACGATACACAAGAAATGAAAATAAGAAATAATCTCTTGATTTTGAAGAGAGATCTTGTAAAGATATGCAAGACTTGGAAAAAGAAGAAAAGAATTTGTTTTGTAAATATTTATAATAAAATGTGTGAAAACAACCATGCTGTATTCATATTGTTACATTGGTGTAAATTGGCATGTAACAATGGCGGGGGCAAATTTCCTTGAACATTTGGGGGGGGGGGGGACAATTGTCCCCTTTCTCGTACTAAGTTATACCTATGTATTATTATATTCTTACAGTCAGCCATTTGGGACGACTGTAAGATCCATCTGAGATTTCACCTAGTAAAACTACCGCACCCCTTCTTGAAAAATTTCTGCATCCCACCCTTGATTGTATTGTATCACACTGTAAAGCAGCATGGTTTTGTGAATTATGTTCCATTGCATGTAGTTTATCGCCAAAAGTTGACGAACTTGGGGACGAGAAAATTTTGGACATGACCATGTACTCCCGTATAATTGTCCGTAGTGGGGTACCAAGCCAAGGGTCTTGCCACAGAAAGATGTTATATTCCAGAGTTGAACCACTTTTACGTTATGCCATGGGCGCCCATAAGGGGGAATGGGCAAGGTAGGACACTCGCCCTCTCCCCCGGAGATTAAGATGAAATGATGTAGTGTGATAGTTATGATAGTTATGATGTAAACAGACGTACATCAAAAAGCGAAATCGAACACTCAAATTGTAAAAGTGTGAAATTTGCCCCCTCTAGAAACTTTTTTTGAAGTTTGCCCCCCTAAAAATTTCTATGGTTGCCCATGCGTTATACCAGTCCGTACATGATAACAGTAATATGGGAGGTAGGGGGGCATGGTTCCTCCTTGCACTTATGTATGGGCGCCACGAACATCACTTCTGTGTGATTAGTGCTTATCCGTAATTAACATATAACACCCGTAAAGTGAAGCCGAGTATTCCACAACAAATCGCGAAAACCTACGGGAAGAATCTCGAAAATAAGTCAGCTTTGTGTCTGCTCACATGTATTCCACGAGATTTGATTTGAATACTTAAGGCTGTTTCTTTTTAAAAGAACAGATATCATAGGGCATTTGAATAGCGTTAAGAACAAAGTCCCACTCAACACACAACAAAAGCTACAATGTTAATTTAAAATGCAACAAAATTACATTTTAGAAAAAAATCGCTTGGAATGTCGTTTAAAATTCAGGACGTTAGACAATTCTTCCTATTTAAAATCATTTTCCAATTTTAAAAGAAATCGATATATTGCAGTCACTATATAAATTTGCCAGTCAGTCCACTCATTTTTCTAATTTTTCCCTTTTAAACTCTTTTCAATAAAGTTAGATTTTTTCCGCATGTTTATCTGTCTCTCCGTCTTTCAGTGTTCTGGTCTCTTGCGAATACGGGCCAACTGGTACAAACTTTTTGTAGTTATCGTATAGTATGCAA